>WBMV01004636.1:321058-473980 GCA_013396655.1 Campylorhamphus procurvoides
TGGCAGGGGACAGCTGTCCCATCCCACCGGGCGCTGGGCCCAGAGCAGCGCCGGGCAGGCAGCCGAGCAGAGCCCCAGCCCCTGCACCCCACGGCACCGCCATGCACTGCCACAGCCTCCTCCTCGTCCTCTGCACGCTGGCAGGTAAGGGGTGTCTGCCCCAGGGGGAGGCCTGGGGGGGCACCTGGCCACCCCCCACCTTTGCACTTGAGGGTTTGCCACCCCTGGAAGTACAGTGCCATGCACCTTCCCTCCGGGGTGTCCCCGTGCTGGCAGCCTGCTGTCCCTGTGTCCTGTCATGGAGAGGTCCCNATGCAGCCCCTTGCTTGCACGCGGGGCACTGACTCCACTGCCAGGCTCCCAGAGCCGAGCACACTCACAGTAACACACGCATGGGCATCCCCTGCCCACGCACACCCCCTGCCGCCCCCCGCAACATACCAGATCTCAGGGGCATCAGTGGCCCCACTGTCCCCAGCCCGGGGGTTCCTCTTCAAATGCACCCCCTCCAGGTGTGAGCTGCAGGAACCAGGAGGAGAAGCTTCTCCAGGACCTCATGGCCAACTACAATCCGCAACTGCGCCCAGCCCTGCGGGGGGACGAGGTCATCGATGTTTCCCTCAAGCTCACCCTCACCAACCTCATCTCCCTGGTGAGAGGCCCCCCCCAGCTCCCATAAAGGGAGGGGATTTGTTCCCATATGTCTGGCAGTGGACAGGGCACTAAAGCTGTCTCCCTCCTTCATTCCCTGCCAGAATGAGAGAGAGGAGACCCTCACTACCAACGTATGGATCGAAATGGTGAGACCCCTCACCTGCAGGCAGAATCACCCCCTGCCATGTTTGCGCCTCAGGGTGGCACCCCCTGGAGGGCTGGCATTGTAATCTGCACGCCCTTCTGTGGGTGACCCCAACAGAGTCCATTTTGTGGGCAGCACAGAACAGGCAGCTCACAACCTCCCTCATCTTGGGGAGCACCATGACCTCTTCTCCTTTGCTCTCCTTCCCCCAGCAATGGATCGATTATCGCCTGCAATGGGACCCTGAGAAATATGACAACATCCAGCTGCTGCGGGTACCCTCCACCATGGTCTGGCTGCCCGACATAGTTCTGGAGAACAAGTAGGTGACTGGGCAATGGGGATATATCTCCACACAGGGGTGGTAGCTGCCCCCCAGGCATGGTTTGGAGCTGAACTCACCCTTTCACCCCTCAGCATCGATGGGACTTTCGAAATCACTCTCTACACCAACGTGCTGGTATCCCCTGACGGCAGCATCTACTGGTTGCCCCCCGCCATCTACCGCAGTGTCTGTGTCATCCATGTCACCTACTTCCCCTTCGACTGGCAGAACTGCACCATGGTCTTCCAGTGAGCATGGGTATCATGGCAGGTCCTCCTGGGACATAGGGATTACCATGGGATGCCCACATTTGCCCTGGGGCATTGAGCCTCTGGACAGATAAGTGCCACTTACCTGTCCTCTGCTACCTGGCAGTATGCACAATGGACAGACCAAGCATTCCAAAGCAGAGATGGAGTTGGCCAGCATGACCTGGTGCCACACTGGCATCTTTTGCCCAGCCAGCCAGCCTCTGCCACTGCTTCGTCCCTCCCCCAGGTCCCAGACATACAGTGCCAATGAAATCAACCTGCTGCTGACAGTGGAGGAAGGCCAGACCGTGGAGTGGATCTTCATTGACCCTGAGGCTTTCACAGGTAACACTGCAGCCACCCCCATGGCACCTGTGTGTCCCACTATGGGGGGCACCCAATAGGCCTGCTGCTATGCTGGTGGCTGCCAAAAGCAGGGCTGCAGGGACTATTAGTAGCTCCCACCATTACATGGGCACTTAAGTTATTAGTGGAAGCAGGAGAGTGGGAGAGATTTGTTTTTCTAACCCCCCCGGCTTGGGGCTCTCTGCCTAGCAGCCGCTCCTGGAGAGCACCGCTCCTGCAAGCTTGATTGATGCTGGGAATGTAGCTGTCATGGCCAAACAATGACGTTTTCCATCACATTTTAATTGCATATTGAAAGAACAAAATGCTTTTCGGGCAGCGAGATTTATTTTTTCATTACCGGCCTGAGTTGCGATCTTGACTGGGAAAAAATCTATCGCTCCCCTGGAGAGCAGGGAGAGCAGCGTGCCATCACCCAGTGTCACGCTCAGCTTCCCTCCTTGGCACCCTGCAGATTGGGAGATAGGGGGACCCCAGCCCCACACCTAAAGCCCTGGGAGCCCCCAGTCGGCTCAAGGTGCCCCATCCAACAGCTTGTTGGGGTACAGACACCATGGCATGTTCTGCAGTGCTTATCTCCCTTCCAAATGGCTCTAGCACTGTGCCAGTCTGGCTGCCCTGTGGGGGCCCATGATAACCACCAGCCCTCCCCTACCTGGACTGCGGGGCTGGCAGCCCCAGTGCCCTCAGCAGGGCAGTGGGACTCACGTGGCACTGTGGTGATGCAGAGAATGGTGAATGGGCCATCAAGCACCGCCCTGCTCGGAAGATCATCAACGCGGAGCACTTCACCCCAGATGATATCCAGTATCAGCAGATCGTCTTCTACCTCATCATCCAGCGCAAGCCGCTCTTCTACGTCATCAACATCATCGTGCCCTGTGTCCTCATCTCCGCCATGGCCGTGCTCGTCTACTTTCTGCCTGCCAAAGGTACACACTGGTGCCGTGTCCACTGGGGGCATGGGGATGTGTGTAAGGGGGCAGCAACGTGCCAGGAAGGGCCCCTTGTCCCATCTGTGCTTGGGAGCCATCGGCGTCATCTCTCACCTGCTCCTGTGATATCTGGGGTACACTGTGTGAATTTCCAGGTACTCTTTGGTTAAAGCACCAAGGCAGAACTTGGTCAGTTCAGATTTGGAGTGGGGGCTTTTTACCTAAGGAGAGCAATGCCCACACCACTGCCCCACAATGAACTCCGCCTTTTCCCCTCCTTGGCAGCGGGTGGGCAGAAATGCACAGTCTCCATCAACGTCCTCCTGGCCCAGACTGTCTTTCTCTTCCTCATTGCCCAGAAGGTGCCCGAGACCTCCCAGGCTGTGCCTCTCATAGGGAAGTAAGTGATGCATGGGGGCAGGGGTGCCAGCCCTGCTGTCACACTGTGCCAGCAGGGTCTCCAGGTGCTGTGCAGCAGCCAATGCCCAGGGACAGGACCCTGGCACAGAAATAACCCCCAGCCCAGGTTATCATTTGCCCATTTCCCACTGCCAGTCCCCAACTTCCAGTTCAGAAGGGCACTGAGAAGGACCTTGCATGCCCATAGCTTGTGACCCAGAATCCCCACATGAGGCTCTGCCCCTCTCGCCAGGTACCTGACCTTCCTCATGGTGGTGACAGTGGTGATTGTGGTGAACGCTGTCATTGTCCTCAACGTCTCCCTGAGAACACCCAACACTCACTCCATGTCCCCGAGAATCCGCCAGGTACCTGCCATCATCCCTCCACCCTTTATACATGGGGAATGGGATGGGTACTTGGGGATCGAGGCCAGGTCCTTCATGGAGTAGGGTGGCAGGTATGCCTTCATCTGAGTGCAAATCAAAGAGGGGCCTCCAGATATCCCCAGTGGATCACACAGTGCCACCAAACCCCTTCAAGCCACTCCCAACACTGGGTAGTGGGAGGTGCCAACACACCCATCATCCCAGTAGCACAAGGCTACACCATGGGGATGCTCCATGCAATGCCAGGTGACCTGATCACACCCATTTGGGTGCCCTGGGTGGTGTGATGGGGTCAGATCCCCTCAGGTAACACCATGTCCAGCTGTTCCTGCACCTCCTGCCCCGCTACCTGGGCATGCCTATGCCAGAGGAGACCCCAAGGCCACCACGAGCTATCCGGAGATGTAGCTCCTTGGGGCTCATGGTGAAAGCTGATGAGTACATGCTCTGGAAAGCACGGACTGAGCTGCTCTTTGAGAAGCAGAAGGAGAGGGATGGGCTGATGAAAACTGTACTGGAGAAAATTGGTGAGTGCTCCCAGGGGGTTGGCACCTTCCCGTGAAGCTGGGCAATGTGCCAGGGGGCTGAGCTCTCACTGGTGCCTGCTGTGCCTGCTCTGCTGCTCGTAGGACGTGGCCTGGAGAGTGGCAGTCCCCAGGACTTCTGCCAGAGCCTGGAGGAGGCAGGTCCCGAGATCCGCGCCTGCGTCGAGGCCTGCAACCACATTGCCAATGCCACCAGGGAGCAGAATGACTTTGGCAGTGTGAGTTGGGACTAGGGGGAGAGAGACTCACATAGGGGCAGTGGGGACAGCCCTCACCCTTCTTTTGCCACCATCAGGAGAGCGAGGAGTGGATCATGGTGGGACAGGTGATCGACCGTGTCTGCTTCTTCATCATGGCCTCTCTCTTCGTGTGTGGCACCGTTGGCATCTTCCTCGTGGCTCACTTCAACCAGGCACCTGCCCTGCCCTTCCCTGGAGACCCCAAGTCATACCTGCCGCAGTGATGCCCACAGGTGCCCACCAGCCCTCCTGCTGCTGGGGCTGCTGGAGCCAGGGGCTGGGCACCCCTAAAGTCCCCTGGCTGGTCAAGATCCCCCTGGGCACAGCAGAGAGGGAGGGTTGGGGGTAGTGAGTGCCACACCCCAAGTGTTGGAGATGGGAAAAAGGGAAACATGGGGTGGCTATGCTGTGCTGAATGTGGAAATAAAGCCTGCAACAGTCTTGCAAGCCTCCATGGCATCTTTGCTCCATGCCCACTCCTCTTGGACAGACTGGATGTGCCACCTGTGTGGGCTGGTCACACATCTCTAAGTCACATAGTCCTGTGAGATGAGACATAGGGGGCCTGGAGCAGAGACAGGCAACCCATGGGCAGGATAGCAGCACTGGCAGCAAGAGTCATATCACCCCACTGCAAATTTACAGCCTCAAGCCCAGGGCAAATGGGGCCCCTGGAATCCCTTGCCATGGCCATAGGGCAAGAATCATAACTGCAATTCCACATTCTGGGGCAACAGTGGAGCCACGGGTAGGATTAGGAGTAGTTAATTCCTCCCTCCATTTATGCCCTGACTGTGGCTCTTGGGGACAGCTGAACTGCTGCCCTTGATCCCTAGCAAGCAGCTTGAGGTGGGAAGACCCTGAGACACCAGGCACCCAAACCCCCTCACGGATGTGTGCTCCTTGGCATCCATCCTGCTATGAGCACCAGCACATGAATCCCTCCCCCACCAGCCTTCCTTACCCCATGGGATCATCTCTGTCAAGCACAGCCCCTTCCCCCAACCCCAGCAATGCATCTCCCCCCGTGCCCCTCAGTGACCTCTGGGGCCCTCTGGCTTTGTCCCTGCTGGCAGGGGAGATGAGAGAGGTCAGCCTGGGAACGGTGGCAAGCAGCGTCTGCTCCTCTGCGATCCAGCTCTTGCCACCTGCGCCTGGCTCCAGGATGTGCTGTCTCCATCAGCCTCACGGTCCCAGTACCGGTTGTCTCTGCTGCTGCTGGGAGAAAACCAGTTGGTTACTGCCCACAACTGCTTCTGGCACTGCCTGCCAGAGGCGAGGGCACTGCAGGCATGGGTGGAGGGAGGCAAACACCCAGTAGCAATCACCTCTTGGATGCCTGCAGCTTGGTCATGGCTCAGAACCACCTGGGCTGTGCCAGTCTGCCTGTGTTCTCTTGCAAGGTGGCTTTTCCTGCCCTATCCATGCAAGATGTGTAGTGCCCACAGCACTGAGACTGGGTGGATCTGGTGCTCCAGCCTGGCACCTTGAAGGAGGTGGGGATGGTGCTCACCAGTGCCAGTCAGGGGTGCCCAGAGGATCTTGGCTGGGTCCTGCCCCCTGCCTGGGTCACCTCCCATGGGGGCAGCCCTGTGGCCACCACCCAGGTGGTGATCAGGTCCAGGGGCACTGTACTCCAAGCCACAGACTCTTGCTGGTAAGTGATGGCACTGGACAGTATTTCTGTCCCCACCACAGCTATGTTCTCTCAGTGGCTGAAGGGCCTGTGAGACACTCAGGGCCTGTGAGCCCACCACAGCTCAGCATCCCCCTGGGAAAGAAGATTCCAAGGGGATACTCTTCTCTGGGCTCCAGGGCTCAAAGCCCTTCCAGTTTCCTCAAAGGACACTTTTCAGGAACCTGAGGAAGTTTCAGGGTGTACAAAGCCTTCAGGATAAGGAAAGCAGGGAGGGTTCTGACTCACTGTAGATTTGTGGCTCCTGTGACTAACAGCTTCTTTTCTGAGTGAAGAGGACCTGAAACCCTTTTCTAGAGCTAGAGGTTCCCTCCCCTCCCAAACAAACCCGAGCTTGTATTTTCACCACTCTTATTAGCAGGACAGAGTAGACCCCAAACCAAAAGTCCTGCTCAAACACAAGTCTGGCTTCACCCCTCTCCAGGCCAAAAGAGGCACCAGACCTGGTGCTCGGCACTGAGCAAGCACTGCTTTTCTCTTGACCTCTGGAAAAATTGTAGCCTTAAAGAGGACAAACTGCACACCCAGCCAGTTCTCTCCCTCCAAGGCTGAGCAACAGGAACCACTGCTGAGTTCCTCCAAATCTCAACCACAGTGGCAGTGGGTGGAAAGGAACAGCCTCCCAAGGAAGGGCTCTTCCACAGCTCACTCGGAAAGCGTATTTGAGGGCGAGCACAGCAGGACCACAGCATTTTCATATTTAATAGTAAGCCTGCACTCATCAGCACCAGCTTAGACGCGGGGCATCAGAGGCGAGAAGTGGGCGAGTACATGAAATAGCAGAGATGGACGTGATGCGCAGCTGGGCACAACAACAGGACTAAAGCCTTAAGTGATGTCATCTGCAAGAAGCTAAATGTGCTGTGAATAAAGGAGCCTGCAGCTAGTATTTCAGCCCTGCCTTGCAAGGCTATTTTTGCTTAGATTGCCAAAATGTAATTACAACTAAATCCCCCCTAACAAATACTGGAGAGCAGCAGGGGAGAGTTGTATTTAAAAGGAATCTTAAGTAGCAGCCGTAGTAATACCTGATCGCAGCAGGGAAAATAAACTGTGCCTAGAAAAGAGCATTTGCTTGAGAGCTGGTGACAAACAAGTGGCAAGAGCAGAAACAGGACCATGGGGAATGCAGAGGGATGCCACCACGGCTTGGGGAACACTGCCAGGTGCCAACTGCCTGACCACAGCCATTGATGTCAAGAGTGCTGAGTGTCTCTAGAGACAGACTAGGACTGACACCCTCAATGCAGAAAAAAAAAATCATTCAGAAGACTATTTTAAACTCCTTTCTCTGCCAGTCCTGGCTGTTTTCAGTCTAGACTGTAGTAGTAAGATGAGGAATTTGCAACTGGAGTCATGGGGCTGAAGGTCTCCCAGTCCCCAAGGCTGGTAATTGTCCCAGACATGGGTTGATAGTTCTGCGGTCATGACCAAATTGGCCCAAGCAGCCCCTTCTCCTGGGGGACTCTGCAGAGCAGGTGGGGCAGATGTGCCCCATCATTGGCCACAGCCTCCCCTCCTGGGCCTGATGCAAAGGTTCTATTAAAAATGAAAGGCAATTGTGCGATTCCCCAAGGAAAAGGGGAAAACGCTGGAGCTGTTAATGAGTACAATTAGTGTTGTAGTCAAGCAGAATCAGAGGAAATAATTAGCTCCTATTGTTTCCGTGGTATCCAAATTGCAGCCATGCTGGCTTTCCAAGCAACAACCCCTCATTCCAGCCTCACCCCAGAGGACAGGGGGTCACTCGCAGCCCCTGTTCTGGTCACAGCTGTCACGCAGCTATGAGCAGCAGCCTGGGCCATTACCCTCTTCTGCTACACTCACTGGGGGCCCAGTTTCCCAGGTGACCAGAGACTTGAAAACCCCAGTGCACCCAAGAAACAGGTTTGCTCCAAATTCAGCCTTTCCCTGGATGCAACATGGGGCCGCACTGCTGGCCCTCCATTGAGACACCCAGAGTCGAGGCAACTGACATCAAACATCTCTTTGTCCTAATTTAAGGGAAGCTCACATTCCTCTCCCCAACAAATAAGGCTAAGTGCAAGACACTGCTAACCCAGGAGTACGAAGAAGAGACAAAGACAAAGGAGGCATCGGATTTTTTAAGCAAGATGTTACACCTCTAACCCCTTTGCCCACATAATTCCACAAGTACAGCAGTTTGGCCACCACTGGCACTTGGGGTGCTTTGCTGCTTCATGCAGGTGGGCAACTCAGGGGAAGATGCTTTATGGAGTTGGCAGAATCAGGCCTGTGGATTTGCCTACGGAAATGTCACCTCACAGAATTTCAGACAGGGCAAAAAGAAAAGAGACTGAAAGAAACAAAGAGACCCAATAATTTATTGGCAGAACTGAAAAGGGGCATTTGAAAACCACAGGGCTGACTCCCAACTGGGATGCTCCTCCCAGCTGCAGAGAGATTTGTAATACTGGTATCCCTCAGCAAAAGGCTCTGATGTTGAGGCAGAATCCCAGAGATCCTGCATGCCATGTAGAGAAAGAGAGGAAAGTGCTGCAAGATGCGGCCCCAACGGCACGCTGCTAATTGAAAGGCTGGCCTCCCGCCCCACTGCTAAAAAAAGTTTGTGTAAGACAAAATCGGCCTCTATTGTCACCACTGCTGGAGGGCTTCAGATGGATCCTTCCTCCAGGGAGGAGTGCGAGAGTGGCCCATGAGTCCCTTCAGAGGTCGGAGGGCACCGGCAGAGACCTCTCAGTGCTTTCAACACGGAGAGAGGAGCTTAGTGCCAACTCTTATTCTCACAATGTGATTTTTGTGTTTCGAAAGCTTGAATTATCCCTAGAAAACAGAGGGAAGAAAGAGGTTAAAGATGTGCATTCCTTCAGATGACATCTCCCCACTCTACCCACCACAACTACCAGTGTTGCCATCCCAGTATGTCACTCAAAGGCTCGTTAAATTTTCTATGCAGATCTGCTTCCTAACTACAGTCTTTTCACACAAGTCAGCCTGTCACTCCAGAACACTTGGAACAGCAGGAGATCCTGGTTCATCCCCACTCAACGACAAGAAAGAAGTGTCATCTCCTGAGAGAAAAGCATGTGATAGAATCTGGAAACTTCCCTGATGGATTCTGTTGTTTTAACAACTTGCAAAGCCTCTTTCTTACTGATCATTTGATTTCAGGGATTCTGCTTGGAGCACAAATATAACATCAGACCAACCTCCTCCTGCCTCTGTCCCTCATATTTGCTCATACTGTCAACAAGGTTAGCTCTCTGGTCTCTACTACCTTAAAAGAGCATCTAATCTGTGTTTCTCTCAAGCTTAAATAGATCTTCTTCAGCAGCTTCTACTCACATGAGTACACCCAGGAGTCACAGGGGCTGCTGACAAAGAAAGGACTGTTGGCCTACAGCCTTCCTCTCTATAGTCTGGTGGCACAGGGCAGCAATTGAAGATGGAACAGGTTATAAAAACCTGCGTTAATGCTTACTGCCAGCCTCAGAGCAACAGGCAAAGCATATTCACACATTAGTAGAAAGGTTGTGTGTTGGAAACAAATGAGATTACAATTACTTTGAGAGGATAGATTTGGCAGCTCTTCCCATAAACAAGGACAGGGCAGTAAGTTGCCCAAACCAAACACCTTGGGATGCCCCAGCACATACCACAGCAAATGGGCAGGGCCAGGCTGAAGAGTAAAGGCAGCAGCTTCAGTAGAAAGGTGCTCTTCAGGACTGTGAAGTCCCTTAAACCCTTGAGCTAGCATTGTACGCTGCTAGGAGCTGCACAGCTGTACCAGTACAGCATAGTGCAGACTGGAATGCCTCCAAGAGGTGGCTTGGAGAGCTGGAAGTGCAAAAGGAAGTGAAAAACACTTTTTAGAGAGTTAAAAAGTTACTTTGCTATTATATGGTAGCAAAACCCATGCTGGAGGCCATCTGCAGAAGACTAGGGTTCACCTTTGCACTTGCCACCAGAGTAGGCTGTGCTGCCATTTGGGAATGTGATTTAGGATTCATTAACTGGATTCTGGTTAATTTGCAACAATGGTTTGGTTTTGTATCCCATACTGGACTTTCACCTGTGCCATTTACCTCAGGAGGACAGCACACTTTGGTCAGCTCTTTCTGGGACAGGTTTCTACATTTCCTCTTCCTTTGCCTTTACTGAGGTGCCCCAGGCCCTCTCCTTGTCCCTGCTCAGCACAGGCAACCCAATACAGCTCAGAGCTAAATCAACTCTGCCACTGTTTTCCTATACCCTTGGCACATTTACTGTGTTGAGAGTCTGGTATTTCATGAAGTGAGCTGGCTTCCTCTTCTGGAAGGTCACCTGAGTGTCATCTAACAATAGCAACACTACTAAGGGCCTGTGTAACATTCTGTAACCACTGATCCTCACAAAAAGCCAAACCCGTGAGGAGAGAGAGATATTATTTTCACCCATGAGTTCAGAGCAAGCTATGAGTACGAGGCTTGCCCAGTGCTGTTGAAGGAGGTTTAGGGATCCCAAATGGCTCCTCTGAGCTCAGCCGTGTTGGAGCAGCTACATACCACTGCCCAGGAATGGAAATGCTTCCTTCCAGCAGATTCCTCTGCTCTGGCACTCGGCAATGCAGCAATCCCACTTGGCTACAATCAAATGCAAGTCCCATGGCCAGGCCTCTTGCTGGCCCTTTTTAAGGAAAGGGCCTGCCTTCAGGGAAGTGGGCACTGGAGGGGAAAAACAATCTGAGCTACAAGACTCCCAACTGCCCTGAGCTCACCTTGGCTATTTCCTCTGCACATCCTGGCTGCTGCTACCAGCGGTGGCTGGTGGACGTCTCATTAGCCACAACCTTATTTCGACATATAATAGCTACTGTGTGTCCTTCTTGAACAAGCTTTTATTGACCAACTGATTTATTCTGCTCCAGCCCACTGTTAAGAGCAAAGGCAGTATGTCAAGCCCTAGGTGTCTCCCTGTGTCCATCACCTGGATGTGCTTAGGATTCATTTACCACTCCACACCTACTTACAGTCAACCCTAGGCAACACACCCAAGCTGAAGACATACCTCTCAGCCTCCCGGGACCAGTTCTGGGATGCAAGTGCCTCACACAGAGGAAGGACACATTAGAAAAATAACACACAGCAAACCAGAAAATGCTGTTGTATGGTCAAAAAAAAAATTAAAAAATCATTTTGACCTTTGAGAAAGAACAAATAGCAGAATGGGCTCACCATTAGCCCCATAAGGCAAGAGAACATGCCAGCCCACGGGAAGACAGTTGGAAGCTGAGAGGTATGCCATGAAGTCACATAGGAAAAAAGATGAGGCCCTACCCTGGGTGTGACAGAGGGAAGGGGGAGCGTTCGATCAGCGGCCACTGCTGTTCACCAGGCCATGAAACTCCTCCCAGGCCCTGGCAAGCCAGAGGGAAAAAAATGAAATAAAACCAAAAAATAGCACTTCAGATCAAAGGCTTCTTAACTTTTAACAAGAGCAGAAACATTCAATGACGTTTGAAAGGCACTTGTCTTCAGAGAGCAAGGCAATATTCTCTGATAGCCCTAGTGGATAGAAGCATCCTTAAAACCCAGCCAAACATCTGACAGCACGAGGCAGCTTTAGCGTTCTGCACAGACATGAAGCGTTCCCACTGGCTGCTGGTGATAAAGCCACATTAATACCCAGAGACAGGTATGACCTTCCTAGTCACAAATGGAATATCTATTTCCTATTGCTAATAAAATAGCCAATGTTACATCTTTCTGGAGGATTATCACATTCCTTGGCTGGTTAAACTCAGCCAGTTACTGGCATCATGCTTCACCACATATTGCATACACAGGTAATCCCCCCAAAAGGGGCTTCTTTTAATGTCACACAGTTATTACAAAATTCTTCGATCAGGCAGCAGAATCCAATTGTTATTAGAAAGTCTCATTTCCTATTGTAAACTAGCATTTTTAATGATGACCCAATAAAAACATCACAGCTATTTGAAATGAAAATGTTTTCAGATAAGTTGGAGGGACAGGCCTAACACTGCACTCCCTGGTGGAGAACATTACTGATGGATGAAGTTAGCAGACTGAGAAATTGCTGTCGGTTTTACGAAGGCAGCATACTGAAAGCCCTCTCAGGAAAAAAAGATGCCGAGGTTAATGTGAGCACGACTATTATCTTCTGGGATCAGAGACATCAAAGAACCTGATAGTTCACCATGCCCAGTAAAACAGTACTGGTGTCTACGGCACATGCCAAGGCATTTACTGAATCTACAGAGTGCCATGGAGCTGGAGGGACCTTAAAGGGAACCCAAGTCAATCATAAACTCAGACCACACCACGGATTTTGTGCTGGTACTTATCAGCTACCTTTTGTTTTGTGCATTGCCTCATCAGGCCACTGCAACACAACAGGAGATTCCAGAAATTAAAACCTTGGGTTAGTCAGCATCTGTGCCAAAACCAGATCATCAGCTTGGCTCCTACCCGAGCCTCAGAGTCATGCTCCAAATCAGCATTTGCAAAAGCAGCTCGGTGTCATATGCTCTTTCCCAGCAAATTCATAGCCCAAATAAACACAAGAGACACTGTGGGTACAACTGCCTCTCTCCAAAAGAAAGTTAGGGAGAAAAGAAACCCTGGATCTGAAGCCCTCTTAGCTGCTGAATACATGTTGGAAAGCTTTGCACATCTCCAGCCTTGTCAAAAAGCCTCCACCATCACGTCTTCCCTCCAATCTCCCAGGCCTTGTATTTCTACCACATTCCCACCAGGCACAATCACATCTTTTTTTTCCCTGTCCCACACTCCTCCCCAAACTTGTAACTTCTGTTCTCAGCAGGAGGGACATAAGGGCAGATTATCTGTCAGCCTAATCGATAATTAATTACCCCTTTCAAACTAAGGAGTTCCCTGTTCCAACATCCCAATAACATCATGCACACCATCCTGCCAAGTTCTCACAGATGTAGAGAAAAAGCTCTTCCAGCCAAGACTTTTTAAGCCAAGACCCTCATACATATTATAGTACTAATGACTCCAACTATCTGCTGACTTGACTGAAAAAATCCACTAGGATGTGTCTGCCCTAATGTACCTAAGCTATGCTAGCAAACCAAACTGCTCTCCATTCCATACTGAACAAGGTTGCCAGTTCATTCAGTCTAGCACAATCTTTATGACCTGGGACATGCCAAAAAGGCACAGTGCCAGAGAGTCTAAGAGGCTATTTTTATGTATAGACATTTTTAGTATTTTATTGCCATACTGTCTGCACAGCGATCAGATACTCAGTGAATTGATCCCCAACACTTAGATTACTCCCCATGAACAGATGGGAAATGGAAATATTAGCAGGCTAAATTAAGTCAGCCAGTGCTGCTCTTCCACACATTCCTGACCCACAACTGCTGAAACGTCCCACCTTCTTCCCCACTGCCCAGGGTCAGGACCTAGGTAGGCCTCCCTTTATCCTCAGCAAGTAAGCTGGAGAAAATAAACGCAAAAAAGAGTCATTATCTCCTCAAAAAGAGGAAAAAAAAAGAAGAAGGTTCCAGCAAAAAGAGGAAGAACAAAAGAGTCACAGCCATTTCAAGGGACTTTCCAAATCACCATCGTGCAAGCAGCACTAGCTGTTTTCTCCAACCACTCTCAATCTGTACGTCATAGCAGTTTCCCTTCAGTATTTCCCTGTGCACTCCTGCTCCTTACCATCTCCTTCCCCAGCTCAAACAGGATTCAGAGAGCTCATAGTGCACTTATGCTACCTCACAACAGGCACCAAGGTCTGCCCCTTCTGCCAGTCCATGTGCAATCTCCCAGCACACTGACCACTCACTACACTCTGCAGGTGTTCAGAGCAGCACAGCCTCTTCCTGGGTGCTCCCCTTGGGATTTGTTCACAGCCACACAAAAATTTTGTGACTAACAGCTTTAAAAAAAAAATAAATCTAGGATAGTCTCCTAGCCTGACATAATTCTTTCACCTATCTGGCAGTATCTGTAGCAAAGGCAAATAGAGAAGCCATCATGACTTTGAAATGAACAAAACTGAACTGTCACTTCTTTAGTAAGAGACAGGCCACCAAGATAAGGAAGCATTTCACAAAGTCATGGACGCTTCTCAATAAAGCATACTGTGGTGATGATGGAGAACAAATCAATGAATCCATCACTTCAAAGTCCAGGTCTATGGAAGTGCTCTTAAACTTGCAGTACCTGGAAATATTACTAAAACTGGAGAATGGAATGATAAATGAATTAAGCCAGAAATGCGCAAACTCAGGAGGACAGCTATCAGATCTGGAACCTCACTCCACTCCTCTAGATTTTATTCCTACTCTCAGACTTGAAGAAATGAGGGTAAAACACAGCTCTCTAGACTGGCAAGGCCCAAGGCAACCTGCCTTCCCCTGATAGGCATCAGACAGAGTGTGAGGGTCCCACTGGCCAACCATCTAACTTTAGACAAGGTTGACCCAGCCCACACCATTTAAGACACAGTCAAAGGCATAGGTGACACAAGTAGGACAGCAGCATTGAAGAGTCCTCCACAGGTTTTGGAAATTGGCAAGCAAACGGAAACCACTGCTATAAAATGGTAACAGTCATAAAATTAGCTGAACTCTGCTGTGACAAGGGAGACCTCACAAGCACTCTACACCAGCTTACTGTTTCACAAACACTGAGCTTCTTGCCTAACACCTGCCACTTCCAGGGGGATCTCTCTTCCTTACTCCTCAATTTGCCATTTCTCACCTTTTTTTTCTTACAGTGCATACCCTTATTCCCTCCATAGGGTATCTGCTTGTTTCCTAGCTAAAATAGTCTGAGGCCATTTCCTCCAAATGCCTGCAGGGAAATGAATCCAGTGCCAGCTCTATTAAGATCAACTATTCTTCTCATTTACTCGAGCCATCCCATTAGTTATCAGTGGTGACTTTGAAAGGAAAGGATAGTTTTATATCCTGCTCAGCTCTCACTGCAGCAGGCACTTACGAATAACCAAACCTTTGCTTTCAGAAAAAGCAGCCTTGTTTTAGAGCTGACAGGATGATCCATAATGTCACACAGCAACCCAAATATTTCCAGACCAGCCCTCCCAGTGGCAGCCTGCTGATGGCCACTGGTCTGCTCTCTCCTTGCACAGGAAGCAATCTTGCTGAATTTGCCTGGGATTCCTGGATGGTACTGAGGGTGAGAGCTCTCAACACAGGAGATGGTTACTGACCACACAGTTACCAGTGTGGAAAAGAAAGGCTGGTAACTCCAGGCAGGGCAAAGGTGTATGCAAGACAGCCAAGAACTTCATGCTGCAGTGCTCAAAAGTCAAACATTACAGTGTTCACTTCCCTTCCACCTCTCTCAACTGCAGTTCATTGACTACGAACCCTGAATGTTTGCAGTGGCTTCACTGAGACATGGCCAGGCTGTGGCTAGAAACATTCTACTTTCAAAAAAGCAGAGTGCACCTCCTACAGCAGCAAAAGAGATGTTTTTTTTTCTATAATTTCAAACCACAGGAAGGACCACTGTCCATAACTCACTGTCACTTCTGGACCATGTCACCTCAAGGTTAACAACGCTGATGAACGGAACCCATTAAGAGGTTCACTACATCCAGGTTCACTTCTCTCAGTCCACCTCGCAGGGAACAAAGAGAAGTGATTTCTCTTCAGCTACTGAAACAAGGTAGCCCACGAAATGTCACATATGCTCTCTTCAGGTGCTCAGCACTGTAACGTCTAAGGTACTATAAATCCCTTGGAATTAAACAGAGTCCAAGAGATTGTTCTAGCTCTCCTAGTGAGATTGGCAATTCACACAGACTAAGCTGACCCTTCCACTCGCTGGGATTTAGGCAGCTTGTCAATATCACAAGCAAGAGAAAGGACAAACACAGGAAAATTGCAATGAAATATCTGCTTATCTAGCTAAATGCACAAGCCCCACCACTGAGAGCAGGAAGGACAGAATGCAGAACAGCTCCCTGCAATAGCTGTGACGCAACAGGTACTTTTCCGATGCAGCTTGGCAGCACCACTGCTTTCTGAAACAAAAGGGGCTGCAGCCTCGCTGACAACTCATGAAAAATGGTGTCTAAAAATGATTTAATATGAAATGCATCATCACAAAGGGAATATATAAAAACTGAAACACAGGGCTCAGGTTCCACAGTGAGGGGCATGCTAGTAATTTCTACAGAAGCATTCATTTACAGTGTGTCAAAAGCTAATCCAGGTCAATTCACCACCTAAAAGTCAAGGTTTTGAGAAACGCCTGTTCTTTTCTTGCTAAGCTTGCTCCCTTCCCTGAAGCACAATCAATGCCAATCAAACCCCGCACATGAGCAGAGCTCTAGTGGAGAGATGCAGCCCATACAAATGAAAAATGCCACAAGCCCCCCTCGAAAGGCAGCCCTGACAAAGCCTACAGCACAGCTCTTCCATTAGAGCTTTTCATGAAACACAGCCAGAGTGTGAATATAGAGTGCTAGCTAGAAAGCCCTCCCGAGTCATAAATCACATGGTACATGCACAGCATAAGTGGAGTTTATTCATGACGGACAGTATTTCAACAGGGCTTGATAGATGGGTGAGGAAAAGGAACCAGACTTTATGGAGGACAGAACTAGTTACACAAGAGATTCTTCATTAGTGGGAGAACCTTAATGATATAAAGTGAAGCCAAGCAGAGTCAGACTGAAAGCTGGGGCTGTCCTGCTCTTCTCTCTCACAGAGCAGCCCCCATCACCCCTCTGCAGCTGATGCCCCTTTGCTGTCTGCTGGTACCAGGCAAGAGAGGCACAAGAGGTCAGTCTGTGTATCACTACACAGAAACTCCACTGACAGCAGTTCTGCTCTGAATTTACACCAGAGCCATTTGAAGGGGATGTTGGACAGCACTGCAATCAGACTCCTGCAGCTCAAGTGAGGCAATGGGAAAAAAGGGGCTTTCATGATGCCCTGCATGGCAAAAGGTTAATTGCTTTGATCTACCTGACTAGTACACCATCAAACCAACCCCTACCTAACCCTCCTATCCACAGAAGAATGAGTGGGAGACAAGCCAGTCAGCCTCTGTGTAAGAATTGCTCCCAACTGTAATCTGATCTACTAAACTTGATACCTCAAGCACCTGTTATTCTCAGCCAAGCTCATTTTGCACCATACGCCAGCAGCACAAAATGAAACTTGGATGCTATGCAGGAAGAGAGGGCAGGAAGCACAACATACTACACTGTGGAGAAATAAGGCCACACTACTGGATGCACCACCCCTCAAGGCCTGACACCTGCCAGAGCAAGGACAGTTACAAACATTGATATAGCAGCATTCTCTGTGCTAGCAAGTGCTGGTGGCAATAGCTTACAAGGGAAAAGCCACATCATTCCCATTCTACACTTGTTACATGAATCACCACCACAGCTTAGGACAGCTGGCTCCATGCACAGCTCTCTCTACAGAGACTGAGAGAATTCAAACACCTCCCTCCTCTCACCCCAAAGCTGCATCACCACAGTCCGCAGTCTGCTGCTGCTGAACAGGAGTAAAACACTCTGCTGTGTGTCCACGGCAGCACGTTGCTATTTCCCAGCATGGACAGAGTCCCTAGCGCCCTCTCCTGGCAAAAAGTGATTGTGAAATGTTACTGGCAAAATCCTCCAAAGAATCATCTCCTTCCCCTCTCTTTCCACACACAGAGGAGGCAGGGCCACAAGGAACGCTAGATGCCTACAGGCTGTTTCAACGAGATCTCTGTATAATTACTGGTGAGCCACACTCAAAACTGACCACAACCAGAAGCCAGTTTTCTGCTAAAACCAAGACTGATCTCACTAAACTGTCTGACAGCACACTGATGACAGGGTGATTATGTGGAAAGGACAAGCTAACATAATGAAAGGAATTCATGAAAAGTACTTGGCACTCTGATTACAGGCTAGATTAGAAAGTTCACTGCTCTATCAGTGTCTTATTAATTTCTTTGACTTCTTTTTCCAGGTGCACCTTTTCAAGTATTAATTTAACCAATATGACCTCATCAGTATATTGGTTTATAAAACTCTTAAGGAAAAAAAAAATTATCTAACTCACCTCTAACTAATACCTATATACCATTTCTTGTCACTTTGTGGGACATAAAAGTCACCCTGAATGGCCTGATATGGTAAGCTATAATACATTTATTTAAAAATACAGCTGTCCTCTCTGTGTACCATGATCTTCTAGTCTTGTTAAAGAGCCTCTGTCACCAGGGCCTGGAAGACTTAATATACGACGTTTATTATGATTAGAAATCATTTGTACAGCACTGCAAATTCACACAGCACTTTCCCAAGACCATTTATAAGTCTAATGGCACTATAAATCCCCGTTAGCTTCCGCACTTTATTCCCCAGAATCTCTATTTATTCAAATGATCTCGTCCCCCCCACTGCAATCTTGTCTTTGAATACATCAGGCCACAGTCTCACCCAGGGCTGCGCACTGCCCGGCTGACAGGCTGGGTGGATTGCTGAAATACCCCAGATTACATACTTAAAAGAATAAAGCTTTGCTATTAGGGCCAAATATCCCCAATAACAGCACAGTAGTGACAGGGGTATCTGGCTTTCAAAGCAACTGGCAAAAACTGCTGCTGTTTTTAGGGAACAGCCCTAAGGCACACGAGCACTTCTTTCAGTTCCTGCGACCTGCGCTGACCTGCTGAAGCACACATGCAACCTGCAGCACCCCCCTGCCACCACACGTACTTGATGCTATCGGTGTGGGTTTTATATTCCATGATGGTGTTGGGAGGTAGGTTGAGCACTCTTCGTAACGTGTCGCGTATTCGCGCTGTCGTGGCCTGGTCACTGGCTGTCTTGTTCCATATGGAGATGATGTCTTCCTGTGGAACAGCATGGGAGGGGTGAGCAGGTGGCACCTTTTGCAGCCTTGACAACATGCCAGTTCTCCAAAGGCTTACCTGGAATCGGACAGAGACGACGGCCCCACAGATTTCTTCCCCCACCATAAACTGTTCTCCCAGCATGGCCAGAATGAGATTCTCCCAGCATCGTGATGCTAAGCCCTTCCGCAGGCGGATAATCCATTTACCACCGTTTTTGTTGGCATCATCCTAGGAAGAGGGGCAAGAAATTGATTTGTTTTCTTCCAGCTACTTTTCTTCTACTCATAAGACAGCAGAGCCACAAACAGGAGCAGATATTGATTGGGTGGGGCAAGGGACAGAATGAAGGTATTTTCAAGCAAAAGCATTTTACTTCTCCCCCAAACAAGCAGAGACAAACACTTACTTTGAATACAAAGTATTTGAAACAATGGCTCTCAGCATGTCAGACAAAGTTCTGTGTTCTGAAGACTTGACCTTTTAGTGTTTTGATCCCACGAACAAAGACTAACTCCAGCCTACCAGTCTACACACAGACCCAGAGGAAAGGACCATTAAACTACTCCCGAACTTGAGACTGATTCTCCATTTGTCTAATCCCCTGTACACATAGTTTTCTTTATAAAACATGAAAAATCCCTCATCATAGAACATGGAAGGCCAGTAAAGAGTTTGCAAAGTGAAAAGTTGATAAACCTTTTCCTTTCACATTTCCAGGAATGGGCTCACAAGTTGTGTTATCACAGAAAGGGACAGTGTTCTCTGGGAACCACTGACAGCATCACACAGCTGAATGTTTGTTGCAGACTGCGGTGACCTAGTGAAATAACCTGAAGTGAGGGGAGAGTGTGAAAGAAAGCACTTATGCTAAGCACCCAGTCTGTCACTTCAATGTTGTGATTCTGTATGTTGCACCTGATAAAGAGCTGGAAACTGCTACAGCCTCCTCTGCTCCCCAGAATGCAGAGCTATATCCAAGAACAGCACCTCCTCTGTGCAGAACACTATGGCATTGTCTTGTAGCTGGGAAATCTTACAAGATAAGAGAGAAACAAATTCCATCCAAATCCAAAGACTGAGTGGTAGGAACAAGTCAAAGAGGTGGCAGTTAGGAAAGGGAAGGGAAGACAGGTCTAGAACAGAAACAGAGAAGAATAAAGGATGATGACTCAGGCAGCACTGCACAAAACAGGACATCCCTTGTCAAATCACCAGCAATCCCTTCAGTCAAGCTGGGACACAACTCAAAAGATGCCAGGCAAGGCAGCCCAGCCCTTCTTAATGAAATAAAGTTAACTATATTTTAGCCTTAAAGCTTCTCTGGGGCTCAGATTAGAAAACTGAACATTTGTGTGCTCTGTTAGAGACAGTAAGTGCTAACAAAACAATCCTGAGGAAACATGGAAGTGCCAGTGTAACAGCAGCATTCACTTGACTCCTAGTTTTCAGGTATGTGCTAAAGCCTGGACTGAAAGGGGAAGGCATCAGCTCCAGAAAAACCTCAAAAGAGAACAGCAGCCATCCAAAACAATGCAAGTTCTGGGAATGTGCCACACACTCCCATGAGATGCAAACTATCTTCTGTTACGTGTCCTTGTTTTCCAAGTTGTGAACACCACACTACAGGCTCTAGCCTTTAAGATGGGAGTTGGGTTTAACTCTTCAAACTTTCCACAATGACTGATGAGAATCAGAAGACAAAGTGGTGTTGCTCAAAATATCTCAAAGGTGGTTTAAACAAGTTCAAGGCTACAAGGGGAGCAGTGATTGGGAGGCAGATGCTGTATCGTGTGCTTTATGGTCATTATTAGTTTTCTTTCAGGTTAAACAAGCTTCATTTCAGTCAAGCATTTGATTTTCCTTTACCAGAATAACAATGATCTACAGCTCAATAAATCACCAGGGAACATTATGCTTAATGTTTCTGACTTTCCCAGAAAAGGCACAGATGGATGCAGAAAAAGATCAGAGCTACAGACATATATGTGCCTACAAAAAATGACAGTAACTAAGGATTGGTTTGGAAGAGAAAGAAGCATAAACAAAGCCCTACAAAGCATACAGCAAAGGGAAGGCCAGCAGTAAGATCCCAAGTCCTTTTCTAGAAATACAAGAAGGGAGTGGGGCCACCAGTTAAAAAACCAAAGAATCTATCTACATCCATCTTAAAATGGCTACAGGGAAACGCTTTATAGAAATTCTGATATCATTAACTTGTGGGCACTCTGGCTGATACATTATCAGAGCAGCTGAATCACTAGGAGTCCAAAGAGGGTTAAACATTTTATATAAATTGTATTTGCAGTAACTGGCTATAAAACACCTTGCTTAAAATAATTGCCAACAAGGGTCACATATAAATTTCTCAGGACCAAGCAGTATAATTAGGTACTTCAGAGCAACACATAAAATCCTCATATTGTGAATGCTATTGGTCATTGCTGGAATCAGGCCAGGAACTGGAAGAATGATTTGCTGGGCCAAGATTATTTTTAATTTTAACAGATTTGGATAGAAGTGCCCTGGAACAACAACAAAAAAAAAAGGCAAATAAAGGGCTAAGGGGTTTTTTCCATTTCCAACTGTATGTGCAGCTGTAGGCTTTTAACCATATGTACCTCTGTCTCTCTTAACTGAAAAAGGAGGGTTGTTTTTTATACACTTTATTGAATTCCACTTACAAAGGTCCAGCCCTTCTAGAGGAAAGCCCTGCACTGGTGTCACTGGAGGCAGCTCTCAGGGGGCAACGGTCTGTACTGGGAGGCACAAAATTAGCTGGGCTCCAGGCAAGGATGCCCAGAGACCCTCTGGGCCCACAGGCAAAGGCAGTTCAGCAACCTTTGTGGGGTTGCTGCCAGCAACGCCCACAAGTTCCCTCTCTGGTGGCAGGTCCCAGGACTGCCAGGTTACGTGGGACAGACCTCTGAGGAGAAGTCTACAGGAAACCCAGAAGAAGGGACTGCACCCAAGAGAAGCCAGTGCAGTGCCATTTAATAGAAGAGTCCCTTTACTGTAGAAGATTCCCTCCAAAATACTCTGGGAAAGTATCCAGACAGAAATGAGAGCTCCAACTCACCTCCCACATGGGTTTGATGCCTTCTTTGAAAAGATGGAAGTCACTATGGCCTGTCAGGTCCCCAGGACGTACCATGTGACTGTAAAACCGCCAGAACTGCTCCACCTGCAACAACAGGAACCACACAAGGAGGCTGCTCAAACTGTTCACAGTCAAGATTCCTAGAGACAGGGTTTCCATTTCTACACCAGCTGGCCAGAGCCACCTTCCCCTCTTCTATTCTACTCTTCTGTCACTAGGGTATTGATTAGGAAACACAAAAGGTAGCAGTAGGATCAGTTTGGGTGCCTGTTTCTGACTGGCTCCATTTCCAGATGACCACTTGAAATATTCAACCCTAAAGTTTCTCAGTGTTTGCTTGAAGAAACCCATGCTAAGTTAACAGCTGCTCTGGGGAACTGTTCCAAGCACATCTTGTAAATCCTACTGCCCACACTCTCAATCAGTGGATATGTGTGTCAAATGCATCAGCTACAGCCACACCTCTCTACCCTCCATAACACTGATCTCTGTGACCATGGAGACTGCAGGAGCTGCCAAATGAGACATTTTTTGTATTTAATTTTACTGTATTCAAATTTTAAGACAGAATACATATTCCAGTGCGAGTTTGAGACTTGAAGGCACCATTCAGAGCTTTTATTTAAATACCTCTTACTTCCCTTTGCAATCTGCCATGGTACACTTGGACCACTTCACTTTGACCAGTTCCACTTTGGCACCCCTGTGTCTACCTCAGACAGTCTGACCATAAAGCAAGGGAGTTATTTTTCATAGTTCTTAAAAATAACATATTTATCCCGTGTATCTCTTACACAGAATCTCTGTGTAAGAAAGGGTTTTAGAGAGACAGATCTTTAAAGCAAAACAAGGTAATGGAAGACATTATAGTAATTTCCATACTTTAAAAGGACTCTACTCAGTAAGACAATAGCTATTAAGCAGACCAGCAGTGCAGCTGGAGAGGTCAGACACCACCCCCAAGTACTTTATCAGAGACCTTAATGACTTGGTCAGCACTTGGAATTTCTGCTCCAATCTCTGACCTCTGCCATCCCTTTTATAGCCAATAAAATTATGAACCAAGACTGAGGAGGGGTCAGAAGCAATCTATTTCTGTCAGACACATCCAAATGCTGTGTGGAAATTGCACTCCCACAGCAGGGGAACATGCCCTCTAGTGGTTCACATTTCACAGCTTTTAGAGCTTTCTAAAGAAGCCAAGAATAAATCTGAACACAGACTGAGCTCAGGCAATTCCTTCTGAAGCTTGTTCTTCCTTCTCCTTAAACAGATTTTGGAACCAAACACATTATCAGATCTGCTGGCCAGTCTGTCTTCCTCCTGACAGAACTGCAGCACTTCCAGCCTACAACAGCCCCCACAAATTCTTTGCAGCAAAGAGCAGACAACAGAATATGTGACATTTTTCCTCTAAGGAGCTAAAAATCAGTGTTAAGTCTACACTGATTTAACAGACTGAAAAGTTATTACCAGATCATCAGGCAGTAGCCCTATTTTTCACTCACTGAACTGAAAGCACTTGCTCATACAGGGTAACAGGAACACAACAACAGGCTCATCTTCCCACTCTTATCCTCTGTGGGTGCAACAACACAACCCAGCTGCTTGGACAGGCGTATTTTTATGCAGCCTCCAGAAGGAATAAAGGGGTGTTTTTACAAATTCTCACATTACAGAAGATATATACTAGTGGTCAAAATTAACATTTGCAAGGGACCCTGAAACAGCTGAACAAATACCAGATTATTAAAAAAAAACAGCCAACAGACTTCCTGGCTTTCAGAATGCTATTTTAATGAAAACATATTTAGCTTATGTATCTTGGGCTCTTCATAATGGTTTTGCTTTCCCAGTATCACACAACAACTCAATACTGCTTTTCCAGAACACAATCAAATTTATTCCAGGGATAAACGACCACAAAAAGTGAAAGGGGAAAGGGAGAGCAGTTTGTCTTGTAATGTACTTCACTGCAACACCAAACTGCTTCCTGTCCACCACTTCCAGGCTGACAACAAGCCGCCAGGTGCTTGCAAATACAGCAGGCCAGAGGCTTGTTCCACAGTCTTTGTGGTGGAAATGTGGGCAGAGGGAACTGTGTGAGGGATTCTGCAGTCTTTGCTTCACACATACACCCAGAAGCTGTTCTGTCTTCTCTGGCTGAGCTGTCCAGTCCTTCTGCAGCCAAGACATTTGAGCTACATAGGAACTCTCTTTTTTTTAACTATTAATATTCCAGCTACCACCATTACTGCAGGCACAGAGGTCTAGCACAGGGCAGAGGAGAACTGCTAAAGGCACATCACCTGCTGCAGGCAATTCAAGAGTTCATCTGTAAGTCTTGGCAGATCACTCCCCCCTGCTCCTGACAAGTGCACAGCCTGTGTGTGCACACACCCAGCACAGGGACTGAGGCAGCCACGACAACAACAGGATGTACTCACAGAGGCAAAGGTGCCGATCTGTTTGATGTTCTGCTCGTAGCTCTGGGAGCTGGTGGGCCGCCCGGGTGTTCGTCTGGAGTACCAGAAGGTGTAGTTATACTGCAAGGGGTGCTCAGCTGGCCCTGGGACAACAGCCTGCAGGACAGAAAAGCTTGGCTTACCCCTGATGTCCTCCTCTAAAAGGGGAATGGGAAAAATTACATCCACAGCATCAGAAGTCCACACAGTCCTGTTTTATAAACAAGCAACTGATCCTCGTTCTTACAGAAAAATACTGCCTCTGTTAATGGTCTGAAATGATTAGGCTAACAGCAGCTGACTGGCTCAGAAACACTGGAAATTTGCAGTGTGGGGGTACCTAAGGGGGGTACCTAAAAAAGGCAATACAAGAGCTTTTTCAAATTAATAAAAAAGAAAAAAAGACACTCTTTGCCTCTGGGAGGGACAAACCTGACTTATACTAACCCATGATTCAAAAGCAATTACAAATCTTCAGTGACACCAACTGCCTTAAGCAACCAACACCCCAGTGCTCTGAGAGCATTAATCATGGAACTCGTTATGTCAGCTTTGGCAGAACCCATCACCAGCAGTGGGCAGAGATCACTTTTCAATTTCCAAAACACTGATTTCTCATTAAAAAGACTTCTCATGAGCATAAAAGAGGCTAATGAGAACTCTTTACCCAAGAGTCAAAACTTACAGAAAAAAACCCAACTAAAGCTCTTATCTTGTATCACTTGATATTTTTACAGGAGTTGCCAGGGCTTAAATCTCTTCTCTCCTCTTGTCTATGGAAAGTTTGTAAGGATTGCAATACTTTAGACAGAGCAGTTTTCCTAAACACAAGATTTAAAAAACCCAAACCAGGACAGATGTATTCCTTATGCCTTCTTGACTAGGCTACACCACACGTGTAGAGACACAACTTACAAGTTATTTCAACAGTGGCACAAACACTGCCCGGGAAACCAACTGCAAGTCTCCACCCTGTCAATCAGTCCTTCCCCCACACCCTCTTCCAAAATGTTTTTGGTGGAAAATAAAGGATTGTTTCTCTTCTGTTCAAAAGCCTAGCAGAGTACTAGCTTTGTGAAGGGAGCATTCATCCCTCAGATTAGTGACTTCCAAAAGCTACATTAAAGTGTGGAACTCTAACATAGCCCCTCTGTCTTCATTACAGCAATAACAGTGCATTAAGAGACCACAGCCCTCCAGGACATATTTCCTTTATCCCTGTAGTAAGGACTGACTCTCTAGCACTCCCACACTGTGTCTGACATGTGCAGCCTGACTGCAAATGCCAGCACCATACCTTCCTCTTGGTAGTACTCTGTGGCTTCTCCCGATCATTCTTTTCCTTCTCACTGTCTTTCTGTGTGTTATTCTCCTCATTCTGGTCATGGTCTCCGCTATCATCATCTTTCAATCTGGTAAAGAAAAAGACAAAGAAAGCCAGTCTTGCATCATGCAGCTGAGATGGTTCACACTAAGTCTCTGCTTCAAAGCTCCTCTGTGGTACAAGGGCCAGCAGCGCTTGGAAACCTGCACTTGACAACCCACACAGTAAAAACTGCTTCTACTTGACATGCCCAGAGCCCATCACAGGCACCTTGGGCACACACTTTTAAGCTAAAGCGAGCAACAAACCACCTTTTCAGAACAAACTCAAGTAGTTTGTACTAATACGGATCTGCCAGAGAAAACCTCAGCGACTTGTTAGGGAGGGACCACAGGAAGAGCTGCCACTGTAACTCTTCTGACTCTCCCCGCCCGCTCCCCACGCCTCCCAGCACAGTTGGCCCCTGGGGCGAGCAGACACCCGGCACCCCACGAGTCTCTCCGCCCGCCCCACTCCCTGCGAAGGGCCGGGAAAAACGAGCGAGAAGCGGGGCAACGAAGCAGCCCGGTGCGGGCCTGGCGCCGGCCCACTGCCCGCACCCCCGGGCCCGTACCCCTTCGGGGCCGGGACTGTGCACGGCCCCGTGACTCATCGCGCCTTGCCCGAGGGACGCGGGGGCAGCGGCGGGGGGCGCCGGCGGGGTGCGGAGCAGCGCGGGGGCCGCTGAGGGGGCCGGGGGTGCCACTCACGCGTCGAATTTGTTGTTCATCGTCGCTCGCTGCCGCCGCCACCCCCGTCCGCCTCAGCCACTTCCGCCCCGTTGCGTCCGTCCGCCAAACCCTTCCGCCGCTTCCGCCAGCGCGGCCGCGGCCGCCCGCGTTTCCCGCCGGAGCCGTCAGAGCAGCGCACGGCGGGACGGGAAAGGAACGCGTTGCCGGGACCTCCCCCACGGGCAGCGCCGCCATCTTGGGTGTGGCGTGGCGGGGAGGGAGCCGCCATCTTGGGCGGGGCGCTGTGTCGGGGTCGCCATGTTGGGTGTGGCGCAGGGCGGGGCCGCCATGTTGGGAGTGGCGTGGCTGGACGAGGGGCCCAGGACAGCGGGCTCACTAATTATTGATGCAGTTAATTTGGCTCCGGCAGATACACTTACCCTTTAAAGGGTTTGCCCGACTTTCCCCCTGTCCCCATCCCTCTTCCCTTCCTGTCTGGCACAGGATGGCACAGAAAGTGAGATAAACACTCCCCGTAAAGGCCCTTCTGAAGTCATTCCTTGTTTTCCCACGTGACAATCTACTTTCCCAGCACAACTGCATTTCCTTTCATTGGGAATTTCAGACACCAGCTCATTTTAGCTGCTTTTCCTCAACAAGGTGAAGTTGCAGCAGGTCTCCAAAATCACCCCCTCCCTTTTTTCCCTACATAGGCCATATTATGGGAGTGAATAAGGATGCTTGATATAAGGTATCAATAAGGAACTAACACTGAGAGGGTTAATTGAAATAATTGTGGGGACTTTTGCTGAAGTCGCAAAGATAAACTGCATGGCTGAGGCCATAAATAGCTACAAATATAGAAACAGGGACTATGTTATGGTTGGTACCAGTACCTGGCCTTGAGGCTTCTAAAATAGAATAGACACCATATGAAACTAAGATAAACCAGGAAATATGTCAAGAAAATAAGATAATTATAGAAGTTTGTTAATTAGGCCTGTTCAAGTTGCCAACAAAACTGGTTTAAGTCACTTTCTGAGCCAAGTTGAAAAGGACACAGCGAGGAAGACCCACGATCTTCATCCCCAAGACCCCCGAAGACCCTGGCCCCGGAAAGATGGAAACCAGTGTGCAAACTCAGATGGGAAGAAAAAAATGGGAAAAGGGTGAAGAAAATGGAAATTACTTCTCAAAACTGATTAGAATAAGCCTGCCCATTCTAATAAAATACTGCATATGTATAAAGTAATAGTGAATATGCATGTTGTAACTGTGTTTAAACAGGCCTGTGAGCACAGACAGGTGTGCATGTCTTTGGTGGACTAATCCCCCATGCACCCAGCATGTTGAATAAGTGTACCTTCTCTACAACTACCCAGTTGTGGGGTCTTTTTCTGCACGTCATACTTGTGGCAGGAGATCAGCCCTTGCAAAAGTTTTGGCCTGTGAAACAATCACTGCAGGACAGCTGTATGCAATACTGAGGATCCCTTTACTTGCAGAAAACGGCATAAAAGCTTCTCTGTTCACAAAGTTTCCACCCTTGTCCAGGAAGTGACCAGGGTTAAACTGTCAAGGACTCTCCCACTGCTCTTGATCGTACTGGACAGAAAATATGTTGGGAAAAATTGAGGTGGCTTACTAAAATATAAAATGAAAATACAAAGATCCTTTTCACAGGATCAAAAACTAATGACTTAAATTGTCAGGATATCAATGGCTCTCTTGAAATCGTTCAGTGTAAGTGCCAATTAATTAAAATGGGGTGAGAAACAGGGTCACACTCTGCTATCTCCTACAGAACAGCTTATTTAGAAATTATTAGGTGCTCTTCAAGATTGATTTTAGAGCACCAGAGGATGCAATAATTACAGTAATCAAAGTTTGAAAAAAACTGAAGGCGTCACACTGATCAAGACCCCTGACTTCCATCTTGGTTTTCTCAAAGATATCTTCTCCCAAAGCCACATGGGTCTTATCCAGTGGGAAGACTGCCTACCTGAGGTTGGATATGGATTTAAAGCATTCTGCTCATTTAAGAAATTGCATTTACAGACAGTGTTTTTCTAAAATTTCTGTGGTTTTTATATTTAGCTCATACCAGTTTAAAAGAAGCCAAAGTTCATTATATGGTTACCTTTATACAATGACCTTACTCTTGTAATCCTGTATAGAAAAGTGGTAAAAGTAACATCTGTGCAATAGGAGGGGGAAACTGAGTATAGGTTTATTCATATTATAGGATATAGGTAACATCCAGCATCCTATTCACAGTGAAGAGTTCCTTGCGAGCTGTTCAAATTCACCTTTGGGTAGTTTTGCATCCTGGGACCAAATGTACACATAAGGTGTGGTGTTTAAGTCACTGAGAGGGATGTGATGCCTGACTTTGCTTTGGCTAAGGATTGTCTCCAAAGTGTAGTGGCATTAACAGATCTTAGTGACAAGGAAGCCTTGCAGTGTAGTATCCTGGGTTCTCATAAACCCTCTGGCACCAGTGCTGCTATAACATGTAATCTCTTATAGAATTGCATTTGCATGTGGCAGGATTATTCAGTCCTTATATTCAGTTCCACAGAATGGATCAATGACAGCATCCAACACTTCCTGAACGTTTTCTGCAGAACAAAAGGACTAATAATGAGTATTGAAGAAGGTAGCTGATGTGGAGATCCATGCAGAAACTCAAAATTCCCAAGACACCCCACACTGCAGGATTGGGGCAGCTGAACAGCAGCATTTTGCCTGTTACCCTGCCACATGCAAGAACATAACACATACAAGCTACACGCATTTCCCACCTTGCACTTCCAGGTACACCATCATGGGGAGCTCAGCAGAAAGGGAAAGTGGTGGTGTCTGAGCCCTTTACAAAGAGATCTGTGATCCTTGCACTCTGAAGGGAGAGAGTGGGCCATCCTTTGCCTGCAGATACAAGACAGACAGTGAGATTTAAGACTGTTTTAATAGCATAGCAGATTTCCAGCAACAGATCTGTTTCTTATCACAGGCTCCATACTGAGTTGATGAATCTGGTGATACAGCACCATGATGTTCTGTTAAAAAATATGATCTTGCTGACTGACAAAGACAGCACACAGTAAGTTTTCTTTCAGTCTGGAGTGGAATAACATTACTCTTTACTTTTCAGGTTAAATTCAAAGAAAGAATTAGCTCAGCAGTCTCTCAGGAGGAAAAGAAGGAGAAGGAAGTAGGAGTGCAGTTGGAAATACCTTAACTACAAGCATTTTAAATACATTGCAACTACATGAAAGAGAATTACTTGTTACCTTTAACATCTGAGTCAGGCATGCAGCAATGAAGTCCTGTGGCTCTGCAGGCACCCAGCTCTTCCAGAGCTGCCTGGTCTCATCCTTAATAAGTGTTCATAGATCCTGCAGCTTCCTCATTAACACAGTGCTTAAGGGCCTCATCAGTGATGGGAAAGTGTGCCTGGAAATACAAGCACAAGGAATGCTATGACATCTTGCTTTCATAGTGCATTGAAAGCCTGAATGTTCATAGCTGAACTCTGCCTAACCAGTGTCATGATCCAGGTGAATTACTTGTCTGACTATAGGAAATGAACAACCACTTAATTTTTTTAAAATTATCTTGTAGAGAAATGTGTGAAGGATGCCCATTACTATACTCTTTCCAGATTACCTGCTCTCTACTAGTAACTTTCAGGTTGTGGGGATTTAAATGCCCTTGAGTACAGTTTTTCTTATGTTTTTCAAGGGACGTTTTTCCCAAATGACCTGTTCCTGCCTAAATTTTAAGTCAACATTTGTCTATAGTTCTCAAAACCACATTCATGTTAGCTTATCCTGTTTTTTCTGGATAGTTTTTGCAGGCTGGTCTAACACAGGAAATCAGGGCTGTTACAAAACCCTTCAAGGCACAAGCTAAGAGGAAAAACCTGATTCTGGCCCCATGGCAAACTTGATGCTGAATAACATCTATGTAACATTAGGTCAGTGTCTCTGAAGGGAGTTATTACAGGAGATTCAAGGGTATGTAGATAAAGCAAGCCAGGAATGGTTGCAGAGGGATTATTATTGAGAAAGAAGGGGACAGAAGTGAGCGCTGGCTTTAGGAGAGTTTGGTGCTTATTTAAAAGCTCTTCTTCCTCTCCACACATTGGCAAAGAACAACAATTTCATGCCACAACTTACTGAGGAATGCTGTCAGGCCTTGATAAAATCACAGGGAAGTCTTTGCTCACCTGAGGCCAGAAGGTGCCATGGAATTCTGCCATGGCCTGGGAGCCTCTGAGCAGCCTCTGGCACATGGCAGCCTCTGAAGTGAAGCAATGTCCAAAAAGCTTGGTGAAGGAAGGGACTGGAACAGAGAGATCAGTGTCTACAAACAAAGCAAGCTGCATCATTAACTTCCTTTGTAAGTTCTGACCCTTTGTTACGCTGAGCTCTTGATTTGCATGGGATTACACAAATAACTGAGCCTGCAGGAACCAAGATACAGGAGTCTGACTGAGGCATCGTTTTTCAGGCACCTTTGAAAAGAATGGGGGAAAGATTCCATCCTACAGAAGAGTGAATAATCAGCACAATTTGGGAGCCTCTCATCTGTCACTTTGTCCCATAAAGGGCTAGCATGAGAGCAATGAAATAGAAATTTCAACTTCCAACAGAAAAAGCAAGGTTGTAAATAAGGAGAATGAGTCCATGTCATGGTCATATACCTATCTATATTTCACGTCTTTCCCTGCAAAGTCCTCAATCAAGCAGCAAGCTTCACCCTGGAGGCAGGCTTCCAGGATTTTCTTTCTTAGTCCTAGGCTCCTCAGTCGTCAGCCTGAATCATCTCTGCTGCTTCCAGATGTGCCCACTGGCAAAGATGATGCTTGCAACAAAATGGAGAAGGACTGGGGAGAGGTATGGGACTGGTGTCTCCATAAGCAGGAATTGTAGTGGTTCCAAGATTTACCATCATGAGTTTGAAATGACTGTTGGCAGTATTTATATGGGGAATCAGAGGAGTTTATGATGTTTATTGACATGTACTTGATTCTTTTTGTGGAAAATAAGCTCATTGCCTGTCTTTCCTTTTCTACTCCTTTATGTAGAACTATGCATTCCACACATGCTGGCTGACATTTTTATAATTTTAAGCTTTTTATGGCAAATATTTCTCAAGACAACATGTTCAGTAACTAAGAGCATATGTAAGTTTATAAATAGAAAACACATTAGTTTTGTATGGTGATGTATATTTGGGGCTCAGCATTTGAGAAGGACATGCAGCAATGGCCCTACAGCACCCATCTTGCTGCCAAGAGCAGCTCCTCTTACAAAGAGGCATTAAGAGCAGGTGCAGTCATTGTACCAAATCCCATTCTCTGAACAGCTTGCTCTGCTGACAACATTTCAGTACACACAACAGAAAGTACCATAGGGGACTCTCACAGCATTCCTTGAAAAGGATGCCAAGTGTTTCTCACAAAACTATTCTGTGTGCCAATCAAGGCATCCTTCAATGCTTGAAATCCATTTAGCAACACCCCTGATGTTTTTCCTAGCCAGAGTATGTATGTATTTCCATACATCCTGGCCACATGGAGAGATAGGAAGACACATGAAGACAAAAAGATAGGAGACGTTTACAGAGAGGACCTTCCACATCATAGTAGCACTCTTGGACCAGAGCTCAAAGACCATTTCTATTATACAGAGGCTCTTTTGGAACCCTTGGCACTGGCCAAGAAAGGGGTGGGAGAAATTTCATTATGCTGTCAGGAAATAAAAGAGGTCAGAATCATGTTTCACTGTAAGAATCTTAAAAGGCTTTCACTGTTATTAATGCATTGCATTATTATTTATGGTGATCATTACTCATGTGCCTGCAGCACGTACAGCCAGCAGTGCAGCAACTCTGTCATGTTCCCCAGAAACACTTCAGCAGGATTTCTCCATTCATGTTGCCCACCAGAGCTGATTGATGGATACTGCAAAATCATAAATACTGCTTTTATTGTCTTTCCATGTTTATTTGTTTTTCAATCACACAGACTTTTCGGTGTATCAGTACTTACACAAGGACCAGCCTTCACCGCTAAAGTAGAAATTATAGTTGTAATTAACAGACACAGCCATTAGATGGTAATGTTTGCTCACCACTGCACTGGGCTGTGCTTGCGGGGTCTGTCACGGTGAGGCCAAACTTTTCCAACAGCCTTTGATCTGGAATTTTTTGACTGGAGATGTGTTGAGGATTCTAAGTGGCCTGGGAAGTACTTAGCTCCTACAGATCCCCCTGATTGCCACTGGAGTTTGGGCTCTCATTAGCTCTGCAAATCAAATCTCTGACATCTGTAAATTAGATACTTGTTTTAAAGTCTTTGGGTAGTTCAGAAAGACCTAATTGCACAGAGAGAGGGAAGACGAGATAGTTTTACCTTGCACAAAGATTTAGGATTTTAGATAGGAACACCATTAGTTAGCATGTGACTGTATGGGATAGGAGGTGCAGATTTCTGAACATCTGTTTGAGGGATTTTAAAGTGTAAAGTAGAGAGAGGAATAAAGATTGTGCCTGCATCACATGTAACTATATACATATTTATGTAACTATATATATAAAGTATGACCTTTTTCTGAGCAGTTGCAGCACTTTGATAATATATGCTGGACACTTGGAAGATGAAATGGCACATCTATGCTCATTTAAGGGATTTTCAGGGAACTGGTGAAAATATGGCATTTGTAAGCTGTTAAGAGTTTGACTGAGCACAGTTTCCACATATGTCCTGGCTTCTGCAGTTTGCTTTTAGGAATCCACTGGTAATGTCATATTGTTGAAATCAGATACATCGCTCAGAATACCTATAAATAGGACTGCATCTCCCTAGAGGTACGGGCAGACCTCCTTCTCTGCAATTTTTGGAAACAAAGGATGTAGCCAGGGATTCTGGAACATGCTGACCATATTGGAAATGCATGCAAATATGATCAGACACCTGGTGGCTGCCACTCACTGTGAGCAATGGCTGTTTTCCATAAGGAAAAGTAATTTGAAGAATGGTTTTCACAGCAGCTGGAGTCCAGCCTTTTACCTTAATAGCCCAAGTAAGGTGGAGAGGGAAGAAGAATTAAGTCTTGAATCCCTGAGCGGTTTCTCATCTAGTACCGAAAGGAGCTGCAGAGCTTGGTTTTTCTTTTGTACACACAGGAAGACAGGGTGCCTAAATGATGCACTTTGTCTGACTCACCTGTAAGTCACAGGCTTAGTGACTCCACTTTTTATCAATATAGCTGTATTTCCCAGGACAGCCAGAGATGGGGTCATACCATGAATCCCAAGCATGAATCCTTCCTGGCTCATCTTGTCAGATGCAGTCTGTAGACCTAAGGATTTTCAGTAACATTATTAATGTTTCCCTTCTGTGCCTTTACATTGTCCAAGAGAAAAAAAAAGCCAAGAAAACAATGTGTTGATATCCTACCATACCAAATAGTACATACAATGTCACCTGGCTGCAGCTCTGTGCTTTATGTAGTCAAGTGGCTTAAGAATTGAATCTACCCACTTGGTTGCTTTGCAGTTCACGTTGACTCTGAGGATTAGTGACATTTACAACACACTCCTGAACAAGCAGAATTCTGGGGAGGGGGAAATCTTGTCTCAACACAACCTTCAATGTCATAACGCCACAGGTAACAATGCTTTTCTTCATCCTTTCCTCTTCATTCTTGTCCTCAACAGCAAGGACTGGCCTGGAGCAATAACACCTCTAATGTGTTGCAGTCTCACCTGCTTCTGCACTGGCCAGGCCAGGCCCCTGTCCAAGGTAACATTCCATGGCCATGTTTTGCCAAGACACACCCAGCAGTATTGCCAAAATAAGGGTTACAAGATTCAGTCCTTAAACAAATAAGCTTTGCCTTCTGCTTCTCTTGGAGAAGGCTTGCTTATTCTTCCTGTTTTCTTTCCTTCCTCCTTGTGCTGTAATAACAGGATTACTTAGACATTATTTTTGGCCAGGTGACTGTTCAGTGAATTATATTATTTGCAACTGCTGCTACAAGACCTTTTCATTCTCCTCTCTAAAGTCCATCAGGGATTCACAGGGCTTCAAGTTTCGCCTAGAAAGCTCACAGTTCAGACTGAAGCCAGGAAGAAGCAGAAAGGTGCTTTTATATTCCAGCCAAAGATGCATTTGTTACCTACTCCTGAACTACTCACGAAAGTATAAAAAGCATCAATACCTGCAAAAGTGTTTCATGGTGAATTTAGAAGTCCGATGTCCACAGCTTGTTAAGGAGAGAGGTGTCAGTCCTGGAGTCAGCTTTCTTTGGACCTTCTGCATGTTTAGGAATATCAGAGAAATCCAGACAGAGAGAAGGACAAAAACACACATAAAAAGTTGACTTTTAGAAATCATTGCTGTTCTCATGTCTGTCTTCCCTCAGCTGTGACCTGCTAATCCCAGAGCCTCCAGCCCCCAGATCCACACTCCCATAGGCATTAGCTGTGCTGGAGCACTTGGAAGCCAAGGCAAATTTACCATGTCTAGTCCCAGGTGAATGCAGCTGGGCTGCACTGGAGTGTCTTCCTTGCACTGTGCACAGAGTGAGGAGGAAGAATGGATCAGGTGAACTGAGGTGGGTCCCTTTTAGCCATCATAGTGAGAACAAGACTGGTTCCCTGGTCTGGACATTGGTTTAGACTTTAAGGACCTGGTCTGATTCCTCACTGTGCTACAGACCCTCCTCTGTGATTCTGGACAAGCTGCTTTGTGCAGTTTCAAGTCACAGTCAGTCTGTAATCTACCTTTACAGGCAAGATGCCCTGAAAACAAATAGTCCCATCCCCTCACTTTCCCTTTCACCAGGGTTGGATCCAGCAACCACAGAGCTCTAGAGTGCCTGGATTCATTTGGCTGATCTAGTGGAAAGCCCTTCAGTTTTAGTTGCAGCAATAGTTTTCTGCTGGCTCAGCAGTCTGAACGCACTCACCTGCTGGCTGCTGCCTCACTGAGCAGAGTGAGAGCATGGCCAAGGACAAAAGGGGCAGGACCACCCCTTTTGGCAGACTCACTGATCATTTTATCTGGCTCCTGGGGCTGCTGCTGTCACAAATACATTCCCAGTTAACCACTCCAGTGACAATAGACAGAGAACTACCCTGTACAGAAATTATATTACACTCTCCGGTGATTGTTTCCTTCTAATGCACTAAAACATTCTCAGCTAATGCCCTAATAAGATTTTGCAGATCTTAAATATATGGATGGCTCAGGGATGGAGCGAGATTATTATGGGAGAACTTTATGGAAGACTGAAAACAAATTAATGAATTTGATATTCTTCAGAAACATTGTGAAAGACAATGAAGCACTGCAAAATATTTCAAGAGACCATGCAAAAGAGCCCAGGAATCACCAGCACTATTTTCTCCCCCAAATCAAGCCTTTCTCTGAGTCAAAGAATCTTCAGCATCAGGAATTTGAAGGACTTTCAGGGTGTCTGCCAGTGCTCAAAACAGCCTGTACTGGGGGAGGACAGTGGTGGCCTCTAAGGAACAAATTACATTTATCCCATGTTGCTGCTGTATGTTAAGGATGGGAGTTGCCCTTCTCTCATTGAATGTGCAACTGGCAACGCCGCTGTCTCATCAGGACCACCCTGGGAGAGACCTGGGAACTGGTTGTGCTCAGCAGCACAGTTGAAGAGACCTTGTACTCTCTACTGTCATCTTACAGGCTTGTTGCGTGCCCAGCTCCCTCTGCTTGCATTCTGACTCACAGAAAGGAAGAAAGTATGAGTACTTCTTGCCAAGGAGCAAGGCAGCAAGATGAAGCTAACAGGCCTGGGTGAGCCCATGATCCAACATAAATCAGGTGTGTTTGTCAGCTCACAAATTTCTATTGGATGCAGTTTTACAAGTGCTTACCTTTATACTTTGTGCTGACCTTGATGTGTTCTCTGGGAAAGCACAATACAAGCAGTTTTGCATGTGACCTCATTAGTCTCCTCTGCTTTCTGGAATAAGTCAAAATATGGAGCAGTGCCCAGTGCAAAGTGGTTGCTGCAGTTTCTGTTCCTGCCAAAAAGAGGTCATGGAGAACCCAAGCCAGGTTGTCTTTGTCATATTGCAGAGCTGGGATTGCCTTTAATCTTCAGGCAAGAGAGGGTCGAGTTGAGAGTAGAGCCAACATTACAACATGTGGTCATCAACTCAAGATGACTTCAGCAAACAATAGTTAACTGATTTTCCAGATCGAATAAATATGAAGAGCAGTAGGAAATAGTAATATCATCTCATAAGTCTCTGTCTCCTCATGTCTGAACAAAGCATCCTGTCTGATAGGCGCTATTAGAAAGCATTATGAATGACAACAAAAGATCAGGCTGGAAGTTTTTCAATGGCAGATGTTTCTTGCAGAGATCTGCTGATCTGCCAAATTTAGAACACTCCACAGGATTTTCTTATTTCAGTGAAAAAATTGGGACAAGTTTATAGAGTCCCACTCCTCCACCACTGTCCTCCCGTGCCATCCTGCAGGGACAGAGCCCTGCAGTGTCCCTGGAAAATGCAGCTGTTGTGTCTTCCTTCTTTATCAAAGAATGTGCAAAACATGCAAGCTCCTGCCAAGCAAAAACTTCCTTGTGAAGATCAGGGAGCTGGTTCAGGAGCCAGGGCAAAATATCATAAACCAGTAGCAAGCACATAACAGCTTTTCCTTTAGTCTTTGTACTTAAATCTAGCAGTGCTCTCAACATATTGAAGTATCCAAGATATATTTTGGCTGTAAGAACTGCTACTTAATTTTACAAAGTGATATGTTTTGACACCATGATGGTTGTTCAGTTTCAGAACTCTGACTGGCAGCATCTAAAAATATATGGCTAAAGCACCACTAGGAAACATCTGAAACACCTAACCTGAATGACTGAAAAAACCCAAACCCTTGCCTGTGTTTTCCTTGGACATACATATCCCCTGTGGCATGTTGATTTCTTTTCCTGGGAATCATCTTCCTGATTAGAAAATAGTTCAGTACTGGGTAATCTGATTCCTCCTCTCCCAGGATGATATGGCCCCTCTCCCAGGCGGTATGACTTTTTATCCAACAGTATTCATGGCTTATTGCAAACTAGCAACAGTTCCAAGGAAAATGTGATCTATGGAACACTTCTGATTGTCTGACTCAAGGTGTTGGATTGTGTCCTTGAAGCCAAAACACATAGTCTGTTGTATGCCAGAGTTGCCAGTCATTTTTCCCTGCTCTAGCAGTTTGAGTGTCCAGGTCACTCCATGAAATGCTTAGGTCATGTCTCTCCTTTTTTCTCATTCTGAAGAAAATGTCTTATTTATAAGATCACACTGGAGAACAACAGGTCCTAAGGAATAATGGGCTGGGGAAGAGTGAGACCTTCACTGAAATGTACTAGCGACTACGGATTATCATCAAATGTGGCAAAATAAAGGTAGAGAAGTTGACATAATTTAGACTGGTATTTTTTTAAAGAAGAGAAGCTTAAATAAATCCATATTCATTGTGTGGAGCACCACGAATTTCTTTGGAAGTTAAGTACTGCTAAATACCACACCACTTTACCTCTGTAACTTATTTTGAAACCAGAAATCTCCCTGTTAGCCTGCCTCTGCTTGCAATAATAAACTAAAGGCTTTCAAATTGACTTAATTGTTCCCCAAGGGTGAAAATACTGCTTTCTTAACTGACTTTTGGCTGACTCACAAACACTCTATTTTCATTCCCTCTCAGGTTCAGAAGGCTTCCCTCTATCCATGGTTTATTCCATGGACTCTGGCAGTGAGGTATGTTTTCTTAAGAGTAAACTACAGATACAGCATTACTCCACATATACCACACCTTATTTACATGGCATCTTTGGATTATTTGATCATTTATCTGCTAGCTACCTTAAAATATCCAAGTTGTATAACTTCCTGCAGGTGTTGTGTTGGTTGTGGTGCTATCTGAAGCCAGCAGAGCCCAAACCCTGTTTCCAGTGGTGGAGAGAGGAACTGGCCCAGGAGGGCACATCTCCTTTCCTCAGCATTGCTTGGACACTGCTAATGAGGAAGGAAAAACTGGAGCTTTTGAACACTCCCTTGTCTCTTTGCTGCTCCCTGTCTGTCCTCAGTGCTTATCAGGATAAAAGCTGAACTCCTTTTACTCCAACAGCAGGAAAGAGGTTTTTCTCCTTTCCACCACTTCATTACACTCCTTGTAAATTTTCTTTTCTGGAACCTTCAGCAGGGCAGGGGCTGCTGAGCTGAAATTTGTTTAATAGATGACACTTTCCCACCAGCTATTTCTCACCCAAAGCACTTTAGTCTCTCAGATCCTACTGAGACTTCTCTCTTCCCCAAGGGAGGAACTGTAAAAGCAATTTTGAATGGAAATTTCATTTATTATTCCCCTCAATACATGGAGGGAGAAAATAATTTAAATCCTTTAGTCTAAAAGATGGGGTTCATAGTTGATATGTTTTTTAAATTTGATTGCTTTATTTCCTGTGGATGTCTCTGGAGCAAAGAGAGATTTTTAGTGAAACTCACAATTCTTTATTCATTTCTATAAGCTATGTTTCCACGTGCATATAAAGCTATTGATTTGCTTCAACTAATATGAGCTCTTTGGAACCACCTTAACAAATCATTCATAGAGATTTATAGTGGCTCCTCAGAGCATCCTGGAGAATGACCCAGATAATTTAGGACTATTTTTCCTGTGTTTTATTGTGCCCACATTTGTCTGGCTTTATTCTGTGTATTATTTTCTACATTGTGTCATCATTTTTATGTACAGCCAGACCCATAAACCCCTTTTTCCTCCAAGAGTTCTGCAAGGAGTTTAGAATAATTCTAAAATGTCATATTGCAAAGCATGTTCTACTCTTCAACACTTCTTAATCACCAGAGAGGACAGTAAATCAAGTCAAACCTAATGCTAGATCCCTTTGCACCATCCCTTCAAACAGACTTACCTCGTTCAGTGAGTATCCAGCCATAGCTGTGAGTTTTTACTGGGGCTAATTGAAATTAATTCTTTCCATACACCTACAGAACATTATGAAATAGCCAACACAAAGCTGGCCTTCGCACTGAACAGAGTAGAGTAGGTGTATCTGGATGACAGAAGGATATCTGTAGCAGACAGAGCTCTGAAAGCACTTGTTGCCACGAGCACCAGCACCAACAAAGGTTTCAGGCATATGCATGTGTTGGAAGCCCTGGTACTGCATCCTCCAAAGGAATCACAGGATGGAAACTGCTGTGTGGAAGAAACTACAGAGGCATTCAAAAGTGGATGATATTATCAGTGCTCGGGGGTGCACATTCAAACTCAGCTTGACAGAGACTAGAATAAGTAAAAGTCTTATGAAAAATATAACTCAAACTTAAAACTGCCCTGAGACTTGCAGTCACTGTGTTAAGCCGCCTCAAGACTAAAGTACCCTCAGACCTTATGAAGGGCTAGAAATTTGTCCTCTGGGACAGCAGATTTGCCAAGGCTGCTTCTTGGACTTGAAAAAATGAAATCGCTGCAGCCAGCAGCAGTGGGGCAGAGAGCTGGACAGGGGACTGACTGGAGGGAACTGGGGCACCCGATGTTGCAGTGGAGGCTGGGAATTGCCAAACTCTTCTAACAGGTGCCAAACCTCAGTGAGCAGGCACCGCTTTCTACCACTTGTGGTCACTTCTCTCTCCTGCCCTGGTGTATCCCTGTTTTCTTCCTTTCCTCCCTTATTTCAAATACTGCTTTTTGCTCATCTCTCATTGCCCACAAATTTTGATCCACCTTCTTTACAACCCATATTGCTCTCCCTCTCCAACACATCTTTCTCTGGCAAGGCCTCTCAGGGTTAGTCCCTGGGCCCCAACATCTGTCTCCAGGTGCAGGAATCCATTTTTTTCCCAGTACTTTTAGTCCCAGTTCAGACATGTTTCCTCCCATTGTCTACTCGCAGTCTTTTATAAAGTTCAGCTGTTCCCAGTCTAGCCCAAGCTCCCCATCAGCTTTCAGCAGCAAGAGTGTTTTGCTCTTCAGCTGTTTCCAGGTTGGCCACAAAGCCACCACCCATGCCTTGGCACTGTCCAGATTAGGCTCTGCCCTCCTGCAAGCTGTAAGGAATTACTGCATTGCAGGGACCATTCAAAGCTGTGGACCAGTCGGGGGTCTTGTTCATCCACTGCTGTATCTAAACGGATCAATGCTCCCTCAGGCTGTGTAAAACACCTCTTTGAGACCCACCTACCCCCATCTCCGTTCTCCAGGCAAACACACTTAAACACTTTAACTTGAGCTCTCTATCCCCCTGTTGGGTAGTGCATTAATAGATGGGATCAGAAAGTTAAGGGTCTCCTGTTGGAAATACAAATGAAGATTTAAAAATTGCTGGTTTGTTGATAATTACACTGATAACTGAGTTACATGAACTTTCTCTCCTACAAAGTTCACTGGTGGGGCACCTGAATCCTGCATGCTGTCTTGTCATTAGTCTACAAGCAGTCAGGAACTTTGTATACCATGTAGTCAAGAATGTGAGTGATGTTTTGGGGTACTTGGATTCCTAAATAAAGCTGTACTCCAGCTCCTGACTGGTGTTCATTGCCCTGAACAAGCTTCCTGCAACTGGCTACCTGCCTGTGAATTTTCTCTCTGCTATACCCTCAATGCCCACAGAAAGATAAAATCATCTCTCACTGTCCTCTTATAAATAATGGCTGTGAACTGGTTTGAACTCACCTGAGCTAAAAACCGAAACAAAACAAAACAAAACAAAAAACCAAACAACAATAAGCAAAACCTCTTGGTTTCATAATATTTGCTCTCAGAGAAGGCATCTTCTTGGTAGAGCTGATTAGACCAGACCCTCAGTTATGAATTTCTGTTAAAAGTAAGACGTAATTCACCTCAGCAAATGAGAACAATTTCTAACAGCATGATTTCAATCTAGAGAGACATCTCAAAGGGCTGGGGAGCAAGGATGAAATGAAACTTGCCTATGCATGTTGGAAAAAGGGTAAAGAGCTGATCTTTTCCCAGGTACAGTTTTTATCTACAAATCTAATCTAACAAAGTGACTTGCTGATTCAAATTGTAGTGCCCATATCTCCCCCCATTTGATTTACACAAAAAGCTGCCTTAGCTGTAATGTTTTAGTGAAATGGCAATGCTTTTCTTCAGACCCCATACTTGCCATTGCTTGTGCTCCCATCACTGTGTGGTGTGGCTTATCTCACCTCTCTGGCCCTTGCTTTATTCTGGAGTGCATATGCAGCCCTAGACCTCTCTTTCTCTCTCTCTTCATGGTGATTTCTCTCTTCATGGAGTTCATGGTGATTTTTGCAGGTACATAAACTATTTTTCACCTGTTGAAACTCAGCTGTTTCCAAATCACCATAAATCTGTTCCTATGTGACACCGTAGTTTGTTGTTACTTCCAATTTAATTCAGCTGCAAACATTAATGTAGCATTTCATAATGATAAATATAATGGAGATATTGAAGATAAAAAAGAAGTGGGTAGATAACAACATTTACAGCACTAGGATTTTATGGGGAGGGAATTCCTTATCTTGGGTTACCCATTGTTTCCAGTTTGAGGCTGCCCTGACAGCGTGACTTGAATGCAGATCTCACATCTGATGGCAAATTGCTCCTTTATAATCTGTTAAAGAAAGTGTGTGTAACCCCAGTTCAATTAGCATATTATATTTTGTTTTTAACTTGAAATTTCATTCTAGTACTAAAGAAAATCAGATTTTATGTTCACAATGCATTTTTCTCACCTGAAGATATTTGGCAAGTGAATAAATTAAGCTTCAAAAAATGCCAGAGGCAAAACTTTTAATCGAAGGCAAATGAATAGTGTTAATGCATTTTGGCTCACGCTCCAGGATTACAATTGTTTGGATAAGCATCTTTTTCTAATCTCTCAAGTTACGTCTCAGCAGGCCCTCGGTCAGGGCACTGTCTGAAAGAAGAGCAAATGGTTCAGATGGAAAATGTAATTTCATAACAATAAAAGTTCAGGATGAAGATAAATATGAAACTATTTTCATTCTGAGTGTTACAGAACTTTCACACAGCCATAGTCTGTCAGGTGAAAGTTTAGCCAGTCTCATGCTCCATTTCTGACTGCACATGGTAGCAAATGTGTTAGAAATGTTGGTGAGAACAGGACAAACCAGAAACTCTGTTGGTATCAAACAACTCTAAAGTAATTTCCTGCTGAAAATCTATCCAGCTGCTTTTTGAACAGAAGTAAATGTTTAGCACACATCCCAGTATGAGGCACAGCTTACCAACAAGGCATGTGCAGTGCAATCCCCTCTGGCTCTTTTGACCCATCTCCGTTTTTGTTGCATTTGACATGTCAGCCCTTCCATTGGAGAGACAGCAAACATTTCCTGTTCTCTCATCTCCTGTTTGTCCAGGAGTTTCTAGACTTCCCCAAAAGAACAGAAATAGTTTCCCCAAATATGTATGCTAGTGCAACAGATAATATTTTCTTTCAAAATCTAATCCCATAAAAGTCAGGTTCCCCCACTACACAGTGTATATTCACTGGGTCATACCCTCAAGCATCAACAGGGACAGTTTAGCCTGGGTCTTCGGCACAAACCAGTTTCCCAAACAATTTGTTTGAAAAGAAGGAAAAAAGCATCCACTCTTGCTTTTAGTCTTTGGGTGGATGCAAAATCTACAAACTTTTGCACAAGGCTCTCTTTGTCTCCAGCATCTGCTTTTTCCTTTTGCCAGGGTAAATAGCTTCCCTAGAGTCTGGCATGTAGCCTGCTTATGGTTGTGGCACTAATATTGCTACCCAGGAGAGCCCCACCATGAAACAGAAAGAAAAACACAAGAAAAAAAATTATCAGAGAATCCTGGTGTCAGACAACTTGCCAATATTTTCCTTAACTGTAACTTAGCAGAGCTGTGCACCTAGTAATGTTAAGCAGCTCTCTCATATCCTTCAACATTAAATATTTTAGGATTTTTGGATTGGCACACTCCTGCTATCCTGCAAATATGAAACAAAGCAGCATTTCTGCAGTTCTATGACATGAATTCACTTTCTCCGAAAGGAATCACAGCACTTTAAAAAGTAATACACCCAGTTGCACATCTTTCCCCAAAATAGACACCTGCAACCTGATTTCAAAACCTTCCAAACCGTATTATTAAGGATGACAGTTCTACCACAACTCAGAGACCTGAGGCTTTGGCTGGCACTGGTAAACTGAAAGAAAAGATGGGGTGGGAGAGTTAATCACTGCAATTTCAAGAAGTGTTACACCACTGCAGCCTTCAACAGCAGGGCGTACACCTTTTAGCCTGACAGCTCTTCGATGGTGTAAGACAGACACATGCCATGGGGCTGTAACCAGTGGGCAGCCAAGTGATGACAGGTGATGGACAGGAGGGAAAGCAGTGCTCGGAGGGACAGAAGGGAATGGGAAGGGCTGTGGGCAGGGGACTAGGGAAGTCAGTTGAGCCAACCAGAGGTAACTCTGTTGTCATCTCTCACCAGTGGCCTGAGATCAGTTCAGCTCTTTCCCAATAACCTGCAAATTTCTCCACTGCCAGAGGTCAGTCAGTCCAGGAGCTGGAGGTCTGTAGCCCTGGACGATTACTGAGAGAAAAATCTCTGGGAGGGGCAATGGAGTTGTTCTCCATATCAGAAGCACTCCCAAGTTTTCCAAAGAAGTGGAGGAAGAGCAAAGTTAATTTTATCACATTTCCTGCGTTTGTTTGCCTTCTCCCATTGTCTCTCTTTGTGGGGTACATGGGTGTAGACCAGTGCTGTAGGTTTCCAGACCCATGTCACTAGCCCAGAAAACGTTGTCTCCCTGCTTGACCTACGTGGACTAATCCATACAGGAGGTTAAACACATCACTCTCGCTCCACTGTTCAGGAACAGCAAAACTGTTGTGTAAGACTGTCTGGAAGCTCAGTCAGCCAAAGGAAAAGCTGAGGGTCTCCTGCTCTTCAGCCAACTTTTTAGCAGACTCTTCAAAAGCAAATGTGCTTCTTTGTACTGCTTGGTGGGGGACTGGTGGACTGGGTCCCAGAGTGGCTGAAATGGGCAGTACCTTCCCGGTTCTTTCCACCTTGTGCCACTCCTGAGCCCTGCCTAGTCACAGGGAAGCCTTCTATCAACAGGACTGGACACAGTATCAATGGATTTACTGTTCCAGCCCTTGAGCACAAGCAGTTCCACACACATCTTATGATTAAGCTTCTTCAGTGATGACAAGTGGAGTGGGCCAAGGCAGTGAGAGGCACCACCTCTAGCAGGGTTAGTCGAGAAGAGCAGGTGTGGGAGCGTAGGGTGGAGGATAAGCACAGATGAAGCTGGCAAGGAGGCTGAACAGTAGTGTGTAGGCCCTGGGACACTATTTGATATGCAGTGTGGAGTAACAGCCTGGATTACTTATTACAGCTATTGCTTTTGTGAAAACCCTTGCTGCCCTAATTTCCCTTCCAGCTCAGCAAGCCTGCCAATACTGGGTTGTGCTGGAGCAGACCACTGCCAGAGCTACAAGGCATGCCAGAATCTGGTCAGGCTTAGCCTAATTTTCAGTAGTTCTCACTCTTTGTCATAACATTCTCCTCCATTTTAAATTCAGGAGGTTCACATGCACCACAATGATTTAATTACAAACAGTTTATATCCCAACATAAAAGCAGTTTTGGTCCTCAATACAAATTCAATGCTAAGTTTACAGCAGTGTTTACAGGCAGCTCTACTCAACTCCAGCATTTGAATCCTTTCCAAAAGTGATTTGCATTCAAGAATTCTACAACTTTAACAAAGCTACAGCTGACCTTGGCTGCCACCTCCAGTTGTGTGCTCAAAGTGTCTTGGTTTTGAATTGAATCAGTGCCAATGAGCAGCTACTTTAAGTAATAGATATTTTAGAATTCCTGATCACATCATCATTTACATCTTTTCCTACACTAAGTCATCTACAGCATGCCCTCCACAGTCACTGTGTTCTTCTTACCATGATCTGAAGCTTTAAAGAACAAATAAATTTCAAGCTTCCTCCTGAAAACACACTGGTTGTTGTTTTCAGCTCAGCACAGGTTCCTCTACTAATAATCATGCAGAAAAAAAAGGAGACAGAAGTTTGATGTCATCTTATCAAGGTGAATCCTGAAATAGAGCTTATAAGGATAAAGGGCAGGTGGAAGCAGCAACTGAAAATGGAGAAGAATTAGAAATTGAATGGAGAGTGGGAAATGTGGTATGGCTTGTAATGAAGGAAGAAAAGGTTCCAGAGAAAATGGGGAGTATCTGAGTGTTCAAACAGCCCTAGAGGCTGCATCCAAAGTTTCTGTATTCCTCTGCTGCAAAGTAGTGAAACCCACTGGCAAAGTGACTCTCACACCTCACATTTATACCTCTTCTAAGGAGGATTGATAATGAGCATGATTCTACATCATAAAAGTAAGACAAACAACCAACATCTAACATATCACATGGCAATATATTATAACCATGGTCAGGCTGCAAGTCACACATTCACATTGCTAGTAAACACCAAATTTAAGTTTCTTTCTTCAACTTTACAATGACACTTTTTACCTTGTATGTGGGAGATACCTAACATCAAATTCAGACATGAATGTGCTCATATTCTAACATGTTTCCTGAGGCTTGAGTGTTGGTTTGGTTTTGGATGTTTATTTTTTATTTGCAACATGTCAACAAATTAACCTGTCTAAGTTGAGGACAGTAAAACCAAAACAGGGCTTTAAAAGTGTGTTTTCCAGAGTCAAATTACTTGAGGTCATCAGACAAGTCACAGGAATGGCACCTACTCAGCTCTTGCTGAGATCCTCTGTTGAATTTTACTGGGGTTTGCTTAGGACTGAGCATGAGGGTGATTTTGCTTGGCTAGGACAAGGGGACACCACATAATGACTTCAGCTAGGAACCATAGCATCTGGTTTCAAGTGTTATCCAAGAGGAGAAAATGGTTAAGATCCTTGTAAGAATATCTGTGACTTTCACAAAGACTAGATCAAAAGTTCCGACAGTCTGGATTTTGGCTTGCATCCACTTTCTGAATAGCTCTGGGACAGACTAATTTCAATATCCTGGCTAGTAGAAGGAGGTTTATATACTGAGAGGAAATTCACAGGGGTGGCTGTCTCACGCTGGTCTGTGAGTGCAGCAGCCTAGCGTGGAATGGCACAAACCCTGTACGGGTGGGGCTGCAGGGTACCCCCCAGAATGGGCTCTGTGTTGATCTCTGTCACTCCCTCGGGCAGCTGGAAGGTGAATGCCCGCAGCAGGTTGGCAAAGAAAATAAAGAGCTCGGTCCTTGCCAGGTGCTCCCCCAAACACACACGGTGCCCTGCAGAGGGAAGAGGGGAAGGACAGTGAGTACCTAGGAATTTTCCTGTTTCATAATTACATAGTTCATTCTTGTTGCGAGCAGAAGGTTGGGTTTTTTTGTTATTGTTGACCAAGGACAGGATCATGAAAGCCACAGAATTAAAACTATTTGAATTCCTTCTCCAAAAGATCTGATCCAATGTCATAGGTTAGGAGACACCAAATGAAAATTTCAATGAAAATGCCTAATGTACTAAAATAATTTCTTTCTTGACTTGGCAGTAAATTATTTTCCTTTTACAGGAGATGTTGAGTTTCAGGGTCATACACAAAGAATTTACCAGCTGCTTGCACATGCTTTCTTAAGTGCATTAACATCAAAATTACTTAGTAATGGTATTTGCAGTTGAACAGAGGCTTGGTCACTTCATAGGCAAAGCATGAGGCCTACTGTTCATTTTCCAGGGTTCCTCATTGGCACCAGTGGTCTCAGCAGAACAACTGAATAATACATTCACATTTCCAGATTAGCAGACAAATAAAAGGAAAGAAAAAGCCATTTGCATTGAGAAACCACTGCTGGATGGACATCTAAGTGACTAGTCCTATATCAACAGAGAAACTAAACCAAAACCATCAGTAGGAACCTACTGCTGTGTGTGATTGCTAACTGTATGTGCATTGTTATCTCATTTCCTTCTTTTGCAACTGGATTTTCAGTTCTGTAAGCAAGAACTAAATCCTTTGTTTACCACGATACATTCTGCTTTTCTTTTAGTTTGTTTTTGTAAAAGGGATTGCAAGTAACTTCAGTACAAACAAGACATGTTGATTCTCAGGAAAATAACTACATATAAAGAATACTACAGACAAAACCTGTGTATGAGTGCAGCATGCAACCAGCCCAGTCCAAGTGGGTTTCCCACCACAGTGTCCTAAAATCAGTTTGGGGTCTGACAGCACAGAAGCCTCTCTCGTTAGAAACAAGCCAGTTCTTTAACAGCAGCAAACAGCAGAGATAGAATATGTTGTCTGAAGAAATACCATAATCTCACACTTCTGTATTCTTCATTTTCTCTATTGGGTCACTTCAAACTGCCAGTGCGTTTACCTGCTGAGAATGGTAAGAAAGCTTCTCGAGGGATAAAGTTTCCTTCTTTATCCAGAAAATGGCCAGGGTTGAACTGTCGAGGTGTCTCCCATTGCTCAGGGTCGTACAGAACAGATGCTATATTTGGTATAATGATGGTGCCCTGCAAAGAAGAAACTGTTGATTCGCTTCCAACTATTAGCCTGTCACCCATCAGTTTCTGTCTGATGGATAAAACTGTTGCTTGTTCTCGTTTGGGCAACTGCCAAGTTGAGCAGAGGTGTCTTAACCAGTGCTTTGGCAAACCAGTTTTTCCTCTCAGTCCATCCCCAGCCAAGCAGAGCTGGTCTCTGCAGTTGTGATGATGGGCAGGAGCTCAAGGCTTCCCTGGCAGGGGTCTTATTAGCTGTCTGAGCACCTACATGTTACATAAAAGACTAATTTGTGTAGCCACAAATAGTAACCCTTCCCTAGGTACCACATTTCTGAGTTGAATGGAGAATAGTTTATAGACGGAAAATGGGTTACAAAACTGAAATGAAAGCCAAATGTCTCTCTGCTGAAGAAAGAACAAAAGCCAAAAATGCGTCTGTACCTTTTTGAGAGGGAATCCTAGCAGTGTTGTGTTCCTCACACACAGTCTGGGCATGCCCACAAAGACAATGTTGCTGAAGCGCTGAATCTCATGGACCACAGCATTTGTGTAGGGCAGTTTTCTCCGATCCTCATAGCAAATTAACTGGGAAGGACTCAGAACAGCATCCAGCTCCTTCTGCACTTTCTCTGTCGAGAAATATTTACCACTTCAGATGAGAAAATATATAAAATAGTTTAACTGATCTCTTTTCTTAGAGCAACAGGAAAATATATTGTTTCAACATAGTGCATTAAGTCTATAACCTGTGATTTAATATTATTTAACACCTGAGTTTAATATAGTATAATAAAAATACACAGGAAAAACCCACCAACGGGGTGGTCTAGGGACACACTGGAAGGGTGTAAGGGGTCCAGTGTGTTGTGAGGAGCATTGGTGTGCTCAGCAAGGAGAGCTGTGCCAGGAGGGGCAGTGAGCATAGGCTGCTATAAATATAAGAGACTGTATGGCAAACACCACAAAGCTGTGTTAGCATTGCTCATACCTGCTGCATGGTGTCAGGTGCAGACAAGATTCAGAGCTTTGGTCTCTGTTCCTGCTGCCATCAGTCACCAGCACACTCTCCACACAGAGCACCTCTCTTGCCAATGCCTAGAGCTGACTTTGGTCTCACTGCAAGTGCCTTCAGCCACCTGGCGTGGTCAGGTCATAGAATGAGTCCCTGATTTTTATCTTTGCTGCCATTCTTTGTGTTTTTAGAGAGTGAGAGCCAGGCAGCAACTCATTCTATTCAGCCATCATTAACATTTGTAGTACCCACAGCATTTCACAAGAACCCCTCTCACCTTGGATGTCTGGATTCACGACCATATGGAGCAGTCCCCAATACAATGTTGTGCTTGAGGTCTCTGATCCACCAAGGAAAAGATCATTTATGACATAGACCAAATTTTCTTCATCATACTTGGGCTTGAACCCCTCCTTAGACTGCAGATGATGATAAAAATTTAAGTTAAAGCATAAAAGTTAGGTATCTTGTACGTCCTCCGTGTGAGAGTCCTTATTTCCACAGCTGGCACGTGCAAAAAGAATAGTCGAAATTACAGTTTTTGATGAGTACTAAGAGTTTAGTAGTTTCCCAACAGAACATGGTAAGTCTGCATTGCTGTCTTTCATGAAGTGGAATATTCTTTCATCTAAAAAAAGGCAATTCTATATCTGATGACTTAATCACAAAAACTTTAATGCACACTACAAGTTTTGCAGTTAGACTAAAGTGTACTTCTAAACAAGTGCCCTACTGTCACTCTTCAGGCCTTGGTCTCCAATATGCCATAAAATGGTGTTAGAAAGTACCAAGGGAAAATCCATCTGAATAAAGGAATCTCAACAGAACACCTTGAAAGCAATTTCTTTTCTCAGTTCAGGATAAATGTGAACTGGTGGGAGAGAGGTACGCAAGTATTTTCTTCTGAATAATAAGGGAGTAAAATAAAAATGCAATTAGAGAAAAAAACATTAGGTAAAAGCATTTTAAAATGGACTGCAGTAAATCGCACCTCTGACACCAGAGAAAACTGCATCTTTGCCTCTAAAATGCTTATTTGACTAAATCTTGTCGTACTCATTCAGATGTAAAGTGTAAGATGATGTGTTAGCTCCTTTCAGAGCCCATGAGCCAGCACTGTGAGGACATGACAGCCTGACTAGCTAAAAACCTACGACCAGATGTAGAAGCTACATAAACTGCATATACCCTAGGAAAGAGATGCTTCTTTTACCTCCCAAAAGTACCCTAAAATGTCAAAGCTTGAAGCAGAAACTCTGGTGCTCTTAGCAGAGCCTCCCTGGCTTGTGAGCCACTTCCTACTATGGAAAATAATAGCTTGGGCAGGGAGGAAGGTCAATTCTTATTATGGCATTGTTTGTGAAATTGTTTCCTAGGCCATCCAGTTAGAATATAGATGCCAAGCCAATCACACCCCAAACTGTGAGGAAATCAGAGGTAACATAGGGATAATGATTCCCTGCCAAGGGAGGAACCATACAGTTGTGTGGCACATGGACAGCCAGTGTTAGAGCACACACACTGAATCCCAAAGAAGCATGTCCTCTATTTCAGGGCAATTCCTGTGCATGCATATTTAATCCCATTGTAAACATGAGGTGCCTTGCTGTAGTACATGAGGTGGTCTACCAATGAGGAATAAACTGTCTCATTTACTACAGGATTGAAGTATACACATGGATATTTATGGGAAACAGATGATAGCTCATGAGTTAACCCCTGACATACTTGACCTTATACTTCATAAATGTGCAATCAGACAGAATGAACACTTACTTTCTCCATCTCAGCCAGGTAAAAGTCAATGAAATCTTGTGGTTCAGCTGGTATCCCTCTCTCCACATGTCTTCTGATCTCCTTTCTTGCAAACGAACTCAGGACATCATAGCTAGCCAATGCCTTCTTATGAGGCCCAGGGAGACGGCACATCAGCCAAGGGAGGATTTCATACAGCTGCAGGAACGACACACAAGAGCTAGTGTGAATTCTCTGTCACTAGCAAAGTTGCTTTTAGAAACACCTGACTGAAGGCTGAATTGCCCTGTCTGGAAATGGTGATAGTGGAATAAACAAATTAGCATTGCTTTGATCAGATTTTTGCCATCACGTGTTAAAACTTTACTAGTAATTTGACACAATCCCAGGGGTCAAGGCAGTTCTGACAACACTCTGCACATTCCCCTAAGTTTACCTGACTAGTGCAGGTCACTAGACAATCTCACTCCTGCACAGTTGGAGACACCAGCTTGTACAAACTCAAAATCCTTTCTGCATAGTCTGTGGCTACTAAGATTACATGGGTCTGCAAGAAATTTTTGGAATTTTTGGAGATCTCAAAAGGAAAGTATGGATTGGGTACCACTCTAAGATAAGAGTTAATTTAATTTTCCAGGTCTATTTCCTCTCTTTGTTCTTTCAGACCTAACAAGTAAAGTCTCTCTAGTTTTAAGAGACAGTTTGTAGGTCATTCCATTAACACTTCTCCACATTTGTTTCCCTTCAGTATCACAAGAAAGGGTGTCCAAGACCCTAAAATATGTCTCACAAATTATTAAACCTACTTTAACACATCACTGGATCTAAACAGAAAATAGCAATGGAAATACCCTAAGAACATGTTTGCATTTTCCATCCTGTTTTCTGCTAGTTTACACCAATCTCCTCTTAACCTTTGCACTGAATCCCTTCTGTATGTTAAGGTCTCCTGGCTTTGATTATCCACAAATTTAACCTATTTTTGTATTTTTAACAATGGGAAATTTGTATAGTGCTACTTCTATAGGATAGATTTGCTGAAAAGCTTTACTACCACATCAGCATTTTAGTTTGCCTTTTCCTGTAAAACTCAAGTGTCAGTGGAATTTGCCTTGCCATCCACATTCCACATTACATACAGTTTGTCCCTCTTTAAGGGTCTAAACCACAAAGTCTAATTCATGGGGAAAACTTCAAGTGCACTTCAAGACCCTTCAAGTGCAAAGTTGTCCTTTATGGGATGTTGTGGGAAGTACCTACCAAAAAATCTCTGAGAGAACTTGAATTATGAGACGGTCAGAGAATGTATGTATCATTTTTGCAATGTGTGAATGGAGAGCTATAATGAAGTAAGAGAAAAAATCATAATGTATATTTTATTATTTGTGAGGGAGAAAAAAAGTATTCAGCATACAATTTGCAGAGTAGTAAAAGGCAGAACAATTAATTCAATTATACCGTTTTTGGAGGAGAGAAGTAAATAGAGGTGGGAGGAGCACATTGCAGAATTCACATTTATTACAAACTCCAGTCTCAAATGAAGTTTAAAGGTTCCTGTTAGTAGTCTCAGAAATGCTGAAGGACTTAAAAGGCAGGAGTCGACAAAGAGATGCCCCCTAAACTTGCAAAGAAACAAAAGAGTTCTTTCAAATGGCCTCAAAACCAAGGAGGTAGCACTAAGGTCCCCAAGGACACTTCTTCGCTCCCAGCTTGCATTTGCCTGTTGCTCTGTATTTAGCGAAGACCCATTTTTTTATCTGTTCTTTCATTTTCTACCTCTTTCAGAAAAAAAACCCGAAAACAAACAACATATGATTCACTCACCTGATGAATAAAGCTGCCTGCAAATCTGAATACATTCTCTGTGGCATGGATCAGTTCGTGGAAGGTTTTGTCCTCATCAGAGAAGTGATATCCAAATACCACAGCACAGATTACATTTGAAATAGAATGGAAAAGAGGGAAAGAAGGATCCACAGGTCTTCCTGCAAAAACAGTAACTGGTTTTCACTCTCAGTGTTTTCTTCAGGAATTCCTTATACAGATAGGACAAGGTGTTATTAGAGATTACAGAAAATGTTCTCTTTATCCAGCTGGGGCATGAATGGGGACAAAAATGTGACAGCAATACAAATTAATGAAAATAACACATAGTCTTAGAGCAAAGGACACTGTTGAACTCTCTCCTCATAGCTCTAAAACAATCTCACAGCCCTTTTTGTGAAATAATGTTGTACAACCAAGATCTGTTCCAGGACATCATACCAAATCTGCTGTCCTCAGTTGTCTGGAGGAACACAAGTCACAATCACAGTGGAGCCAGACTGAAAAGGGCTTGGTTTCTTAGGAGATAGATACCTTTTAGGTTCAGAAAAAACTCCACCAGGTGAGAGGCCTCCTCTTGCACGCGATGCTCCAGGCCTTTTTTCCCCATTCCCAAATTGCGTAGAGTCATTATTCCAAAACGTCTCTGCTGCTTCCAAGAGCGACCACTTGCCAGTATAATACCTGAAGGTATACCCTGGCATATTAATATTTGCCATAGACATGAACAATTCATTTAAATATATAAAATAAAAGGAGTAAATCAGGGAATACACTGTGATAAAAATATCTTTAGGTGAAATTATCGCTAACTAGAAATCACAGCCAAACATGCCCAAAGTATAACTAGGCCACATGGTCTTAATATTTACATAGATCACAATTGAAAAGAGCAATCTAAGGATTTTCTGACTGCTCCATTTCTTAATGTCTTGGGAAAAAAAAAAGAACACTGTTAAGATGCCCTCTTCGGAAATCTGCTTTAGCCAAAGTCAAGTGGCCATGATCATACTCAGGACAGGAATAATTGGATGAATTTCCACAGAGTGGAGTGCAGGACATGTTTATGGAGGTATAGAACAATTAATATGGTGGTTGTAGGTTGAGGTGATGAATGTGAGGGATAAGTGACGTTCAGGCCCTTTTTCTCCTGTGGAAGAGAGAAAATTCCACTGATTGTTAAATTGCACTAGTGGTCCCCTGAGGAGCTCTGAACTGGTGCTGTGATGGTGAGGCTTTACCTCCCTTTAAACAATCTGTGTCTGCTTCGGTATAGTAAATGCAGGGTAGGGAAAAGAAAAGACTGCAAATTGTTGGAGTACACTAAGAGGAAGTGGGTTTTCCTGTGTCAAAGGCACTCTCACAATGAAAGAATATTCAAAAAATGTTTAGGAGTGTCTGCAAATACAGCAGTGTGAATTCTGAAGGAGGGTTTTATAGATCTCTTGCTCATGATGGAAAGTATTTGGCAACTATCATGTATACAGTTACCAAACAAGCGTTGCATTCATACGATATACAGCAAAATCATGTGTAGCACAATGGATTAGTCTGTGATGAGGGCAAGATTGCTGAGTTCAGAGCTGGATCACATACATACATCTTGAACACAGCAAAAAGGTCACCTAGAAACAACTTAGAGTGTTTCCCAGGCTTGGGAAAGCTCAGTACAAAAAGCATCACAACAAATAGTAAGTTTTTCTCAAGAGCTAACGAAGGACTTGGACAATATCTGATGAAAGATCATTCTGAATGAGAGGACAGAGTAGTTTGTCAAGTCAACATTCCTGTGCAATATTTATGGCAGGAAAATCTCACCTTTTCCTTTGGCCATTGCTCTGAAGAAAGGCGACACCATCCGTCCAGAAACATCTTCAGGGTGTGTGGTCATGCCATCCTTCACTGCTTGAAACCCATTGAGTATGATCACTGGGGTCCACCCAAACCACAAGGTGAATATGTTACCATGAGTTTTTGCCAGCTGTAAGTGGAAAAGGTGCCAGGAAGGATCAGATGAAGCCCCATATATACATCTGGAACAGACACTGCCATTCACCAATGGACAGTTTTGTGCTGAAAACATCATCCCCATGCATATCATCATAGCTAGAATCAGAAAGAGACTGGTGTTTTGTGGAGAATGATGCTTTCATCAGCCAATTTTATTTACCCTGGGGGCAGCAATTTTCTTTTCAGAGCACAGCCTGCAGCAACACTGCAGCAAAAGAAAGAAAACTTTGTGCTTTACATTGCATCACATCCAACCCCAACATTTGTACCTCATTAAGTGAATAGCCACACTCTGCACAGCTCTGGGGCTCTGTGCCTCCATTGAGCCCCTCCTTTGCAAAAGGAAAACTGATTTAAACCTGCACCATCTGTGTGCTCCAGGAGGGGATATGGAGCCAGAAACTAGTCACCAGCTATGAAGTGCCAGTGGGCTGCAGCCAAGTCCTGGGTTTCATCACAGCACTGAGGAGGGCACTCACCATTGGACATAGCAGAGGTATCCAAGCAGGGATGGGTGTGTGACAGAGGAAATCCAATCATTAATGGGAAAAGCTTTGTATAAATATGGGACTCTGCTCCAGCACACCCACAACAACATAAAGGAGGTGGTAGACAGTGTCTAAGGTGCCACCAGAATTACATCCAATGGATGACACCAGTCACTTGTTTCTCATAATAATTCTTTAGATTCCAGCTTTCCTCTCCCTATTAGAGCATCACTGCCTAAGTCTGCTCTGCACTCAGTGATCTGTATGTGCTGTCTTAGGCATATACTTGAGTTAGAGGTCATCTGTAAACCATTAGAAGAATTACTGCAGCTGTCATTAAAAACAAGTGGCAAACAAATAGTTTGAAGGAGGTGTAGGAAGATGAGGAGTGATTGCCCTTCCTGTACTACAAGCATACATACACATGCAACATAATACCCACTTTGTGATCAAATTAGTGATTGCCAGTCAGCATTTTAAATAGTATCACATGGGGACTTATCAGCAGCACAGACTCATATTTTAGATTATTGGTATTCTCCAACTTTAATAACAAGTCAGAAACCCTGTCTCCAAGGTTACTTGATTCTTAAGAACATTAAGATTCCCATGAAAACTACATATTCCAAATAAGAAGGTGACCCAAATGTAGGAATCAAGTTAATCTTTATATATCCATACCTTGTCTGTAACTTTGTAAGACTTAAAATCCTCATTTTGATTAATAACATACCAGGGTTTTTTTAAACTGTGACTAAAAATAACCAATTAAGAGCATCTTAAAAGAAATACCTCCATAAGATGATCCCGGTGAAACTGAAAGTTCAGGTGCACCAAGTTTCCAAGCAACGGGAGAGGAGTTGGTCCAGGAGGGAATTGCTTGCAAGCTTTTTGCAGTTTGAAAAACTGCACAATTAACAAAAAAATTATCAGAACTACAAAAACTTGAGTTATTGTCAGCATTTCTGAGCTGATTTATCAGCTTGTCTCTGTCAAAAATAAGGTACTAGATCTTGGAAAAGGTGCTCTTCTTTGTTGTTCCACCAGTTCTGCCTGCAGACTCTGTTCTATAAAGTGTCAATTCTTTTCCCTCCCTCTGTCCCTCCCTCTTCATCACTGCCTGCCCTTTTCTTGCACCCGATCCATTTGCCATACTGACATATATCGAACTAGTCCCTGACCAAAAGCACACCTATCTGCTTATAGCAAGCCTGAAAATGGAAATGTGGAATCACTTGTACTCAAGTTATTTGTCCTAAAGCTTGTGTTAGGGAACTGCTGGAGCCTGTTGGGGGATCTGTGTTGGAGTGACACCAGGTGAGAGCCTTGGTGAACTCTGGATATGGGACAAGTGAAACTCAGTTTCATCTGCCTTGGGAATTTTAAAAACATTTGTAGTGGTTCATCCTAGAATCACTGAATTCAGATTACGAATATTGCACATAGGTTAGGTGATATAGTTATATAGAATATAAATACAATAGTTTATAGTACATACTTACAGTAGGTTAGATTTAGATGCACAAACATTATTTAAATGTGGTTGTAAGTTCAGATATGCCTGCCAGTACACACAGTCCACACAGGCAAAGACAAGGATGCAATTAGAAGACAAAATTGCTACATGTGATTTCTGAAAAATTGGCCTTGAGTATTCAATCAAACTTTTTTTTCCAGTAAATGGAAAAAATAAGCATTTCATCAAGTGAACACTCATGATATGGAGATAGTACTTAAAAACTCGTATTGCAACTAAATAATTTAAAAAACCAGAACTTTTTTATATTTTAAAATTAATTAAATATAAAATTCCATTTAAAATATAATTTTTATTAGTATGTAACCTAATTCAAAGCTTCATGTGCCTTGGTTAATTTTTTACCTTTTTTATCAGCTTCAGAATCCTGGATATGATTACCAGTTATCAACATGTTTACAGAACACACAAAAAAATCTGTCCTCCAATAATGAAGGGATTCACACTGAGTTTGAGGCACAGACATGGGGAAAGCACTGTGTGCCAATTACTAGAGGGTTCAATCTTGCACTGCAAAGAGAAAGTGTCTTCACTAAAATTGAAGTACAAGTCTGAACAAGAAATTGCTGTTCCCTCCAGCACAGACGTAAGTGTGGTATTGTGCAAACCTGGCAACATGAAGACAGTGATGTGACTTAGTGATAACAAACCATCTCCTTCCTTTGGCCAGACATTACAGGTGTTGTGGGTACATACCTGCCTGCAGGATATGGTGGAGACAGCAGGGACAAGGAGTCTTTATGGGCTTATCTGTGCGTACTGTGGGCAGCACAGTGGGAACCAGGCTGAGGTGGGCTTCCTGGCTTTGCTAAACCAGTGCAAGTCAGGCACGACAGGCCTTTATAAGGCTGAAATCAGCAAAACACACAATCAGAAAAAATTGTTTCTTCAAACCAAAATACCAAGTTTTAAATTTTGTAAAAAAAAAAAGGAAGAAAGTTAGTTTTGTGCAGACAACTGAAATTAGAAGAAATGCTGAATTACATAAATGTCATTAACAGACTAAATACAATCATGTTCATCTCATCTCTTTGGCCCATATTCCATTGTTTCATTTTAGATGTTTCATATTGTATTATTTTGACATCAGTAAATGAACTCACCTCTTTCAGAACATGGGTCAGGTTTAACCAGAGTCAAAGCACTGGTGTCAGAAGCAGGATGAAGCCAAATGAGCCAGCCAGCAATTTATCCTGCCAGATGTTACCGTTACCTTTCCTTTTGCAACGTTTTCAGAATGCTCCAACTGTTTGAAATCCAGATGCAAGAACAGTTCCTTATGCCAGTGTCTGATGTCACTGTATAAGCTGTACTGAAAACAAAACCAGGCTGAGTGATCTTGTGTTGGCCTGGACCATTTCCTGTCTGATGCCTCCTCTTCTGGACAGACTATCAGCAATATTTGCTGGGTTTGTATTTTTGGCAGAAAATTAAGCTTTCCTAAAAGATAGTAACACAAGTAAAGAGCAGTCCAAAGAAGTGGACTCAGAGGCAAACCCAGCAAGTTTTAATGAAGGTTATCAGGAAGCCAAAGTTTCAGTAAGATTTTTAGTGAGCATAAAAATACACTGTGAAGTAAGTCTCAGCACGACTGGTGCAATGCTTGCAAAAGTAAAGCTGTGCAGGTAATGTGACAATGAAACAAGCATGGTCCTGAAATCCTTGAGCAAGCAAATGTTTCATTTCAGCTCTGGGACATCAACACTTAAATACAGAGAATAAACTAACACAGTTGCCAGGAGGGAATGTCAGGAATAAGGATCTCCAAAGCACAGGAACTGTTCATACTTTGGGCACAAAGCAGCAGCCAATTGCCCCGAGTGAGTCTTCAAATAAGTAATATTTATACGTGGAAATTGCACAATACATTGCTATGCTTTCTAACTCCTCACCCACAATTACCTTCAGAAACTTGCAAAGTTCACAAGTGGGAATGAGCCTTGAAACCGGGAGCATTAAGGCTGGACTTGAGGTGGCACAAACAGTGAGAAGAAAACAGTCTCCAAAATAAAAATGAAAAAAGCAACATAAATGGGACTGGCATCCCTGATCCTAATTGCTGTGAGAATTTTCTCGCAGAGAGTTTGCCTAAAAGAAGAGTAACTCGATATTCTCTGGGTAAATTACTGGGAACTGCATGATACCTCTATGTAAGGAAAAGTTGGATGAATTTTTCAAGATGCAGGAAAATGCAAAGGACCTGAGATCATGTCCCGGCATCATGCAGATAATTTCTGCAAAACAAACTTGAGGATGCAAACAAAATCCCTCAAAGGGTTAAGAAAATCAACAGGAAAAGAAAAGTGAAAAAGCCTAACATAAAAAACCCCAGGTTTCTCTTTTCACAAGAGGCTGAAATCAATAGTCTTACATTAGGATACTTCATGTAGGACAATGGCACCGTGCTATTGCTGCTAGTAAGTGAGGATGTCCAGGCCTGTAGGGTAAAAATAGTTCAAAGTCCAAAAATATTCTCTTTTCAGAAATACCTAAGAGAAGCACCAGCAAAAATACAGCAAAAAACTGTAAAATGCAATGCTGATGTTACGAGCTGGATCAGTCTGTCATCTGCCAGTGGTTTCTTCACAGCACTACTAATGACTGCCAAGAATAAGGAAAAGCATGATGACAGGTCAGTGATGGCACAGCTCTTTTAAGTTGAGCTAAATAAGCAAGTCCCATAAGAGACTCCCACAAAGTCTGACAGAAGTTAAGCACCCAAAAATGTATGTCATAACAGTTTGTCACAGAAATACACCAAAGTTAAAATCCAGGACAGTTGCCATTTAAGAGTGGCTGAGAAAACACTGACAGCTTGTACCGACCACAGGTAAAAATTATTTTTATTGACATAGGAAAGTAGCAATAATAAAAGCCATAAGGAAAAGCCAGGATAAAGATATTGACCTCAAAATAGCCCCAAATACAGAGGATGGCTCTGAGGATGGTGTTCCCCTTCCCCTCAGGTTACAGCAGTCTGAAACGACCTGGTCAATCTATCTTTGTGTTCAGAACAGACATACTGCAGAGAGAGTCATTCTCAACTGAATGTATCAGCTCCAGAGGCTGACTCAACATAGTTATATCTTTTCAGCACAAAAAAAAGAGAAAATATTTGAGATAGATCTTGGTTTATTTAGGATAGTTAGATCCAGCTTACCCAGAAGGGAACATTGCAGATGAGTGTTTCACTCTTGGCATGGTCTTCACCAGGTTGGCTGCAGATTGCAAGGTTGGCCATTATGTGCCCAGAAGAACATAGGCAGGAGCATTGCCCTAAGACCCAAACAACAAAGTATTACAAAACTCACAGTTCCAGAAAAGACATATGGAAGAGAAAGCTCAAAGGGAATAAGCACATGGAGAAGAAACACAGCTTTAAAGAGATGCAGGTGTATGTACCAGTGGCTGCAAAATGAGAAGCAGCTTTTAAAATAGGAGAAGACTTGGAGACAAAGAAAGGCTGAGAAGGTTGCTATAATATACAACAGTGAACAAACAAGGTAATGGGTAAAGACTGAAAGACCAATATGACCCTCACCCTGTCTTTGTCTTAAAAAAGTTCATAGGATCAAAGTGATCATAACCAGGACTTTACAACATGTATTCTCTGAAACTAGTGTTAAAAAATATCCGGATATAAGCACTGACCTAGAACTCCAATGTACTTTATACAATACTAAAAATAAGCAAAGTTTTCCCTTCTTTAGTTCCAACCCCAGCCAGTATCTCAGGGTGCTTTATCATTATTAAATACATTTTAAGTCTGTCAAGGCAAAGATATCTATTCTTATATATGAAGGCAAGAAATTACACAGCACTACAAGATTTTTTTAATCATTAAAATGTCTAACAGAGCAGACTTTCTAATCAGGCAAGTATTAACACTCCTAAATTTACATGGTAGGAATTTAAACGCCAAACATGAAAGGCAGAATGTATTCTAATTACTACACTCAACTCGTAGCAAAACATTATCCCAGATTGGTATAAATGGAGCTGAACCACCTCCATTACCTCTCTCCAACTCACACCTCCCATTGTAGTCCTTCGAAGCCAGGTATTTACAACTCCTCACAGTGTTTAATTAGGGTGTGGCAAAGAGTCAAGCAACAGGAGGCAGAAATCAAGGAAAGACTGAGATAGAAGCAGCCATATAGGCATAACAAAGAGTCAGGATGGCTCATAACCCAGAGAAAGTAACACATTCTCTGACCAAAACTGAAATCGTGACTGGAAGTTCAAACTTCAATTACACCATCATTCCTCACAGGCTTTTTCTCAAGCAGAGCAGTTTTCTGTAACATTTAATGTTTTAGAGGTTGACTTAGCAACCTAAATAAGCCCCCAAAAATACTTCAGAGGAAGATTTAGGGGACATTTCTGTATTTGATTTTCTTTATCTAAAGGGAGAAAAAAAATCAAGCAGTAGCAGGAAAGCTTAATAACCCTCCATCACACACTCCTCAAGCTCTAGCATGGTGGCAGGGACAGTAGTCCTTTGAAGTATTGAATTAATTGCATTAAGCTTCTAACAGAGGACATCTATTTCGTTAAAGTGGCAGAGGGACAATTAGCCATGCTTAAAGTGCAGGGGCCAGAAGTCTGACTTATGCCTTTCTTCCCTGTCCAGAGAAGCTTTTTTTTCTTGCTTCCAAGGAGAGCTGAATGATGAGGACTTGCACCGCAAGAGTGCTAATATGAAGAAAACAGCAGGATTTAGAGTTACACACTGTGTGTGGCAAGAAATTCCCTTCACAACTGATCTTACAGCCAGGACTTTGCCCCAACAGGCCCTGTTAATCTGCCCTCTGTCAGCGTCTGTGTCTGTGATGGTTCTTTGTTGCTTTTCTACCAGTTCTCTGAGGGAGGGAAGGACACATCTTATCAATGCCCCTCCACATTTATCCAAATCTCCTATGGAAGAAAGCACTAGGACAATGCTGCTTACGGCTTCGCCATCCTGCACCTGCCTCCAGGAAATACCTCCCAGCACCTATGGCAACTCTGCTAGTGTGACTTTCAAGAACGATGGCAAGCACACTCAGCAGCTTTCTGCATTTGACAATTACTTATGGATCAAAGGGCAAGGTGGGTGGCAGTGATTGCATATTAATTTGCTAGAGAGTATCTAGAGATTGGCAGCTGGTATGGCAATAACAATGCAGTCCTTTAGACACAAGTTTCTCAATCGATTGCACATGAAATAACTACAGTAGATGGACACATCCCTGAAATTAAGCAAGAAAAAAAATGTGAAAAAAATTACCTAATTTTTTTATTGTTCCAATTATTATATAGCTTGTGCAATACAGTAGCAATGTCCAGAAAGGTTCTTTTTCCCCCCAGATATTCCATGTGTGTTAAAATGGATTGAGAAATAACCACTTGAGCTCAAAATGTATTCTTCCTATAGAGATTGTGCTGTAAGAAATTGTACAGCTTGCACTAACGGTGCTAAGAGAGACCTCTGAGTTTCTCATATAAACCAGGAAAGACATCTTCTGCCACAGAAAATAATCTATCCTCCTAAACATCCATCACTTTTACATGGCTTCCCTGTCACCTTCTCTGCAGCCTCTGGTTACATGTGACAGGTGGAGTGAGGATTTATGGAAGAGAGTGGGCATGTCAAACAGGCATGGGACAGCACAAGGTCACAGTTCTGGACCTGGGGACAGAGGAGAAAAGAAACACCCTCACAGGCTGCAGAACTATTGTACAACTGTCAAAACACACACTGAAGCCCTAGAGCATGTCCAGAGAAGGGCAAAAGAGGTGGGGAAAGGTTTGGAGCACAAGTCTGCTGAAGAGGAGTGTTTAGCCTGGAGAAAGGGAGGCTCAGGGGGTACCTCATCAGTCTCTACAACTGCCTGAAAGGAGGTTGTAGCCAGGTAGGGGTTGGTCTTTTCTCCCAGGCAACAAGTGATAGGACAAGAGCAAAAAGCCTCAAGTTGTGCCAGGGGTGGTTTAAACTAGTCATTAGGAAAAACTTCTTCACTAAGAAGGTATCCAAGCCTTAGCACAGGCTGCCCATGGAAATGGTGGAGTCACCATCCCTGGAAGTATTTAAAAGACATGTGGATGTAGCATATGGTTTAGTGGTGGATTTGGCAGTGCTGGGGTAATGGTTGGACTAGATGGTCTTAGACATCTTTTCCAATCTAAACAAATTCATAATTCTACTAGAGAAAAATAGGGAGCGGGAAAAGCAACTTTTCCCAATCTTGTTTGCTTCAAGAAAGATTTTTCTTCAGAACATCTTATAAACCATTTCACCAACTGGGAAATCCACTCGGCTTGCAGAGATTCTCAGGATATGTACTTGAAAAATCAGTTATCCCTCCTCAAACCCGCTGTGAAGCCTTCAAATTCACTTCTCAGATCTCCTCCTTTTCCATGAGGTATTTGCCCTCACTTTCATTTTTCTTGCTTTCCATACCACTCCTTCCTGTCAGAACAGTCACATGCACAAAGTAGCTCTCCACTGCGCCAAAAGACTGCTAACATTTACACAGCAGTTCTGGAAACAACAGGGACAAACACATAAAAGGACAGTCGAGTTTTTCCAGGCAGTTTCTACGTCAGAGGTGATCTCACCCTTCACATGTGCTGTGACTTTCCAGAAATAGGCACAGCTCACATGGCAGCTTTTTTTGGGGATAGGTAGCTCAAACTTCACTCACTGGAACCTCTCCAAAGGGATGACATCCTGCAGCTTTACAACTCGTTTGATCTGGAAAAGCTCCCAGAATACACGTTAGGAAAAAAAAATCCAGGAATATATAAGGAGTAGAAGATATCTTCACTGACCTGTGTGCCTCACAGGTGTTACTAAGGAATACGTGTCCCCCTCTCCTATTAACTATTTAGAAAAACAGCAAGATATTCTCTTATGCTATTTCCTATTCAGTTTCATGAGGAGATCACATTGACTTTGTTTCTTCAGAAACCAGGAGACAAAACAGCATGAGAGCTTGTATTTGCATATATGCATATTATAACTACAGAAACTGTACAATTAACATTCACAAAGCAAGGTCAGAGAATGGTGTTTGTCCATGTTTCACCGCTGGTTTTCTCCACTTGTCTGTATTTAAAAAGAAATAAAAATAAATGCCTGCAGCAATGTGAAAGCCAAATTTTTTCCTTCCTGCAAGTCCTTCCTACAGAGATATAACCCTGTTAAATACATGCATCAAATGTACCCTTCTTTTACTGCTCATCATTTCCTCACCCATTTTAATACCACGTTCCAGGCTGCTGAGAATGTCATTAATTCTGTCACATGCAAGTTTCTCCAGCACAGCAGACATTGCTCCTCAAATATGCCTTGTCTGCTTTATGATAGAATCTTCTTAGCAGTGTAGTCACAATTGGATGACATGTTTGCAACTGTTTTTAATGAATTCATGTTTTACCTCTAGAGATCCTTGTGGTGTTCAGTTTGTGGATGCAGAAGAGAGAACTGCAGGACAAAAGGAGAACTAGAATCACAGATGGATACTGCAAACTTTTGAAAAAATTGCCTTAGATTCAGGAAAATCTCATCTACAGTTGGAAACAATAATGAAATTGCTTTTATAAACAGAATGAATTTCTAACTATTCCAAACAGTGCTCTGAAGTCTTAAAAGAATTGATAAGTTTTGTGTTCTGTTTAAAAAACAGCTTTTGGTTTTTTTAACTCAAGCCTTCAAAAAGTCTGTCCTTCTAGTGGTGATTGAACATGAGAAATGGTGGGTCACAAGGCTGAAAGAGCAAGAAATAAATGCTTGTGAGCTCAGCACTGTAGCTAAGTTTTATATCCCCTTTACTGTATGCCCCAGTATAATTGTATTAAAGCAAACAGTACTAGTTGCACGTGTAGGGATGTAGCATTCCAGCATATTTTAATTTCAAACAAACTGAATGATTCCACATGTCAGCTTGAATTTCAAGTTCAGTGAAAGGTGAACAGCAATATCCAAGAACAAAGATTGTTTTTTCCATGGCAAAGCTCAGCTCAGACTTTAGTGTGCATAAAGTCTTTAATTACCTGTCGTGTTATCCACAGCACTGTGCCTGGTGGCCCCTGCTCTGTGAACAAATTCAGGTCACAGAAAGATGTGTCTGTTGTCCCAGCCTTCACATCTCTGATGCTGAATTCTGATGCTGTCATGAAAAACCAGAGAATAGCAGGAAACCCTTCTGACCAGGCCGACAGAAAACCACTTTTGAGAGCTGGCTTCTCACCCTGAATGCCTGTGCACGGCTGGGCAAGACACAATCCCCACCCTGCAGATGCAGCCTGTTTCCAATTATCCATTCACTGATTGGCTGTCTGTCTTCAAACAGCTCAGGTCTGGAGAAGCTTAAGGTACTTGGAGCTTGCAGCTACTGCAGCTGTGCTTTGAATATAAATGTTTAATTTTATCTTCTTTAATATTTTGATACACAGATGTGAGCACATGCTAAAGCTGCTGAAAGACTGAGGTACACAGGGCTATTTGTCAAAGTTGGCACAGTTGGCAGAGAGGCTACGAGGACTGTTTCCCTGTTAGGAAAATCAAAATTCCTGCACGGCATTCAGACAATACAGTGAGGCTGCCACAGGAAATTATATGGGTACATTAGTCATGCAGGGTTTGTTTCTGTGCAAAGTTTGGTGATGTGATAAGTCTGAATATGCCCACGGGGTGATAATGGTGTAGAGAAACCGAGTGCAACCTTTGCCTTTAGCGATGTCCATCCTGCCAGTGGGGGTCCTGTAAATAACACAGTATGTGATCAAACAGCAGTGACATTTTAGCATGCCTCATAATGTAAGTCTACAAAGAGACTAACATAATGATAAACAGTCTTAAATATGGAATTTCCTAAAGGCTGAAAAGGCCACCGCATGCACATAACATGTAATCAAACAGGTGTCAATGGGGAGTGACACAGATTGCTGCAGATAGATACGAGAAAAGCTTGAACAGTAACAATAGATTACACTTCTTGTGTTATGACCTTAACATGGAAATTGTCTTCCCAACATCTGCACTTACAGTGTAACCCACTGAAGGAGTCAGTGTTTAACAAACCTTTTGGAAAAGGAAAGATGGAAAGGTAAGTCTTCTGGTTTTTTCATTAAATGCATCAGGTTGATCTGTTGAGACATTTTGTACTACTCAGACTCATGAAGTACATGGCTTTCTTTGATCAGATGACAGCATTGTTCAAGGAGAATCACTTTGGTCAGCTCTGTGTTATGCATCTGTCAAACACATCATAAAGATAAAAGGTAATTTTAATCCTGCCTGACTCCCCTACTGCAGAAGCTCATCTGCTAAGCCAGATAAAAACCAACAACAAGCTCAAATTGATAAAAAATAACCAGAATTATTCTATTCAATATTTTCTGTCTTGTTTTGGGTTTTTCTGGGGTGCTCGGTGTTGATTTGGGGTTTGTTGTTTTGCAGTTCTTTCAATTATAGCAAAGTTTTCTCTTTTCTCTTGGCAATACTTAACAGAAAGGGAAGGAGAGAGACAGGGCAAATGGAATAAATGTTCTGGTTCTAAGCCTCATGGATGTGATTCCCACATTTCAAATTGTGTAATTAATTTGTTTTTCCAATTTCTGGGCCTGGTCGAATGCCACTATCTCACCTAGAGAAAATGAAAGTTAATGCAGGACACACTGTAATTTATTTGGGAGCTTCCTCAGTGCACTGCATTTCCTAATGTGGGAGAGATTGTAAGTACAGAGAAAATTATAAACCTTTTATCTTGATCAGAGGGCAGAAGACCATGGTCACAGTGAATAATATCCATATGCCCTGCAATCAAGAAACCGTGCAGACACTGTGTTTACCAAAAGGTTCAAGAAATCTATTAAGGACATTATATTGTAGCATTTGAATCTCATCCTCAACTAGTCATATGCTGTCAGCAAATTAAGGTGTGATGAACTCCAGTGCACCCTGGTGACAGGTTTGCTTCAGGGCTGCTCTTGCTCAGCAGGTGACAGCCCAGCCCTTTAAAGGGCCTTTGCTGCCCTCTGCCTGGTGCCTTGGAGGGTGAGCTTCTGAAATATTAATGCAGGGTAATTTTGTGCTGTAGAATTCATGCTTGATCTATGCTGAATTAACCATCACTCTTCCTAGCAGCTCTTGATGTTCTGCTTGAGCCCAGCCAGCCTCCCTTAGCTGCAGCCCCAGACCCAACACACGCATCAGGACTACAGTCCTAAACTGGGAGCTCTCACAGAGATGTGCCCAGTTCTGCCAGGACTCAGCCAATGCCACAAGAGTGGCAGAGAGTGGCAAGTCTGAAATCCCATGTACCTCTCCCATAATGGTCTGCATTTCTCTAGGGTTGATGTCCATGAGTGCTGAAGTTACTGATACCCTCAGTATTAGGGGTGAGTAGTGGCTGTGTTATTTGTCTCTGCCTAAAACTACCCACAAGTAGGTTAAGGGAAGCTGCTTGTCTTATAGAGAAACTATCCTCTAGCTTCCAGTTGTCAGTCCAGGCTGAATTTACAAGGCAGAGCTCTGCTCTTGTGACTGCACCACTGAAATAAACGTTTTTCTAGTGCTCAAAAAAGTTATTTCAAAAAGAATATCATATGAAACACTCCAATTTTTATTTCATTTTCTCTGTAATGGTCCTTAAAATGCAGCCCCTGTAGAATATTATCATGTCACCAGCTGACCCTAGAATATATTCATATTATTAGCTTATCTGGTCTTAACTTCTGTATCTCATAAACAGTTCAAGGAAAGGGCTGCAATTTTGTTATTGTTATTCCTTTAACATTAGAATCTTACACAGCAGGACAGCAAATAAATAGTTCCTGGAGTGGTGTCTAAAAATACCACAGGCTGAGATTTCTTTGCAGATATTAGGACAAGTTCGTAAGCTTTTCACTAGGCAAAAGATATGCCAAAGTCATCTGAAATATTCCTTCAAAATAATCCAGTTCACTGGGATTTTTTTAGACCAATGATCTCAGTGGATAAATATAGTTTCAAATAACCTCTCTCAGAAATTCTTAATGAGAACTTTCTGGTTTTCCCACTCTTTTACTCAAGAAAATCTAAAGAAAATATTTTAGCCCAAGACAGCAAACTTCAGGTTGAATTCTATGGCTTTTAGAGGCATTTTGAGTCACTGCAAAACTAAACCATACTTTTCTGCTGCATGGGAACCATAATGATCAAGAAAAATCCCAGAGAAACTCCCCAGAGAAAACTGTGACTCCAGGAAGGAAGAAAGAATGGAATAATGAGAGGTGCTGGAATAGGCTCACCCTCACCTCCCCAAACATCTAACATTAAAACTGCTAAGAAGGATCCATGTTATGACAGCCTTCAAGCTTTCACAAAGGTAATAAATCTGAATAAAACGGTCCTGATTTTAAGTTTCTGTGAACTGTGACAAGTTTAGGAATACCTGTTTCTCACCTTGCTGCAGGCATCAGTTTGGGATCTGATGGCATTAAGAAATTAGACCTTACCCAGGTCTGGTGTTTTCACTATGAAGGTCCTTGATCAAATATTGAATAGTAGTAGATGCAGGATAGAATCCCGTTCTATGTCTCTCTCCAGTTTGACATTCATATGCATTTCCTGGGTTTTCCATCAAGTTTTACAAAGCTTCGGATACCCCACATTTCCACAGAGTTCATGAGATAGTGTCAAAACCACTTTAAAGACCAGTAAATTGCATTAACAGCCTCTCCCCTGAAAACAGGCCTCTAACTATGTCATCAAACAAAAGTAACTTTGACATTATTTCATGAGCACTGACTCTTCCTGGTTTCCTCCCAGTGCTTACAATTTGATTATTTTCCAGGATATTCTGAGAACTGTAATCAGGCTAACTGATTTATAACACTGCAACTTCTGTTACCATCTGAAGACAAGGAAATGTTTGACCTTTTCCCATCCTCCACAGGTTCTCATAGATAATTGCTAATAGCTCTGAGGTTGATACTGTTCCCCTAAGTGCCCTGGGATGAATCAGCTCAGCCAATTTGAAAACATCTTGTTTATCTAGCTATTTTCTAACCCATTCTTCCTAATCTAGACAGAAATCTTCCATGAACATCAGTGGTGTTGAATGTATTGGCCTTTGGATCACCACTGCCATTTTCATTGAGAACCAAAGCCAAAAACAGCATTAAATTGCCCATCTGCCAGAGAGTCTTCCTGAGGTACTACAGTTTTAAGAAACCATCAGTTTCCTTTTTCCTCATTGTAGTACTTGAAACATGGAATTTTTTCTTTACAACTTATATTTGCTTTGTGTATAAACTTCCAGTGAGAAGGGCAACGGATGAGCATCATAAGTCTCTGTGCTTCCCCAAGAGCTACATGAACCCAAAATCTTCAACTTTGCTTCTCTGATTTTCTGTATTTTCCTTTATAGCCAGGTCTTCCACTGTATGAACAGGTACATGGTGCCACTTCAGAAAATGCAGCCTGAGGAAGACTCCATTGGAAATAACATGGAAGCAATAAAGAAGATAAGAGAGAGGAATGAAGGATATGGGGGGTGGTCTCCAAGACATCCCTTAAAGACCAGAAGCCCTGGAGTGATCACAGCTCAGCAGCCTGATGGGAGGAGACACCACACTACCAAGGCACAGACCTCATGAGTGGCAGCTGGGCTTCCCTCAAAGCTGCTCTCAGCTTCATTGGCCTTCTGTGGCAACATCAGCCAGGCTTTAAAAGGCTTTTAAAGGCTCAAAAAGACCAGGCTTTATTAGAAGATGAGCTAAAGTGACTCAGTTTTAGAATAGGCCGGGCAAGAACAGAAATGCAAAGGTCCTGAGAAGCACAGCTCTCCCATCTCGTTGCTGTGAGCCTCCCACTGGTGTCTGCCTGCTGTGCCTCGTGCTAGGCTCTCATCTCCTGGACATCTGTGCTCAATGGGCTAAAAATCACAAAGGAGCAGTTCCTGTCACAGACAGGCATTAGCACACCCAGGTGGGAATAACCTGCCCATGTACAATGTCCAGTTTCCCTGCATGTCTCCTCTTGCACACCCAGACCAGTGGAATTTATGCCCGTTGTTTTGGGTTGTGCCATTCTCACGAGTTCAGGCAACTCAGTTTGCTCTGTCTGTGTATGGGCCATCCTGGGGCACGCTTCTGTCCCAGGCCAATTTATGAGCTTCCCTTTTGGAAGGTATCTGGCAAAGCATGTGGGATACCAGGGTGACAGTATCACACAGCAGTGATATTAATGCTGGTAATGCTATTGATGTTTCCAGCTTCATTTTTAAGAAGCAATGACTGCTCCAATATCCCCAGATCACAGTGGCTTCTGCTTTGCCTTATCTACCCATGCACACATGCAAATCCACGCAGACTTTGACATCAGTTTTTAACAGGCCACAATGTTCTGTCAAATAAAATGTCAGGATGTGATCTTCCATATTTCACTACTGCTTTCCTGCCATTTAATTTAATAACAGCTAAATATCAAGTGGTTACTATTTTGATGTTGTGTTCCATCAGCTATTGAATTAGAAATAATGACACTGGTCTAAATCTGTGATTCATGGTGAACTGCCAAAACTAATCTCAATCACAGAGCAGACTATATCTAGTGATAACTGATTTAACAGATGATCGTCTGTTGAGTTGTCCTGTCCTGTCCTCTCTCACAGAAACAGGAATATTAATGAAGTGCAAGTTCACTTACACTTTACAAGTTTCTTCCAGACCATATAAATATTCACCGTGGGAACCAATTTTTTCCTTTTTGGCTGTTACAGACTCTTTCATTGCGTTTGACCAGTATTTTGTGCATATGGCAAACCTTTGTGGCTTCAGGAATTCTGCTGAACTGCTGAGGTATTTAAAAGGTATCTCTTGCATTTTCCATGAGTATTTTCCAATTTATCATCAGCTCTAAGTACAGCAGGCTCCTTGCACCTGCTGTAGCAACCCCTAGGGCTGATCCTAACAGGAGTTATGCATGGAAGTAAACAGTTTCTGTTAGAAAGGACTTTCCAAAAATTAACAAGAATTTTAAAATGTTAAAAGTATGTGCCTTAAAGGGACTTCTCTCTCTGTATCTTCACTCTCCACCAAGTTTCAGCCTGCACCATTTCTCTGCTGGACTCAATTGTCCTCTACCACGTTTAAAGATGCCTTACACATATTCTGCTGCGTCAGGTCTAGAAATTCTCAGTGAGCTTTAAGTCATCCATAAATAAAAGCAGTTGCTCATTTTTCCTTCATATCTTTTATTAGTGACCATCAACAAAAAGTTGACTGAAATGCTATGATTGATGACTGTAACATCAAGAGGCAGAATTTTCCATGTTTGTTTTCCCAAACCTCACTGCTTTCAAAAGCAGGATAACTCAGAAATAATGAGTTAATGTTTGAAGTCTTCTGATCAGTTTTATCATTGGCTCACCAGATTTCTATCTGCCAGACCAGACAGCAACTGCAAGATTCCTTTATGGATGAGAATTATGGTGTCTTACATATCCAATTAACTTTTACAAAATAAAAGGATCACATTCAAGAGCAGGTAACAAGGTCTGAAAAAATTATCTGCTTTAGGCAAAAGGTGGCTTTTGGAGTAGAAATTCAAATCCAAGACAAAAAGTGTTATATGGTCTCCAGACATACATTCACCAAAGTAAGAAACATGTTTTATGGATGGTCTGTGACACATTGCACATGTCCAACCTTAGCGTGGAATGGCACAAACCCTGTACGGGTGGGGCTGCAGGGTACCCCCCCGAATGGGCTCTGTGTTGATCTCTGTCACTCCCTCGGGGAGCTGGAAGGTGAATGCCCGCAGCAGGTTGGCAAAGAAAATAAAGAGCTCGGTCCTTGCCAGGTGCTCCCCTAAACACACGCGGTGCCCTGCAGAGGGAAGAGGGGAGGGACAGTGAGTAAATTACCCTGACCTCAACAGCAATTGTATTCATTTTCACACAAAGCAAAGGTGTTTTTGCCTAGTTGAGAATTTCTTTAGGACTTAATGCAATCAGTGACACAAAGGTTCATGCAATTCTTCCTTTGAAGAATCTTATCTGCAGCTATAGATAACTGTGTCCCCCTTCTGCTCCAAGCATCCCTTCAATTACCTCAAAAATCTCATCTTCATTTGACTGACAACTTGAAAGGTATTCATTCTATCATATAAATGAAGAATAAGGACCTGCTCTTCCTGGGAGATGTTATGCTTCAGTTTCTTATGCATAAAGAATCAGAAGAGCTGCTTGCAAGTATTTTCCAAATGTATGTCTGGTGTGAAATGTGTGCCCTAAATCAATAGCCATGATCATTAGCAGAGAATTTCCTTCCAAAAATAGAGCAAGTTAGATGTATACACTTGTCAGGACACCTCTGTTTTTCTGTGTTATTGTTTGTTCAGTAGAACAAATGTTATTGGAAATAATCCTGTTGATTCAAGCACTGTTTTCAACAGAAAGGTTTAAAATAGACAATCAGTAGTTCTTTAATAGATAACTTCATTCTACACTCCCAATCCAAACTGTTAATGTTTGTGCTGTCTGTCCATTTACCTATAGAGAATGGTAAAAAGGCTTCTTTGCTCACAAATTTTCCATCCTTATCCAAGAAGTGACCGGGGTTGAACTGCCGAGGTGTTTCCCACTGCTCTGGGTCATACAAAGATGAAGCAATATTTGGAAGAACTATGGTGCCCTGAAAGGAGAAAAACACTCCCTCAGTTCTGGCTGTGAGTCCTCACCCTGCAGCCAGAGCTGGCAGATGAGGCCAGTGTTCTTTGCCACTCAGAGTTTGGTGTTTTTTGCTCATAGACTCAGTTCCCCAGTAAGGACTGTGAGTAGCACAAAATATTTTGCTTTAGAAGCCAGACAATGGAAGTGGCCATTTCAATAGGAACCGACTACTATATTTGTACTAAACCTATTTTTGCTTCTAATGTTAGAAGTTTCTGCATTTCAGTCTCTTTGACAAAACCTAGTTGCAAACTGTCATGCTTTCCCACGGATCTTTTACAGGCTTTCTGCACGCAAAAATTCAGTCAGAAATCTTTCCAATGACTTATCAGCACAAACCCACCACAGTTTTCTTCGGTATCAATCACAAAAGTTTAGTCTTCATTGTTTTGTAGAAACACTTTACTAAAATCTCCTCCAACCAGGGGCATCTTTCACTACTGACAAACCTCTCCCCCAAGAGCTGTGTCACTCAGCCTGACAGATGGTTCTTGTCTCTGTTCCCATTTAGGCTATGACCCAGAGGTATCCAGCTCCCCTGCTACTGATGAGAAGACCCTAGCACAAACAGATTTTAACCCACACCTTGCTCTACTGCGGCAGGAAAGGTCTGTGGCAACTGAGAAACTGTCTGTACCTTTTTGAGGGGAAAGCCAAGCACTGTTGTGTTCCTCACACACACCCTGGGCATGCCGACTGAGATAATGTTGCTGAAGCGTTGGATCTCATGAACCACAGCATTTGTGTAGGGCAGTTTTCTCCGATCCTCATAGCAAATTAACTGGGAAGGACTCAGAACAGCATCCAGCTCCTTCTGAACTTTCTCTGTGAACAAATATTCACCACTTCAGATGACAACATTGCATAAAATATTTATATATTTATATATATACCAGGGAAGGCCTAAACCAAAACCAAGAAAACTAAACCAACACAAAATGTAAGTAACTTTTTATAAAGAAAAGTAAAGTAGCAGGGTGTTCCAACAGTTTAAATATGTAAGAACTCTGCTTTTGAGTCTGAAGTTATTTGATTGGAGATTAAGGAAAGACATTTGTTGCTCAAAAATTTAAAACTAAGAGTTGGCTTACTAACACTTAGATCCAAGAGATTACTGATTTATCTTTGTGTTTTCTTTCACCTAGGTGCTTCAAGCACCTACAGCCAGTTAGAACCATTAAGCTCACACCTCTTTGGAATTTAAGCCAGGGGAGTCTGGGTCTTAAATGCCTAATTCCTGTTAAAAGAAAATGGTTCTTATGTTGAACGTTTGTTAAGTGAAGCAATGCCAACTACAACAATGTCAAAATACCATGAAAGAAATGTATCTACCTATTGGCACCTGTCTTTCAATAAAAAATAGCATTGTTTAAATCACTTATTGCACAGGACTCTTGGGAACGTTAACAAAGACAAAAACTTTGTTTTATAAACTTCAAGAGAAGCAGGACACACTTATAAAAATGCCTTAGATTTCTAATAAATGATCCATAAAAATGTTACAACTTGGCTGTTCTATTGCATGAGAGATATTTGTAATGGGTTTATCTACTCACCTTGGATGTCTGGTTTTGCCACCATATAGAGCAGGGCCCAGTTCAAAGTAGTGCTCGTTGTCTCTGATCCACCCAAGAAAAGGTCGTTTATAGAATAAACCATGTTGTCTTCATTGTATGTAGACCTGGGTTCATCTTTGGACTGCAAATGATAAGAAAAAGTAGAGGCTTATACATGAAAGTTAGAAGAATCCAAATAGGTTTAAATGTGATTTGATAACTGGTCCCAAGCCACAGTGTGTTCTGCCTATAAGACAATACAGAGGCTGATAAGGAATGTTAGACAACAAAGATGACTATCAATACAAAAAGCTAACATTTCACAAGCAGACAAGCCATCTTTACTCCCCTCGTAATCATGAAGCTACATTGTATGTTCTCTGCAGAAAAGGATTATTGGCTTAATTGTGCAAATAGTGATTCACTTAGAATGTTTCATAAATAAATCTTCCTCTAAAGATGTCTACCAGCATGTCATTCTTCATGCCTCAAGTTACAATTCACCACTTAGTTTTTCTACCAAGCAATACGGTGACAAGGTAATGAATACTGGGCTGTGTGAAGCTCTTAACCTGTGGTATTCAGGTTTCTTCTCCATTACAAGGGCACAATGACTCATGTACAGCTGCTCTAGGGCTTTACAGATTTCAATTAGAAGCGTGAGGACATGTATGTATACACTGAAACTATAAAAGTACATCATTATGGTTTGGGTGAATTCATTGTCTAAATTTAGGGAGGTTATGCTCAGGGGTCTTGAACCTTTCTCTTGCCGGTGGAGCAATTGAAAAATGGGAAGGATGTTTTCCCCTGCTGTAATATCATCTAATCTTTTTTTATTGCTCCTGCGCATCTATTACAGGCAGTTCAATTTTTTTAATAAACAAACCTGGATGATTTCCATCCAGCAGAGTCCCAGAAGAGCTCACTGAAACAATTTCTGGTCCACTGATTTTCAATCTCATAAATCTTAAAACAGCAGTGAAATGCTTTAGAAGCAGTTAAATGCTTTGAAAGGCCAAATGTGTTAATGTGTCAGTATCAAAAAAATTTAAAACAAGAGGATCCCAAGAACTGGAAGCCAGTTAGGCTGACATCCACCCTGGCCATAAAAATATAGCAAGCAGCTGATGTGGTAATTGATTAATAAAGAATCACCAGCTAGAAATACAAACTGATGTGATTGGTTATTATACAGAAAAATGGTCTTGGCAAGGAGATCTAATTTGACTCTTTGGTAGAAGTATCAGCTTGGACAATAATGACAATTTCTCAGTTGCAATATGCTTGGAGTGCACAAGATAGTTGCTTTTGTTCCCCATAATAATATTCGAGCCCTATAAAGTATTCATAAGACACAAGCTAAAAGGCTGAAGAGCAGGCTGACAGAAATAGCTACCAGACTGTGGATGGGAGGGACTTCTCCCCTGGCTGCAGGTCTGTAGTGACTGAGCACAGCAGCTGAGCTGCTCAGGGTGTACACAAGGCAGGCAGTACCCAGGACAGCAGCCCCACTTCAGCTGTGCCAGGAGATGCAGGATGAGTGCCTGCAGCCTGACAGAAAAACTTACTTTTTCAATGTGAGCTAGGTAAAAGTCAATGAAATCCTGCAGTTCATCTGGTATCCCACGCTCCGTGTGCAATCTGATCTCTCTCCGTGTAAAGGAACTCAGGACATCATAGCAAGCCAACGCCTTCTTATGGGGCCCAGGGAGACGGCACATCAGCCAGGGGAAGATTTCATATAGCTGTGGAGTGACACACAAGAGGCTCTACAAAGTCTCTATCACTAGAAAATGCACTAGCAAGGCCTGCTACAGAGAGGACAATGTTCTTGTTAGCATGGGCTTTGGGCCTCATTAGTAAAACATCCTGACAAAAATTGTGCTTGTGCTTTCAAGTTAAGAAACAGTACATGGTATAATTTCTAGCTGTTTTGACCATAATATTCAGAGTCCACAGGCTCTCAGCTCAGTCACAAGCCAAATTAGAATTATTATAACTAGGATGAACTGTGTTCATCTACTCAGTTATTCAGGTCATGTCTTCAATTACTATCAACTGCATGCAGATATTTTAAAAGTCAGATCCTGCCCTCCAGTGGAGAATACCGGGAAGGGAGAAGCAAAACTTGCAAAGTGTTCTCACCAGGATGTGCAAAAGGAGCTGATAAACCCAAGCAAGGGCTGGCTACTGGCACCTGCTATACAGGCTGAGTAATCCCCAAATCGGCCCCTCAAGGGTCCTCCATAAAATTTCAAACATTTGAAACCCAGACAAGCTAAGGAACAGCTACCTGAAAAATTTGAGTGCACTCCTCCAGAAAGGAAGAAGGGGTTAGCTGACACAACCAGAATAATTTTTTCCTTCTCTCTTATCGTTTGGGGAAATCTGGCTAAAGAAATAGCTGGTTTCTATCTATTCTGACAGACAGAGAGTTCATTTTGATTTTCAGCCTAATATTTATGCCTGAGTAATTTGTATACATTGTTTTTGTATCTGCAGTGTACCTTCTCCCTTCCACCTTCCTGCCTTCCTGACAAAACTCCTCCTCCGTTTCTGGAGAGGCCCGTTTTGTGCTGTTCAGAGCCTGACAGCATGAGATCCAGTTAAAAAATGGGGATGTGGATGCAGCAATATTCACTTTTTACATAATACTGAGTACTCTTTGCAACCAGGAAGTGGGAATATTGTGGCCATCCCTCTGGAATGCTTTGAATGCCTGTTCTTATTTCCCTGAACAGTATTGTATTCACTGGACTAAAGCAAAGTCAGGATAAGAAGGAGATAAGAAAAGGAAACATGTTCTCTACTCTAAAAGCAGGTCTCACCTGCCACCACTACGCACAGCTTACAGGACCAGAGTTAGGCTAAACAAAAGAGAACCTGACCATAGCTCTGAGAAGAATGCTCCATGGCATGTGAGGGAAAATCTCTGTATTACAGGGATTGCTTATGAGTTTCACATTAAGAAGTTACTACATGAGTTCTGTCCCAACTCTAGCAGTGAGGCAGAACCAGAACTCATGGGCAACTTTGAATGCAGTTCTGTGCAAAGCAGGCCTTGAGTGTCAGATGAGTCCTTGACTCCCAGATTGTTTGATTGCCAGGCTTGGAGTTAAATTTGCTGGCTTAGCATTTCCTGTCATCTGCTGCCTGTGCCTAGAGCTACTCCTCACTCAGAGTGAAGGAGTGGAATTTCTCTAGGAAGCCTTCAAGTCCAATCTCAAAGAAGAAATGGTGATAAGCAGCCACAGGCAAAACAGTTTGGTATTTAAATAATTCTTCCCTCTGTTGACTGTATATAAAACAATGTCTAAACTTGGCACATGAATCTCAGTTTTAGACCTGACATTTAATATTTAAGAATCATGAAGTCCAAGGCAGGAATTTGTGGTGCATAGGGGCTGAGAAACCCTGACCCAGGAGCAGTCCATGAGCCTGTGTCTTGCTGCAAAGAGTTAGGAGCAAATTCCCACAGTGCTCAAACACAGGACAATGAATACAAGTGCCCAAGGCTGGTATGTGGAGCAATAACATCCCTCTTTGAGAGAGTGCACTGCCCAGTAAAGCTGATGGGGCATCACTCACAGTTGAAAACTTTTGCCTAACAGCCACCTCTTGAATCTGCATTTCTCTCTGTCTGTCTTATTCAGAAAAATACAACAGATTGTTCACTTACATGATGAATAAAGCTGCCCCCAAATTTGAAGATGTGCTCTGTGGCTCTAATCAGTTCATGAAAGGTCTCATCCTCTCTGGAGAAACGATGTCCAAACACAACAGCACAAATGACATTTGAGACAGAATGAACAAGAGGGAAATAAGGATCCAGAGGTTTCCCTGCAATCGTAATAATAAATGCCGCTGTTAATATTCCCTGCTTTAGTGAAATCAGAGAACATTATGGGTTACTCACAGAACTTTCAAGAGAGCATTGCATTTCACAGAGAAGCAACTTCTTACAAAATTGTTGTATCAAACTGATTCTTCACAACCATGGTGCAATCCCATAATCTCAGGAATGTGAGGCACTCCAAAGAAATGTCAGATGTGTAAAATATTGCATAATATGGTAGAGCAAATTTAGAGATAAGGAAAAAAAATTCTTTGCAAATTTGCTGTCTGGCAAATTCTAAATATATCTCAAGCATGGGAATGACTGAGAAGACTGTGGATAAAGGGAACCTGAGGGGAGAACTGCAAGAAGAGAGGCAGCCTTATCCAGCAAGGACATACAGGTCACTATATTTTGTCTGATCTTGCTAGAGATGTACAACCTCCAGTGAGATAAAATGCTGTAAACTCCTTTAAACCAATTGTGTCAATGAGACAATGACTAATTTAAAACTAATTATTTTAAAAAAACTAACCCCAAAAAACTATCTTGTGACTCTGGAATAAATGAGTATAAACAACTATATTTACGTATATATCTCAATGCAACTGTCCAACACCCAAGGCACAATTCTGATTAGCAACTTACTCTTCTGGACTTTTTTTCCTGCACACATGGTCACAACTCAATCTCTCTTAGTTCTTAAACCATGGGATTGGGCAAGATTTAATTACTTTTAATCGATACAATGCTAGCCACAGCATATACTGATTTACTGTGCCTTTGCAGAATGATCAGTACTGGGAAACCCAACTCAATCCTAATTGGGTTGATCAGGGTAGAATCTTGTAATGAAGACAAGATTCTAGTCACTGCTATACAGAATGTGCAAATAACATTACAAGACAAGACTTAATTCACCAGCATTGATAATGATTCCATGAGTTTATGCACCAGCACCCTATAGGAGCCAGCAATGTGCCCTTGAGGCAAAGGCCAACATCAACCTGGACTGTAGTAGGAAATTAACTGCTGGCAGGTCAAGGGAGGTGATCCTTCCCCTCTGATCAGCAGTGGTGAGACTCATCTGGAGTGCTGGGTCCAATTCTGGGTTGCCATTATGAGACACATCAACATACTTCAAGTTGAGCAAAGGGCCACAAGGAGAATTACGGGTTTGAAACATCTGACATAAGAGAGGCTGAGATGGTCTGTTTAGTTTGCAGAAGAGAAGGCTTAGGGAGGTATCTAAAAATGTAGAAACACCCGGTGGAAGGCAATAAAAAACATGGGGCCAGACTTTTCTCAGTGGTATCAATAGGCAAAAACAGAAATACATTAAACTCTGCATAAATGTAAGAAACTGTTTTACTGTAGGACTGATTGAAGTGCAGAACTGGTTACCCAGAGAGGTGGTGAAGTCTCCATTCTTGCAGATATTTACCACTCAGCCCTAAGAAACCTGCTCAGATAGACCCTTCTTTGAGAAGGATTAGACTAGTCCATCTTCAGAGACCCCTTCCCCCTTAGGGCATTCTATGATATAAATAATAAATAAGCTCCAGTTTTTCTTTCCAATTTTAGTCATTTTGTAAATAACTTTGAACAAGAATAGTCTCCTGGAAAACATGAGACTGAGGTCTTTGCATTTTCACTCTGTTCCACATAAACACTCTAAGACCCTTCACACTCTATTGTGGAACAAAAGTTGCCCTTAATTTCAGGGAAGTTCATACACTAAAGACATCAGACTAATGACACAAATGTATTGATGTTTATTGAAGATATACCTTTCATACTTGCAAAGAAGGCTACCAGGCAATGGGCTTCTTCTTGAACTCGATGCTCTAGACCTCTTTTCCCCAGACCAAGGTTGCGTAGAGTCCTGAGTGCAAACCTTCTCTGCTGCTTCCAGGTGTGACCAGTTGCCAACATAATCCCTGCATCCATTAAAGGAAGAGCTTTTTGTCATGCTAATACTAATTATAGACAAAGACTACATTAAAGGATATACTAAGTCACAGAATATAATTAAATTACTGCATTGCCTAAGAACACAGAGGCACAAAGGAACATCTCTGACATGTAAGTATTTTGGCAGGGCTGAAAAGGACAAACTCAACTGGGTAATAAGATGATTTGCAGGATTAAGCTTGATCCAAGACAACCAGATATCTCAGAAAGTTTGACACCGGCTTCTCTAAACATTCTCTGTAGTACTTGTGTCACACTCCCTGCTGTGCCTGAAGCTCACCTGAATCAGGGTAAAGATTCTCATGAAGGAGGAAGGGGAAAGAGCTCTTACTCTCCACAGGCAGGGAGAAAAGTTCCTGTCCACAGGGCAAGAAAGTTCAGTACTTAGGCTTTGTGACAGGCTTTGTGAAATTCCAATGTGGTTGGTGGTATGAAACCTACAGCAAGGTTGAAACAGAAGCACACTGAACCTCTAGGTGTAACTGCAGGAGTAAGAAACCATTCACAAGTAAGAGAATGGGAAGAAAATCCCACCATCAATCTCACTCTTCAGTTGAAAATGCAATAATAGGAGGCAGCTAGTCCAGGACAAGGAAGTGGGATGTTTCCTGCTTTTCCTCCATTTCTCTGTGGTACAACTTACCACTGCCTCATCACATCACCTCTGAATCTGCTCCAGTGAGTATTTTGCACAAGACATTATTAATGTTTTTCCTTTTGCTTTTATTTTCCTGCTGCTATTATCCAAAAGGTATTTCACCTTTCCCTACCTTGCAGTTCACCTGGAAGTCATTCCTCATAGACAAACTCTGCTACTGTGGTACCTCTGAAAGTGGTTACAAGCTACAAAGGAGCTGCAATTTGTAAAGATGATGCTTCTGTGCAATATTTATGGCAAGAAATTCTCACCTTTCCCTTTGGCCATTGCTCTGAAGAAAGGAGAGACCAGTCTTCCAGAAACATCTTCAGGGTGCGTGGTCATACCATCCTTCACTGCTTGAAATCCATTCAGTACAACCACTGGGGCCCATCCAAACCATAAGGTGAATATGTTGCCATGAATTTTTGCCAGCTAGACGTGGGAGAGAAGCCAGGAAAGCACAGATGAAATCCCACACATTGCAAACAGAGGATGAACCTGTTTTTGCACTGATTACAGGACCAGCCCTAAGGTGGGGTGATGTTCTCCATCTTTCCCTCAAGATTATAATTATCTGTGAGAAAGTATAAATGTCTTTTCCAGCACTCACTTGTGGAAACAACTGAGTATTCCCACTTTTCAGAAAAACACATCTATGTCAAGAAACACCATGTATCTTTTATTACTGTACATAAACCAAGGCTCAGTTCACAATGGTTCATGTGAAAAAGGGTATTTTCTATTAATTAATTTATTTCAGGATAGTTTCTATAATTTGTACAAATAAAGTAGCACAAAAGAACACAAAAATGCCAGAGGAGTAACTAGCTTGTAGAGACTGTACCAGTTACTTTCTTCTTTTCTCCCACCCATTTTTGATCCTGTCAATACAAATGAGCACATACACACAGAGTGCACATGAGCATCTATTTGCTACTCAAGCCAGAGCATTCCTGTACTCAGAAAACTACAAATCCATGCTGTTAACTTTTTTAAAATACTATTTCTTTCCTTAACTTCAAATCTGATCTATTATCCCTAAAGGTATTTAGTCCTAAATTATATCAAATTTCACATGAATTTGTCAAACTCAGTCTCGACAGGGAATGGGTTTAAACACATATTCAGAAATTCAAATACTACTTCTCTTAGCTTGAGAAACTACTTTACATTGCAAAAACTTTTTTCTTATTTTGCCAACCAAACCAGCAGTTCTGAACCAAGCCAAGTGTGATATCACAGTGGCCAGTTAACAGTTAGTGTGCTACCAATGTAGTTTCAGATGATTTTTTCACATAGCAAACAACACAAGAAATGGCAAAGACTTTTAAACAAGTAGGAGTATCTGAAAATAAGTACCTTCATGAGGAGATCACAATTAAACTGAAAGTTCAGCTGTATCAAGGTCCCAAAAATTGGGAGAGGAATTGGTCCAGGAGGAAGCCATCTCCGTACTTGCTGCAACTTTAAAAACTGTGTAATTAGAAGAAATACAACCACAGCTATAAGAACTTGACTTATTGTCAGCATTTTACTCTCTGCTTTTACCAGCTTGTCTTTATTCAAAATAGTCTATTGAAGCTATTAAGGCTGGTTGCTCAACCAGTTTTTTCATAAGAGCTTACATTTCATATAATAACTATTCCCCACCTCTAACCCTCCCTCTTCATTATCAACCACTCCCTTTTTGTCCCACTTATTACATTCTCATGCTTAAGCATATTTAATAGATGCACACCCCTTTCCCTCTTCTCATCCAGATTATATTTATCAAATATGGATCACAGGATTTGTAGGAACAGTGTCTTAAAAGACTAGGGCCAAGATTTTCCAGGCAGTGTAGATATACGTAAATTCTCCACCTAATTTTTCTGAAACAATTTTGGATGGTATGTGCTCCTACAAACACTCCAGGAATGCTTTTAGAAAAGGAATAGCCATACATACGAATTAAGCATGCAAATGTAAGTGGACATTAAATCTTGGGGTTTTTAAATTGTTTTGTATATATTCTGTGTACACATTATATCTAGTAATGGCAAGGCTGATAGAAGTTAAAAGCCCACATCTGTCTTAAGATACATATACAACTATCTAAATGCTTGATACAAAAAGCGAAATTTGTTATGTTTTTGAAGGTAGTTGAAAACAACTGGTTTAATATATCACCTCACTTTTTTTTTTCCTAACCTAGTTGCAATAGGTAGCCTCACTGAGGGTTTTGTCTGCTTCTGAGTTTCCCCTCTCAGTCTTGACACAAAGTAGATACCCTAAAGGAAAAGAAAGTTTATGAAATAAATAACATGCTCACATAGGACATATATCTCATATGAAACACACAGATAAAAAAGAACCATGGGAAAAACCTACCAGGGATCTTGAGCTACAACCAGAACTAAGGGCCCCATCAAGAGCTAGTCATGACACGCATGTACCATACTCGGTAACCAGAGAACGGTGTCTGTAGCCAAGGCTCTTTGCCAAGCCTCAACACACCCAGTAGCCATAAACCCAGCACCAGGGGAGTTCACAGGCCTGAAATCAGAAAGAATGCCCAGATCTTTCGATTTACAGACCTTGCTTCAAGTTCTTTCCCTGTAAATCCTCTTTCCAGGTGTTAATAAACAAGGACCAATTCTAATTCTTTTCTTAATGTCTTTATTTGTTACACCTCAGGAGAAATTTAATGAGATTTTCCAAAAAATATGAACTCTTTGTAATTATAATCCTCAGGATGCAACTGTCTGAAAAGCGTCTTTCAGGGTAGTGATTGACCAGATGAAGAGGAAAGCAAAAATCTTAAGACATGCAAAAAGGAATTCACACATAGAAGCAATCTTCCAGAGTAACTCTTCCCTGAATCTGCCATTTCCTACCGAGGAATGGCACAGAGCTGGTAGGGAGGGGGCTTCATTGTGGCCCCAAAAACAAACTTGGTATTGACTTCCTTCACACCTTCTGGAAGGGTGAACCTGAATGCATGCAGCAGGGTGGAAAAGGCAATAAAGAGCTCCATCTTTGCCAAGAGCTCCCCTATGCACACACGCTTCCCTGTGAAGAGACAGAAAAGGCAATCAGCCAAAGGATTTCTATCCTGCCTCCCTTTCTAACCTGCTTGGGGTTTTGCTTGTTTTCTGCAGACTTTGTCCTTTTCTCTTAACTTTGCCATTTAATGATTCGGAATTGAAAGGTTGCTTGTATTTCCACAGAAAGTTTTGATCTATATTTCCAGCAGGCAGGAAGACATTATAGAAATGACCACCAGGGTGACACAGTTTACATTTAATCTCCTTAGAACCATGGATTTTCCTGCTATAACTTTGATAAATGGGTCTCTTCTCCAAGAAAAACTGGATCTGCCTCCCAAAAAAAACTTTTCTATATGTCACTCCTTCTCTTCCAATCTTTTTAACATGCAATTAGACCTCTTTCTTCACGGAGATCTTTAGATCAGTGCAATGTGTGGATACAAACTTTTATAGATGTCTTCCCAGTTATTGTGGGGAATGAATGGATCTTGAGTTATTACCACAAGGAGCAAATAAATCCCCGTTCAGTGCACATACCTATTGCAAATGGTAAAAATGCTTCCCTGTTCACAAAGTTTCCATCTTTATCCAGAAAGTGACCTGGGTTGAACTGATCAGGTGTCTCCCATTTTCCAGGATCAGACAGAACAGAGTCAATATTTGCTAAAATAACGGTTTTCTGAAAAAAAGTGTGATTAACAGCAATTATGACCTTAGAATCTACTAATATTTAGAACAAAATGCACCTTTCCTTGTGAAAGGCCAGCCACAGTCATAGTTTAGGGGCACTGCTAGAACCCACAGGATACAAGACTTCATGTCGCCAATCAGGAAAACCCTCAAAAGCCTTTCTGAAATAATCTAATGGACCAAAGATCAAAGATATTACAATATGCAGCACATTTGTACCTTTGGAACATGATATCCCAGCAGCTCCGTGTCCTTCACACTCATTCTGGGAAGTGCAATAAAGACTATATTACTGTACCGCTGGATCTCGTGAATTACAGCATTTGTATAGGGCAAGTTTTTTCTGTCTTCATAACAAAATACATGGGAACGACCCAGAACAGCATCCAGCTCCTTCTGGACTTTCTCTAAGGAGGAATAGTCAGCTTTAAATATACAACAAACAATCTATAAACTCTATATGCATAATTTTTCCTATTGCTTTCTACAGTCAGAATAGCATCCAACAAGATGAAAAAGATATTTTATAAAACAGAATGCCCTCAAATTCCCATGTAGATGACCTGAATAAAATTTGACATTAAGGTTGTTTAAAGTTTGCATACCTAAATAATACTTTAAAAATAACAATAGCAGATTAAGTAATTCTATAAGAATATGTAGGTTCCTGTTACATTTACTGCTCTGAGGTAGTCTATAAGAAGACTTTTATTAATATTTATTTTTACAGGCAGGGAATCAACCGGAAAAAATATTAATTGTATTGGAGAGCAGTTTAGTAATTGATCAAGGATTGTTCTTCACTCAGAAGCACATACATTTTACTTATCATCTACAGGTTGCCTAACTACTATTCTATAATTACCTGCCTAGGGAAGCACTTACACAAATTAATTTTTCATAAGGACTCCTCTTTTTTTAATTAACAATATGAGCTGAAATGGTAATTTCTGATTAATTTTTTATTAATACTACAACCTTTATAATTACAATTAGAATGATCCCAGGGAACTTAAGAATGTTTTAATATATCCTGAGAGGGTGAAAGATCATGTGAAAATTCAGCATGTGTAATTCAGTCTCAAATTTTAGGTCTTTTCAAGCACTGCTAGGTAACAAAAATGGGAGATCCTTTCTCCTTAACTCTTCCACCATTTTCTACTAGCTAGGTTCCTGTTGTGCCTGGTACCAAGCTTGAACTCTCAAATATGAGGCCTTTGAAGTGATTTATATGCCTTCTAATCCTTTGTATCACATACACTCTGATTGTTCCTTTTCACTCATTTTACTCTGCCAACCTGTCGTGGGTTTCTCTGATTAGGGTGTTTTGTTTTTTTAAGAGGAAGATTGGCTTCTGTTGGAAGCCTTTGGAAGTTTCCCTCCATCCTATAGAGCAGAGCCACTGAGGGCCAGCTCCGAGGAAAACTTCCTGCTTTTGAACCATTAAGTTATGGTCCTGCATGAAAACATATTTAAGAGTTTGTAGTGGAGTTAGAAATGGGGAGCCATGGATTAACAACATCACAATGCAGACATCAAGGTCAGTACAGGAGGAGAAGAGGAGAAGGAGGGGGACGGACACCACGGATGAGGGAGAGGACTTAAAACTATTATTCCCTGAATACGTGGTGAGGACCATGGTGATTACGAGTTGTCCCCTCGAAGCCCATGGGATCCGTCAGGGTGCAGAGACCCCCCTGTTGGAGCAGGGAGAGGCATGAAAGAAGCTGTTACCTCGTGGGAGGCCCCTAAGATGGAGCGGAGGTCCTGCAAAGACTTGCAGCCGAGACCCACAGAGGGAGAAGCCCACGCTTAGCAAGAGGCCACCCAAGGTAGAGCAGAGTCTGGCAAAGATTTGTGGATGAGACCCATGAAAGGAGAAACCCATGCTTAGCAGGTACAGCCAGCTTTTCATGAGAGACTGCACCCCATGGAATGACCCATGAGAGAGCAGAAGATCTCTCTCGTCGGGGGGACCCCACAGAGTGCAGGGGAAGGACTGAGTTGTGATTCCCTTGTGACCATGGTGACCACTGCGGTGAAACAAGCTGTCCCCTTTGCAGCCCACAGGAAAGCCCCCTGAGACAGAACTGCTGCTTAAGTTTTGGACTTACATCTGCAAATGGCTGACCCAACAACAACTGACTGTAAACCTTCCATTCCCCTGTCCCCTACACCATTGGGGGAAGGAGGGGGCATGGACAGACCGAGGGGTGGTGGTGGAAAAATGTTTCTAACCTGTTTTTATTTCTTGTTTTTAGTTTGTTAGTAATAAATTTAAGCATTATTCTACATTCTGTTTTGCCCGTGGGATTAATCAAACCTCCTCTTTCGGTTGTTATCTCTACCCATAAATTCCTAACTGTTTTTTTTTCCCTCCCTCTGGAAGCCAAGAAAGGAGGGGAAGAAAAGGCCTTGAAGGAGTTTTGAACTTGTATAATTGCTAAAGAGTTGAAGACCTCTTTGGGTGTGCTTACCTTGAACGTCAGGATAAGCCACCATAAAGAGCAATGCCCAACATAAAGTTGTGGCTGTAGTTTCTGTACCTGCTACAAAGAGGTCAGAAATAGTCTGGAGCAAATTTTCTTCATTGTAAGTAGCATCAGCATCTCCTTTAGTCTGCAGATATGAATTGAAAAGAAAGTTATGGGCACACAAAAAAAGAACTGAACCACCTTGCATCACAGGAATATTTACTGATACTATACAAAAAACCCCCACCTCCCTCCCCCCCTCAAGACAAAAAACAAACACACAAAAAAACCCCAAACACGCCCCCCCAAACAAACAAAAAACAATTACCAAAAGACCCACAAAATGACTAGAAAATAAAGTCTTCTGAATAAAATGAACCCATTTTCTAATATTCTCCAACAGACTTGTCAGTGTGTCTTATCTATATGCACATATCTTGTTCTTAAGCCATGACGCAGTTACTACTGTACATGCTTTCTGCTCCTGCTGCAAATCTCATAACTGTTATTTCTAATTGTAATTTCACCATATGCAAATCTACTCCTTTTGTGGTTATAGATAATCTACCTGAAAATTAATTTACATTGTTACTTCATCCTCCTGCTGCCATCACTTATTGTCAGTCTTTTTCATTCATCTATCTACAAGATTTTCTATGGAGAAATTGTATACTTCTATATTTGTATTAAACATCATTATAATCAAAGAAACACTTAAAATCCCTTGTTAGTGGAGTGTGAGAGGAGTTCAGAGATACTCACTTTATCTATCTCATCCAAATAGTAATCAATGAAATCTTGATTTTCATCCAGTTTTCTTTTTTCTTTGTGGCTTTCAATTTCCTTTGCTAATAGAGCTCTCACAAAATCGCTGCTGGAATTAGCCTTTATAACTGGTGCTAGGAAATGACTTGCAAGCCAAGGAAACATTTCATATACCTATAAAATAGATATTTTAGACATGTGGTATTACATATAAATATGTGGTATTTAGCAAACTATATTTGATTCCTACACAGGCTTCTGGGTAGTGGAAAAAGCAAATGAAAGACAGATGACTGAATCTTCACCATCAGATTGACATAGAAATACTGAGCTGTGTGGATTCCTTCCTGATTATTCATTGTTCTAAACATATTCACATTCTTGTCCTTATACCGTTATAAAACCACATCTCAGCAGAGAAGAAATAAAACACTTCTTACATGAATTCTATTCCCCTATTTCATTTCACTTTCTTTTTTTCTCCTTTTACAGACTGCATCATGTCCTTCTAGTTACAGAATTACTGCAGCTTAAATTATGCATTAGGTCATAACTTCTGGGCTCACCTATTTAAATGGCAGCTGCATGACAAAGACTTATCTCCCCATAAACCTATTCAGATTCCTGGCTTGTATTTCTTCTTTGTCCTACTGCATAATTTTGTTTAACACTACCTGTCCACTTACCAGGAAAACAGATTAGTACAGCCCATCATTAAAGGATTGTACATCCCTGTGAAAACACTGTGGAGAGCAGGACAGAATGAAATGTGGGACTAGAATGTTTTTGTTGGCTGTGGACACACTATTAAGTATTTTAACAACAGTTTTTACAAAAAACTACTGAGAACAGTTTGGAAATATCTGAACCTGTGTCTACCCTGATTCGAAGGTAGCTTAAAAATCATTCTGCCTGCATCTTCTGGGGTAATAAATCACAAGTAGTTTTATTTTAGCTTATTTACCAAAAGTACTGAATTAGTCCTCAGATTCCCTAGGACTTTGATTATAGCAGTTCCCAGTTAGTCAGAGATGGTGGAAATCATGCAAGACACAGAGCCAGATGAGTTCCAGCAAGTTCTGCAGAAGCAGCTGCCTCATAGGTGGGTAAATTGGCTTTTTGACCATACACAGTACTGTGGTTCCTGTTCATAAATGGCTCATGATAAAACTGCCCCTGTTTGAGGCCACCTGTGCCTCTGCTTTGGAAGTTGTAGCTGCACACACAGAAGCAAGAGAAAATTTTTCTCTCCAGTGGACCAGACCACTGAATTCTTGTAAGGACGTACAGAAATGGGACAAGTGTTGCTGCCAAAAGCTATAGGGAAAAACTACCATAAAACAATTTCATGACATGTTACCTTTGCACAAAACAGTTGCTCTACTTCAGTTTCTATGAAGTTAGCTAGCAGTAGTGAAGGAAGTAGTAAAGACCTATATGACTCTTGACATTTGTTGATATATCATATCAGAATGGAGAAAGCCACTTTGTCAGACAAAACTTAAGATAAGCCTATTTCCTATTTTCAGGCATTTTCACCTGTATTTTACTACTGAGTTTCAGGGATTGTTGCAAACACTGCAGTTTTACAGGTAGTGTTTATGCAAGAAAGTCCTTTTTATGTCTCCCAGACACATAGCAAACCTTTGTGTTTCCATCTCTGTCCCTCAGACAGGGGAAATTTCTGTGCTATGATGAAGCATAAGCAATTGAAACAAGTTTTGAATTAGGCATCTGGACGTACTGTTCTGATGTGTACTCCAGCAATTCCAGGTGCACTAATATTTATATTTTTTTATAGAAGTAACAATCAATTTGCCTTTTTGTTGTCTAACTTTAGAAATCAAACAAACAAAACTCATTTTCCTCACAAAAAAAGAGACGCTGTTTGTAAATGCTGTAATGGTGGCAACAGATTCAAGTAAGTGGTGGAAATTTTCATCATCTCTGGAGAAGCGATGTCCAAAAATCATAGAACAAATCACATTTGCAACAGCCTGAAAAACAGGCACAGTGGGATCCAGAGGTTTTCCTGTAAACACAAGGAACTACAATCACTATTAACACTTAACTGCTCCTGCTTTTGCCATTGACAAGGAGAGCTGATAACATTTTGTAAACATTTATATTACTTTGATCACTGGATGGGAGATTGCAATTTGTTTGTAAAAGGCCTGAGTCAAAAAGTAACTTCAGACAGCTAAAACACACTGATGGCTAAAAAAAGGCAAAACTGCTGGTGGTAATGGAATTAGTAGTAATAATTTCAAAAATGCCCAGATTTCAGTGAACTGATATCTGCATCAGCAGATATCATGTTTGGCAATAACCAGAGTACCAAAATGGTCAGCTGAGACAATAAATTACACAGATGAATTGAGAACCACCTTCTATTCTTGCTCGTATTTTTTAACAACAGAATATTTGAGCCTACCACCTGTGGACTCACCTTGTTATTCAGCAGCACAACCTGAACAAACCCCCTCCCTTATCAAGGAGCTCACCACAAGCCATGTGAGCTGAGCTTTTCCACCACACTTCCCAGAGCACAGCACAGGGTCATGCAGCCTTGGTCAAAACCTCTCATATTTTGTGCTTTGTTTTTCTTTTCTGCACAGGAGGTATGGGGTGTTGTGACAGTGATTTTGCTACTGTTCACTGTTACTCTGATGCTGTTGCCATGAGTAATGTCAAACTGACTCAGAAGTAATAACACTGACAGATAGAGATCAGTATATATATACTGGTATATTATAACCAGGTAGGAGTCTCTAGTTCCAAGTTCATACTGTGGAGTTTCACACTTCTGCAAGGACATGTCTCATGCAGGTCACATGACACAGACCTTTGAGACTCAGCTCTGCAGATACACTTTAATTCCATTTTTGTAACCAAATAGTTTCTAAAGCTACTGGTAGCCCATTCTTCCACAAAATCTCCCTCTCCATAGACTGACCTGCCCACCAAGTCACATACCATTTGTTTTCTGTAAGTATTCCACCAAAAGAGAGGCCTCCTCTTGTAGGCGATGCTCCTGGTCTTTCCTGCCTACTCCCATTTTCCTCATTGTTGCAAGTCCAAAATGCCTCTGCTGCTTCCAGGTATGACCGTTAGAGAACATAACACCTAGGATCATGATGAATTATTGCTGTCAATACCTTATGAATTAATGAATTGACACAGCTGGTACAGCCAAGAAGCTTCTCTTTTAATCAAATTTTTAAAAATTTTTGCCACCAGTCTGCAACATTCCTTTTTCCTTTCTTCTTGTAGTTTAGCCATCTATCTCCTTTATAGAAACTCTTACTTTAGTTCTATGCTGCCATTATTGTTCCTACAGAACCTGTAAATTCAGGACATTGAGGGTCTAAATCATTTTCCAAAACTACAGTTAGAATGAACACATGAAAAGATTTTCTGAGAATAATAATTACCATTTCCACCATGTGACATATTACGAAAGCTGGTTCCCAGGGGCCTTCCAGCAACATCTTCAGCATGGACAGTCAGACCTTCCTTCACTGTCTGAAATCCTTGCAGGACAATTGCAGGACTGTTTGAAAGCCATAAGGTGAAGATATTACCATAAATTTTGGCCATCTGTAGAACAAAGCAGCATCAGAACAACATGGGTGAGAACCAGTATACTTAAACAAGATGTACCAGATCTTTTCCCTTGTCAGATGTCCCAAAGACGATCTTGAGAAGAGAGTATCAAATCTGTTCTTACACATTATATAATTTGAAGTCAGGTTTCTGTCTAAAGTCTCATTTACTAAAAATCAAGATGTTTCTAAAATATCAACCAACATTGTCAAAGTCTGCCTTGCTATTTATTGCATTTCTTACAATTCAAATTCTCTGTAGATGGTCTCTTATAACTTCACCATTTGTTACAAGGAAGCATTAGCTCATGAGTTTGACGTGAACCATCTACAGACTCTCCTTGGTGTATCAAGAGTAACAAAAGCAGGCAAGAAGGTGAGTTATGCAGGAATTACCCTCTTCTTGCTAGCTCATCTGTGATAGCCTTGTCTTCACATGCCATTCATGCAGACATAACAAAGCAGGCAGGTGAATCAGGAACTAGAAAAGCAGCAAATCTGTGGAGCAGAATAGGCTGAGAAGAGTGGGGTATTGCCAGAACATCACAAGAAATGCAGGACTGGAGGAGTACAAAATTTTGCTGCCTGGGAGCAAAGTGGAGGGAACAGGTATGCACACTGAGCAAAAATGTACATGCACATGCTTGCACATTTGTGTTTCATTTCATTTTTGTAAGGACTAATTCATGGCCTTTGAAATCCTGGGATGAGCAATACTACCCTTCAGGTTTGGGAGGTCAGAGGTAGAAGAAAATGCAGCAGACAGGCACTGCCTATTTAATGTTGTAGAATAATACCATTTTGCCTTGAAATATGCAGCTTGGGAGCAAAGAACTGGCAGGACAAGGAAGAACCAGGGAAAAGAAAGGTTGAGAACAAAGAGGGAAAGTGAGGTGCTATTACTTATATATTTAAATGCTAAATATTTAATATATGAGGAATATAAAACAACATGATACAAAATTTAGAAATGCTGTGCATTGCAATTGGGCTTAGAAAAGGGTTTGAGCACAGTCACAAAATTAATTAGTCCAGCCACTTAAAAGCTCAGTCATTCTGAGTAGATTGAAGTCTCTTATGAAAATCTGACCAAATTGTATATCAGAAAAAAACTGCTTCTAAGGTCTTTCAAAATATTTTTTGAATAAGTATAAAAACATTCATGTTTTCTATACTGAAAATACACATGCCCTTAGTACCCATTTCATGGACTACTTAGAAATTGCTAGTGCAACAACAGTCAAAACACAGAGACGCAAAAGGCTGCACTAAATTAAAGACTCTGCTTTAAAATCTATCTTTTTCCTTTGTGTAAGGCAGGACTATTATCATCAGTATGGTTTTGTTCATATGCACATAAGGTTTTAATTATATATTTCATTGTAAGTGCAAATTTTCATCCCAAAAAACCAGATATTTTAATGAACTCCACCTATTTTCACATTTATATAATGCAGAATAAATCTCCCCCAGCATTCAAAATAAGACTATGTAAAACACATTTTCCTTTCAATCAGCTTATGAGTCTACTAATTTATTGCCAGAAAATACATACTTTTTTAAGGTGCTCATGATGAATTTTGAAGTTCATCTGCAGCAGGTTTCCAAACAAGGGGTATGGAGTCGGTCCAGGAGGCAATCGTCTTCGCTTCCATTGCAATCTCAGAAACTCTATTGACAACAGAGACATCACAAAAAATACCAGCACCCCACTCACTGTTATCATTTTCCTTCTGATTTACACAGTTATGTTGTCTGTGAACAACTGTTGTATAGACAGAGCATAGATCTACTTTGCCTTGCTTTGCTGGTACCTCCCTAAAAAGAGAAAAAGATGTTGAAGCTTCTGTGCCTCTCTGTCTTTCCCTTTTTATCACTTCAATTTCCCACCCCAGAGAATTAATTGTTCTTATTTTTAAGCATATATGACATGGTTCCACTATATTGCAGCTATAAATCTGTCATTAATTGTCTCTTCAAGGGATTCAAAAATGCAGGTGAATTATTTACTTCCTTAGGCCATGACAGCTGCTGTGACAAAAATCTCTGCCTGCAATACTGGTTTCATAAAAAAACCTCTTGCAAGAACAGAGAAATAAAAAAAGTTTCCAAAGGGTTGACTTCACACCCAAGGGCAGTGGGGTTAATGAAAGTTCAGGCTCATCAGTAGACATCACATGCACCAACCATATGCACTGCTCCTTCACTTGCTCCATATTATTGCTTGATTCTGATGTTCTCTGCCATTCCTTTCATATTTTGTATTACCTCACTGTTTATATTGTAAAGTCTTTGGCCACACCTTTTAATTTTGTGCCTGGGAAACATAAAATATTTCAAACGATCATTGGGTAACAGGAGTTTGATGGTTATAATGGCATAACACCCAGGTGTCCACACACTCCCTGTTGAGCTGCACAGGTAAGTGGGGCTGCACTGTCTTCATGAGGAAGCAGGAAGCATAATTTCTTCACCTCCTCCAGCTGCGTCTCAGCTAATCCCACTAAACTGCTTGCAACAGGAGTAAAGATGACACACAGCTGCCTCTGTGAGCTTCTTTCACAAGCAGTCTAATGCAACTGAGCAACTCCAGCTCTGCAAAGTGGGGCATTTCAGACAATACAGCTTTGGCACTTGCACAGGAACAGCACCAGCTTAGACTCGGCTCATCTGGCTTAGACAGGAGCATGTGGCATTCTGGGAAGTCACCGAGATGGTCTTGCTTCTCACATGCCAAACTTACAGAGCTAGCACACCTGAAAACACAAGTTGTGAGATGTGAAGAGCTGGGGTCAAACTGTGGAAGAGAGTTACCCACTTCAGAGACCGCTTGTGTTACTTGTAGTTCCTTTGCTCATGTTGCGACTTATATATTCCAAACTTCTCCCAACTCTAAATTTAGTATTCTCCAAAGTCTCTTTGAGAGGAGACTTGCAGCTCCTGAGGCTTTCCTGCCCTGCTCACTTGCAGTCCCATCTGGCCCCTGCACGGTCCTGCTCTGCATCTCCCCTGGCTCTCCAGGTTCACTCTGACTTTTCCACACAGATCAGCCATGTGATTGTACACATTCTGGTGATTGTACCTTGCAGCCTAGATGTGAACTGCTTGCATTTACATAGGTAGCTGTCAAGCAGCTTTGCCAAGTCTTTGGGAGAGATGTTAAAGGGGATACAAATTGCTTTCCTCCTCATATATGATGATGTTGGAGGAACAGCAAAAGGGAAGTCCGGTAAAATGAGATGAATTCAGTTCTCACCTTTCATGAGTGAGAATTGAATCCCTGGGGATGCAGGGGTTAGAGCGCAGCAGACCAAAAAGGTATCCCTCTAACCAGGGAATCCCTCCTCCTTTCCCTCTCCCCAGAAGACCTGCTGGCCCATTCTCTTCTCTTCCTTCCTTCCAGCTCTCAGAAAAGGATCCATTTCCCTCTGCTTAGGCTTTTCAACCAACACATGCCATGGTCTGTGCTCTACCAGCTTCAAGGCAGCTTGTCTGCACCCCATTACTCATGTTCCAAGGCCCAAATTCAATTTCAGGAATAATCCCCACCTCCCACTTACAAAGCACATGGCCAGGCAAGTACTGGAGACAACTACTCAGAGACGGAGCTCATGCTCCCAGTTAATAACAGGCTTTCAGGACATGTTCCCTGTCTCACCTGCCTGCTGCCCTACCCTGAGGAGTGATGCTAGGAAAACACACCTTTTTAGATACTCTCTGAGAGGGATGAATGACAACAACTAGAGAGAAGTCATACGAGGAGTAAGAGTGTTTAGCCTGGAGAAGAGGTGGCTCAGGGGAGACCTCATCGCCCTCTGCAACTCCAGTAGACAAAGCAGTTGCTTCACAGCTGGTTGAGATGCCCCTCCACAACTCTGTGTTCCCATGCAACCACACCTAGGGGCTCTGGCAATGCCCAGGGCCACCACCTCTGGGAAGAGCATACCTATACACCACTCCAGGTCAGAGAACGTGTGGGAAGCCTGTTACAGTTTCAAATTTTTGGATGAATTTTTCACACCAACACAAAGCTAGCTATGCGGAAGGCAAGTCTCTGGTATGGAGAGATAAGCAAACATCAAGGATCCATTGCTTTCTAGCTCAGATTGTAATCTAATGGATTCCCCTACAAAGGTGGCACTTCTCTTTGTTTCTTTTGTCCATGCCCCGAGGAAGTGGGGGAAACCCCATTCTTTCCCTGGGTAACTTTGGCTGAGACACGAGCAAACGGGAGGAGGCAAAGGAAAAGGAAAAATAAATAACAAAAAGGGGGGCTGTCTAGTTCTGGGTTTGGGGTTTTTAGGGTTTGGGGGTGTTGTGGGGTTTTTCATTTGTTTTTTGGAGGGGGTTTTTGGTTGTTTTGGGTTTGTTTTTTGGTTTTGGGGTGGAGTTTTTTTTGTTGTTTTGTTTGTTTCTTTGTTGGTTAGTTTTTTATTTGTTTGTTTGGTTGTTGCTGTTGTTTTTTTTCTCTTGGCGAGTGCTTTTTCTTTCTTGTTCCTGGTCTGGGACTACATGTGCTTTCCCAGGGCCTGTGTCGCTGTGAGTTGGCTTTGCTCAGCTCAGCTCAGCATGGCAGTGGCATCCCATGGCCATGCCCGCCCTTCCCGCTGCTGACTCGAACCTCAGTGGGTGCTCCTGCTGAATCCAGCGGCCCGCAGCATGAGCTCGGGGGAACCCCTGAGGGGAGGACTGTCCCCCTTTCCCTTCCACCCGGGAGAAACTTCGGGCTCGCTACTTTTTCTTTTCCTGGAACCTCTTATTGCAAAGACTGTGGTGGCTCGAGGAGAAGTTCCTCTTGCTAGTCCAGGAAGATTCCTCACTTTCCTTGACAGCTGTCTTTTTAAACTGAGACAAAGTCCCCTCAGCATCTGGTTTAAATGTTCCTCCTCTCTCCAGTAAGATTCCTGCTGAATATCTAGGACGATTAGACACCGCAATACTTGCCTCTGTTTATTTCATTGGTAATACAACAGAGGAAAAAAAAAGGGCAGACATTTTCCAGACACAGGGAAAACAGGATTTTTCAGGGCTGGCTTCCTAGACATGCAACAAGGATAGATTCACACTGAATTTGAGCTAAAATGAAAGCCAGAGAAGTGGCACAAATATCAGCACACAAGCAAACCTGTGGCCAAGACTCTTTCTTAAATCTCTAATACCGTGCAACCTAGCGCAGAACTGCGCACAGCTTGTATGGATGAGGTTTCATGGTGCTCCCAAAGATAAAGTCTGTGTTGACTTCTTTAACTCCTTCTGGTACAGTGAACTTGAATGTCTGCAACAAGTTGCAGAAGATGATGAAAAGCTCCATCTTGGCCAGCACCTCTCCCAGACAAACACGGTGGCCTGCAGAGGGGGAAGGGAAACAGAAGTCAGTCCCCAGTGAGGTCTGTAACCAGCACCTGCTTCCAGCTTTTCACAGGAGCATTGCTCAGCCTCATCAAGGAACAGAGAGCTTTGCTTAATTTGACATTTTCCCCTCAGGTTGAACTGGCTGAACAACTGAGATGTCTGCAATCCATCTTTGCAGGATCTGCCCCGATTATTATTTATACAAAATAAATCAGCTCCAGCACAGCAGCCTGCCACAGAACAGCCACTGCAATAACATAATGTGGCACATGCAGGGGATAACCAAGAACAACAGTGTAAGGTCTAAAGTCCAAAAATGATTGGGAATTATAGGGCCTTACTCCTTTTACCTCCTCTGCATTTTTGCAAAAATCTGAGCAAGTTTTTAGTCACTTTCCAAACAACTTATTTTGCAATCAATCATTTTTCTGGGCTGGGAAAACCATGTGCTCCTGTAGTTTGGGATTACACTCCCCTTTGGCCTTCTCCACAGTGAAAATAACACAGCTTCATCTAACCCACACAAGCAGGCTTAGTTCTCAGTGCACCCACCTGCTGAGAAGGCTAAGAAGGCCTCTCGGGTCACAAAATTTCCATCCTTGTCCAAGAAATGACTAGGGTTGAACTGGTGAGGGGTCTCCCAGTATTCAGGGTCAAAAAGAGCAGAGTCTATGTTTGGCATAATTATAGTGCCCTGAAAGGAAGATGTTATTGGTGCAGTTCTGTCTCTCACACATCAAGAAGGAAAGAATACAAACAGATTACAGCTACAATTCCGCACAGAGAAAAGCCACAAAAATGAAAGATTATTTTATTAGGAAAAAAAAAATCCATCTCACACAGTTTTGAGGGTTTTTTTCTCAGAAAACAAATAAGCAAGAAATGTCACTATTTCAGGTTCAGGGATTTCCCTGCTATATTCCTTCATGTCTCTTTGTTTCCAGTCTGTTCCAATCAAATGCCGCAGAATGCATGCTCTGCTGTTCTTTAGCACCTTATGCTAAATCTAGGAAAATTATCTTCCCAGGTCTGACAAGCTTTGCCAGATTTTGGAAATTGAACAACAAAGCACCCTGAAAATGAAATAGTACATTTCAAATCTTTCTCAAGGGGGAGCTGGGAAAGGTGTGCATGACAAACAGAAAAGAGGCATGTAGGAAGATGCCTCCATGCGTGTCTTTGGGGAGGTCTGGCATTCAGGTTAAGTTTGGAAAGGCTGGATGAAGAAGCTTGAAAAAGCTTTTAATTTGAAGTTAGACGGCAGTTTGGAAGAAGGTGGTTGTGAGAAAACGTCTTCATTATGTTTCAAATATGATGCCAGAAAGGTGATAATAAGAAAAAGAAGTCCTGGGTAAATGGAGTAGATGCTTGGTGTTGTCTCAGACATCACCAATGAAGAAAACATCCCGTCTCTCAGCTGTCCACATGACAGACAATATCCTGGCATTAATAGTCTGCGGCACCTTCCCTATGGACACCACTATCCATTTCTGACAAGTCTTCTGTGAGGTCTTGTGAAAGTGTAAGAACTCAAATGCTTATAAAGTATTTAAAATCATAGGCCCTTGGAAAGTATGGAATCAGTACTCGCACAGAACATTGGCTTAGTTGCTGTGAAACTGGAATTTTGGCAAGCATTTTCAGTCATTTATGAGAAAAGTCACAGGCCAGAGGATATGGGAGGGAAGAAGTGTTGTCTTCCAGTGCCATCACCAACACCCATCCATCCTGAACTGGAGGGAGAAGGGGGTAGCGGTAAACACAATCACAAGGATCTTTACTCATGGCCAAAGATCACATTGGAACACAAAGGATGTCTGTACCTTTGGAAGCCGATACCCCAAAAGAGTTGTATCCCTCACTGCTTCTCTAGGAATTGTGATTAAAATAATGCTACTAAATCGTAAGATCTCATGAATCACAGCATTTGTATACGGCAGCTTCTTCCTATCCTCATAGCAGATGACATGGGAGGGACTCAGAACAGCATCCATCTCCTTCTGTACTTTTTCTAAAAAAAATAAAAATCCACCGTTTTGCATGAAATAGAGCTTTCATTTCCTTTTTTGATTATAGTGGAGATAGAAAAAATTACAATGCATAAATAATTTATACTTACCATATCTTAAACTCTAATGCCATTTACATAACTCTCTAGCTATGATTTTACTACACTCTGTTTCCAAGTTGATAGGTTCTGTGTTCAGATTCAACAGGTTTATTTGAGTTTTATATTTAAAGGAAGGGGAGCAAACTTCAAATAAAACAAGAACTTCCCATGAAGAGATCAATTCAGTTAAGCTGTTGATTTACTCTAGGTAAATACAGACTCACAGCACACTAATGAGGGTGTTGCAGGGAAGCCATCGCACCAAGCTGATACACACATGTAATGCTCAGAACTGAAACAGGATAATATTACTAAACCATCACCAACATTTTGGGCTGTTATATAAGCTTCAGTACCTAACACCGTTTATACAGTCTCAGATGGTTTAGGGTCAGATTTCATATTTAAAACTTAAGTTAGTAAGCTAAGAGGGATTTTTGTCTTTTTATTTTATCAGAATTTGAAAGTTAAGTGTGTGCACAGGGCTCTGTTCTAGCACCAAAAACATGAAAAAAAGAATTTCTAGCCCTCAGCTTGAGAGTCAAGAACATGTACTTGGCTTAGTAATTCATCACCACTGAAAAATCTCTACCAAATACTCCAAAAACTTTAAAACTAGTGTGAAACTATACTCCTGTCCAGATTTTTTGAGTCATCTTTTTGTCTTCCTTCTCTGTTTATCACTTTCATATATGAGAATAAATATATTTATTATACAGAAATACCACTAGTGTCTCAGTTAATGAACTTAATATAACCTTATTACACCTTCTGGATACCAGAAAAGCATCACTTTTCCCTAACCCAAACTCATATTTCACCTTGTGTGTTTCCAGCCTGACTGTATCTTCTATTTTATGTTTACAGTGTTGTCTTGTTGTAAAAATCAACAAGACAAAATATAGTATAAGAGGCTGAATATCCCTGAAATTATTTCAAAATCTCTGTCTGAAAATGCTTTTAATAAGCCAGAGTTGTAAAACAAAGCTCAACAATACAATCTTAAAAAAAAAAACCAAAAAAACAGTAGAACAAACAATTGTTCTACTTGAATTATACCGACGTTTGTGTCTACAACTCACCTTGGATGTCAGGATAAGCCAACATATAGAGCAGAGCCCAGCGCAGAGTGGTGGCCGTGGTCTCTGAACCACCCAGGAAAAGGTCAAAAACAGACTGCGTCATGTTGTCTTCATCAAATGTAGAATTGGGGATATTTCTGGTCTACAGGTGTTAAGGAGAAAGGTAAAATGGGGTACATATATGCAACAGCACTGAGAAAGACAGAGATCACTGTACCTAAAGCAATACTATTTCTAAAGGGCAGAGAAAATAGAAGTCCCTGAGCAAAACATGGGGATAGTCAAAGACTTGCCTCAAATAAGTACATTGATTCTGCCAAATTATAGGTGCTGTTCAAAGTGCCAGGTGTCTAAGTCCTTTTATGCTGCTTTCTGTTAACTTCCACAGCAGAAAAACACATTTCAAGGAAGTTTTACCCCATGCTTGCCACTCGCTGCACATTGGCTGGTTTCAGCCATTTATTATGTACATAATTATGTTATTCTTTTAAAAGATTTATCTTTTTTTTCAGAGTGGAGACTGCCATGATTTTAAGATTGTTCTGATAATCATAGAGTACTACTAATCACAAAAAAATAGTAAAACCAAATAATAATAAGGCAAAAAGAATCAGAATTAGGCAGCCATCCACATATCCCTCCACCTTTTCAAGGCCCTCCCTACTGCCACTGCCCAGTCCTCACTAAGGGTTCCACAGTATGACAACAAGCCAATGTAAACAATGTATACTTCTAGAACATCCTATTGAACTAACTATTCAAATTTCATATTTTTATTTTCACAGCAGAGTTTTTAAGCTGTATTCATAGAGCTCTTTAGTAACGTTGGTGTGTAAAGACAACTGTAGGGAAGGGGCAGAGAACCCACTGGGATTGGATCTGTGTCGCATACAGCATTAAGTACTTACTTTCTCTATCTGATCCAGGTAAAAGTCAATGAAATCTTCTGGTTCACCTGTTCTGCCTTTTTCCCTGTGGCTTTTGATTTCCTGCCTTACAATGAAATGAACAAAATCCCGTGAAAATTGTACTTTCTGTACAATTCCTGGGAGGTACTCTGCAGCCCAGGGGAAAAGTTCACAGACCTGTGGAGCAAGCAACGAGCACAGAGGCTGTAAGTGACACCATATGAGAAGTCTTGTGATAGAGATATAGTGTGGACATTTTTGGTGCTAAATTGCAGAATTAAGTTCTCTAGGAAGAATGCTGTGGCTTCAAAGGGAATTGTTGGGTACGTGTGGAATACATGAATCCCAAATTAAAGACAACACAGTTTCCACCCTGGAATCTTTCCTATCCTTACAGCATAACTCCACTTGTATTTTCCCTGTTAATTCACCAACAAAATAATCTGCTTTTGCAGATAGATAGAATATGTATTATTATTAATAAACACTTATATCTATTACCATAGCACACAGGAAAAAAGATCATTCATTCTCACACAAAGAGTACCATGGCTTCATGTTAACAATATTGGTGTTTCAGTTAGATAAAATTCAGTATCCCAAGCACATTGCCTTTGCTGTGACATTCTAAGGATTATTAATATAATATTCATAACTGAATGACGCCAAGCCCAATGTTCTTGATAATCAAATATGTTGCATAACAAATAAGTAATTTTCTTACAAAATAAAAATAGCTGTTCCCAAAAGCCACTATATAATTGCACGCTTCAATAAGCTGGCGAAAGGTTTCATCCTCCAGGGAGAAGCGATGTCCAAAAACCACAGCACAGATGACATTAGAGACAGCGTGGACGATGGGGAAGGAAGGGTCAACAGCTTTTCCTGCAGACAGAGCAGAAAGACATTCATCTCCAAAGCACTTCCTTTACTTCCTCTGCAAGATCACAATGACATGTTGCAAAAAATATCCCCTGATATTTAGACTGTTACTACGAAACATCCAAAATTTTCATTAGCAAATGTAAAAAAAGATAAACTTCACTCACAAATGAGGACAGCAAGGCTTCAAATCTTTAACTCCCAGCCTTGTGGGTTTGTTTTTTTTTTTCTTTTGGTTGTTTGTTTAGTTGTTTTTTGTTGTTTAAATCTCAGTCTTGGTGTTGATCCCAAAATACACATTGCTGAGTTCTGACTGTACAAACAGTTTTGATTGCACCCTGTGCCCCAAACCCATTCTACTCTGGAGCAAAAACAGTCTTCACCCTTGGAATCCTGCAGACTATGTATTGTGTCAGTTCCCAAGCACCATGTCATAGCCATACCATCTTTGTCTCTGAAGAACTCAACCAGGTGACGGGCCTCGGTTTGTATCCCGCGCTCCATTCCTTTATTTCCCATACCCAGTTTTCGGAGAGTTCCGATTCCAAAATGTCTCTGTTGTTTCCAGATGAGACCATTTGAGACCAAGATACCTTCAGCCATCAAGAATCAATTTTGCATCATGTTAATGCTCATACAATTGTAAATGATAAACACACTGAGAGTCACCTTCTCATCATGCTGCCCCTCAAAGAGGACAGTCACATCAGGGCAGTGTCTTTTAATTTTACATTGTTAGGGACAGAGAAACACCTTGGTTAAGATATTCCCACCCCTGCAAAAAATCCACTCCGGTCTCTGGACTCACACACCTGCCTTCCAAACCTAGTTTATTCTATCTGAAGCATCCAAGAGCCATAATCACTCAAAACCCAACCCAGCAGTCTACTGAAAGCTGCAATAACAGCATGGGTTGCTGTTGCCTTTTATTTGCTCATGCTTTGAACAAAAATGAATCTTTCCCCTTATTCATGTAGAAAGACTTACAGCCCAGCTCATGTAATTTCTTCAAAGATCTCACACAATCTTCTAATACAATTAATACTAAGCTGTGTTTGCCAACATCGCTATGTGGACATTGTATCCTTGCAGATATCCCCAGTGACCTTCCTGTGACTTTGTACTTTAGAACAAGGCTAGAACTTATGCACACGTCTATGCTTTCTTTACAGCAGCATTTGCTGTAAACAAATAACTGGGAGCATAAAGAATTACTTTAACCTTAGCTTGCTGATTCCTTAGGCAAACTCCAGATTATTTCAAATCAAGACACGCAGACAACATGAAGAATGGACAAATAAGACCTAGTTAGGTATAAATATTGCTTCTCTGGTAAGATTCTGAAAGACATGTAGACAGTGGGTCTTTGGAGACAACTTAGGGTAATGCTACAGAATTATATGAGTTACCTTGAGCAGACAGAATAAGTCAACCAGGAACTTTCCAGTAAGGAGAATATGAGAGGAAGCAAAGAAAGTCAAGGATGAAGTCCTTTCAGAGACATGAATATCTTACCCTTTCCATTTGCCAATCTGTCGAAGATAAAGGACTGTATTCGGCCAGAAACATCCTCTGAGTTGGTGGTGAGACCACTCTTCACAGCTTGGAACCCATAGAGCGCCACCATGGGTCTCTGACCAAACCACAGGGTACAGATGTTGCCATAGGTTTTTGCCAGCTGCAGGTTGGATCAATGTCAGAAAAACACCCATGGGAGAAGCATCAACTAACATGCACACACAATGAACTGCTCTCTTCCAGTGTGACATTGCTGAGAGGTTCAGGAGATTAAAAGGGAAAGTGACTGTGTTTTGCAGTGAGGGTGTTTACGTCAGTAAAGTTCTGGGCTCTCTCTGGGAACACACTGTTCATAGAAATGTGAGCAATGAAAGAATAGATGCTTTTTCCCTTTTTAAAACTGACCCTGGGTGGCCCTTGCAATACTAACTGTTAGGCAAATGCCCCTGAGCATTTACAGATCTATATGAGGTTTCATGTGAAATTTCACCTGCCCATTCTTAGTTACTTTTTTTAACTCAGGTAACAAACAGAACTTCATAAAATTATATATTCCAGGTGTAACTCTCCTTCTAGTACAGCAGATTTCAAGTTTCAGTGGCAGGAACTCTTTTCCTCTTACACAGAAATATTGTCAACTGAGGCATCTGAGCATAGATCCCACCTCTGGGCAGTGATGGGGACTGCTCTCAGGCAATGCTGTGGGTATTCTGAAAGGACAAAGTCCATGACTCTAAACAAAGAAACAGCACAGCTCTGTCGTCTCACAGTGATGAACATGCACCCATCACAAAGATTTAGCATCAAGTCTTTTGAATTCCCTTTTCTTGAAGCCAACCTTCTCCAGCTGCACCCATGTACCCCCTGACCTGCAGGTTGCCCTTAGCACAGAAGGAAAGGTCACAACTTGAAAAATATATCAACACATTGGATTCTATTGTGACTTCTTGTCTCAGTGGAGGATGCTGAAAATTGAAAGGATGTGTATTAACATGCTTAGCATGGACCTAATTATTCCCATTAGGTCTTTCCTTTCACCATCATTTATGCCCTTAGTTTATCTGCAAGGAGCACATCCCAGATTGGACTTCGGAGACACAACAGAGAAAAGGATTTGGCTGCATATGGGATACAATATTGTTTCTATCCCATGACAGCAGAAGACATCCTGGTGTGCTTTTCACATCTTCTGAAGTCATGACACCTTGCTTTAAAAGACTTTTAAAAGTTGTTCCTGTGTTGGGAAATCTGAGAATTGCTTTTTATTTTCAAAGCTGAAGACTCCCTTAAAAACAAAAGTCCTTTTTGAAGCAAAACTACTATCTTCAGTTCTGTTTAAGCTGCAACACATATGAGCTTTCACATGAATCAGACTGTCTGCAGATTTTACATAACTAATTTAGGCACTCAATTTAACTTCCACAATTCACCTTCTCTCAGGATTAAGTTTTCCCTGCTACCACATAAATCTATCAACAGCTATCACCATTTCTTACAGGTTTTGCCTTAATAGCTCTTGCATTTACATCTGCAAATACGTACCTTTTTTAGGTTCCCATGATCAGTTCTAAACCTTACCCACCAGAGGCCTCCAATGATGGGAAATGGGGTTGGTCCAGGAGGAAAACCACGACTCTTCCATTGCAATTTCAGGAACTGTGCACTCAGAAGGAAAAAAATGAGGGATATGAGAAGTATACTTATCATCCTTTCACACCTCCAAACTCTTATCACTGAGAAAACTGCTATGAATCTGTCTGTTGAAATGACTCTGTATTGTTCTTCTTAACTCTTCCCTGTCAAAATTAAGCTTTCTGAATTTTTCAACTCCCTTCTTTCCTATCACTCTTCCTGATCTGAGAAAAGGAGTCTGCCCATTCTTTAGTGTATTTAATACATCACTGTGCTGCAATATGCTAATAACTACCATGACTTTAAGATCCAGCAGAGTCTAGAAGGCAGCAACCTCAGCCAGAAACACTCCCTTGAGCAATCAATCAGCTTAATGGAATGTGTCACTTAAAACTGACTAAGTGCACTCCAAGAGCTCAAGTACAAAGCTGCAGCTGTCATCCAGCTATGGACAAGATGAGGAGTCCAAGGTGAGGAGGTAGCAAAAGTAAGCCTGGCTGCACCTCTGATCCATGCTTTTCTGGATTCCTCAGGTCTACACACCAGAGCTCACCCACAGCTGGTCTGCAAGCCCAGTGCCTCTCACAGCTCCCTACACTGCAGAGGATGCTCAGGGAAGCGGAGAGGGAAGGGCTGTTTCACACCCAGAATGGCTGGACCGTGGACCGGTGCCCCAAACCCGGTCTTATATTTTTCTTCAGCCCCCTATCATGACTGGTCTAGGACTAAACTCCAGTGTAATAAACAAGCTAAAGAAAATATAGGATTTTACTTCCCTCTAACTAGCATAGACATTTCACATGGCTTTTTTTCTGCTAAAAGCAGTAGACTGTCTCCTCACACAAAGTACAAGAGGGCAGGGAGCACAGGCCAATACCCTTCAAGGATCACCATACTCCTGGATGAAAGAGCTCCATTGCTTCTTTGAAGGCACAGACCAACAGTTCTGTTGGCTTTTAGTTTCTGCCTTCTCTCAGTAGCAGGAGTCCTGCTTAGTCAGAATTAATGACAGAGCCTGTAATTCTTTGCTTTATTTTTAATTCACAGCACCTGAAGCAGCACATACAAAGACCTCCTCAACACAAAAAACCTCCTACAACCAGGAGCAGTTATAGAGCGCAGCAGATGGAACTTGCTGTTTGGGATGTTGGTACCAAGCTGCCTCATGAAGAACAGCAGGCTTTATAGGGATGTGGCTGTACAGTGCTCCCCAAAAGAGCGTCTTTAACTTCATCAGGCAGGATAAATCTAAACACCTGCAAAAGGCTGCAGGAAAAAAAAACCCTCCACATGTTCTGATGGCTTGCCCAAAAATATACATAGCCCTGCAGAAAGTATATGAAAGGGCAATTACAGTTCTTAATTGCTGCCTCCACCACACTCCCTCCTGTCTTGCCCTGCACTTTCTCCAAAGCTGTTGCTCCTTGTCAGAGCAGAGATGTCCCCATGGGCTGTCATTGTCTCTCAAGATTTGCTGTCTAGAAAAACTTAACCCATCTTTGCAACTCCACTTGCACAATCCATTGATGTTACTTACTAGCTGGCAGAAAGGTCATCAGACACATTTTGAAAGATGTTTTCACATTTTATTGACTCATCTGAGTTCTTCAGTAGCATTCAAGGTACCTTATCTCAACCCCTGTTGAGAAGAGTAAGATTTGTCTGGAGAAAAAATTCCTTCCTCACAAAGGAATTATTCTGGGTTGAACTCCAGATGTTTCTTCCAGTGCCCAGGAATCAGTCAGGACAGTATATATTTGCAATAGCCACAACATGCTGCAAGCAAGGAGGAGTTGGACCCAGGCTGTCTCTAAACATCTCTCCCTAGAAAAGTAATCCAAACAAATTGTCTTACCTCAGATGTTCTGTTCTGTCCACAACTTCTGACATTCCAAGTGCAACAAGTAGCCAACAGGCCACTAGATCCTGCTCTGAAAAATTGTCAAAAAGAATGCTGAAGCAGTGAATACTCAAACATTAGGAAAAGCCAGAAGTAAGACAGCAAAACATTAATTACTTCTTCCTGACACTTCGGTGAGAAAAGCGTAACTGACTTATAATATGGTCTAGCCTATGAAATTCCAGTCTCCCTTCAGTTGCTTTGCAGCTGACTGCAGAGCACTGCCAAGACCATACAATACTTCACAAATCAGCAAGCCTGAAAGGACATCAGACCTTTGATTAGGTGTTACTACTAGCAGAAAAAGAAAGTGATGGTTGTTTCAATTCATTCCAATGCAGAGTGATAGTATTTAAATGAACTCAGTTAGTGTGCACGAATTGTGAATTAAGGACCAAAATACAAATAAAGAACTGGTGGGTCAAGCAGGTAGAGCAGGTGTTTACAGAGAAGTTTTCCGCAAGCAGATTGGTTTAGGGTAAGTCAGTTCTCCTTGTTCCAATATCTTCATTAGGTGTGAGAAGTACCTCTCAGTGCAAGTTGCTCATTATTATCTGACAAATACTATCACAAGAGCTCATAGGCAGAGATGGCTGATGTACAGTCAGTTCAGAAAACCTCCTTTTCCAATGGAGGTTTTAGACTATAGGAGTGGGCAGAAAATACAGGAAAATAACAGAACAGAAACAATTGTACGTGCCATCTACAACTTGGCTTTCATTAGTCAAGTCTTCTAGATCTTTTGAAAAGTGAACATCAGGATGATTAGGCCCAGAGAGATATAGAAAGTTCGAAGAGTCACAGACAAGCTATAAACAGATCTAGGAACAAAATTTGAAGTTCTCAAGTCTCATTCCAATACTTTCTCTATGCAACCTAAACACCTCATCAATCTTGAGGTCCCAACACCACAGACAACAGTAGGAGGCAAACCCTACCAAATTTATTTATAACACATGTAAGCAAAGTTCTCTTTTACTGAATTGAACAGAAACACAGACTGGGTTCTTTTGTTCCCATTTCCCAGTCTCATGTTCACTCCAGCTCTGTGCTGTAAGCTACGCTCTCCCTCTCTCAGTGCTTGCCTGGACATACAGTGTCCATGTAACTCTCTTTCTTCACAGAAATTCTCATGCCAATGACCAATTAACAGCCCCTGTGATGGAGCTCTTAAAGAAGGGGGAGTGCAGAGGAGGAAGGAACAGCTAAGTCGAGAAATCCAAATTAGTGCCTCCACTGGGAAAACAAACAAACAAAAACAGAATAACAAACCCACAAAAAAAAACCCCAAAACCTGCTTAGCAATGTCTGCTCTGTTTAGCTTGACACTGGGCCAGGCAGCAAGCACACTACCATGCCAAGCAACACATGCATAGCTTGGAACCAGGCAGTGTTTTCTATTGCATGCTGAGCTTGTCTCTGCAACAGACTGAAAACGAGCCCTGTTTTTTTGGCAGAGCAGATGACACCTGGGCAGAGGTGTGCCAGGAACCCTTTCCACCCCCGCAAAGGCCACATTCATCATTTGCTTCACACCTTTCTGAAGATGCTGTTCTTTCCCTGTCTTCTTCAGCTGCTGCATTTGCTTCTCACTCCTATGGCCTGAAACCTTCATTACAAAGCAAGTTTCCTCATCTGTTCAAACCAATGAAAGAGAGTATCTGTCATCTTAACGGGTGAGCTCCTGGAATAGTATTTGTGTCAGGGAAGATTGAGAAAGATTTATGTGAAGAGCTACTGCTCACATATACCGAAAGTATTAAACATGCAACACTGAAACAGCTTCCTTGCTTTTCCCTTCCTTGTGAACTTCAGCTCAAGCTTTTGTGAAATTGTACTCATTGTACATTTGTGTAATTTGCCTCACTGTACTTCAGCGTGCCCCCAGCTCTCACCTAGCAGAGGGAAAACACACTGCCCACAGTGTCCAAAATGTCAGGCTCAGGTTAACCCTCTTGGCGGTCGCAGCCTTATTCAGCAGGACCCAGATTTTTCTCATAATATGCACTTCTTTCTACTTTTTTCCTTTAAGTTGCATCATAATCACACTTATTAATAGGCAAGTTTAAGGCTTAACTCATTTTAATTCTGGTAATTTTAAGTGTACAAATCATACCCTCACTGAGGGCATGTGCATATCAACAGCTTTCAGGGGTCTTTTACTGTTGCAAAACTTGCAGCCTTCACAAATGATTCTTCTATAAGAAATAGAATAGTACTCTTTTTTTTTTTTTACCAGATGGGATTGGCTGGACAAAAGGGGAAAAAAAAGAACAACAACAAACCATATGAAGACATGAAGCTCTGATGCACACAAGAATTTAGGTATTGAGATAATTTCATGAGGCAACTCATTTTAAAGTCTCAAATAGCATAAAAATCTGAAAAACTGGGTGGATAAATGACTGCTCAATAGCATAACTCAGTTCTGAGTAACAGTAATTATTAACACTGCATTTTTTGGTAAACATATGGAACTGTCAGAATTGGCTGATAAAACCATAAAAGTTAGTGAATTTCAAACTGCTTCTCTTAGTTTTTTGTCGTTTTAACTTTGCAAATACAAGAGTCATAGAACCATGCTGCTGAAAATGATGCTCAGTAAATTCTTCTGTTTCCATTTTTCTGCCCCAAACCCTAAACAAATAGATAAGAGAGGCACACAGCCATGCTCCTTGCCCTCCAAGGAGCATGGCTGCTCCACTTCCACACTTTCTGGAAAAGCATCTGCACATGCAGTCTACTAAAGCAGAAGAGCCGCATGAAACTGCACAGAGTAGTCAAGTAGTGGCTGCTCAGAAAAGTCAGGCAAGAAAATGCTGCCATGTCACTGCTGCTCAGCAGCCCCCTGAAACTGCCCCTGTATCTCCTGTTTGAAATTACTACAACCCACACACACTGAAATATTGTACTCATTAGAAAAGTAACATAAATGAGTGTCTGTACCTGTAACTCTCAGTTTCTTGAAGTTTAATTCAGCTCTTAAGAAGCCCATGGATAGCATTAAATCTTTATATTTCATGGTCATAACACACATTGAGTCCAATCAATAACCTTGATCGTGCTGAAACTTTTTGAGCTGAAAACTGCAGACTGAAAAATTCAGCAAGCCTGCTCGGAGAAATTATGACAAAATTTTGTAACAGGCAACTTGTGCAATAGTATGGATTCCCTTAATCTCCTCTACAGACTTCAAGATATATCATAGCATTAGCTGAGTTTTTGAACCAAGTGTCAAAAAGTCAAATGTAATATATCAGCAAGTATGAAAAGTAAGTCTCTTAAGCTAAAGTTTGCTACACATTGGTACAAACCTGTCCTGAAAGCTTATGGGGTCCACGAATCGGTAAAGATTAAAAGTTTTGCCTCTTTCTTCAGTTCACTTGTTCTTTTCCACAGATCAAATAGAATCTGTGCATTGTTTCACTTCCAAAATTTGCATCAGAAGAGTTTAAAACTTAGCATTAAAAAATAATAAACAAAAAAATTAGAAAACACCAAACAATCTGCTGGACAGAAAAATATTCTCTCACTAGTGTTCCACATAACCTAGAAGTCAATAAAAGAGGAAAGCAGATACTCACCTAATTATTAAATTGCCCCCTTTTTCATCATTAAACACATTAATTTATCTTTATGCTGCATGAATTCAGTTCTTTTTCATCTCGGAGACCGTATCCTAACACACAGGTATTGTGCAGATGCTTCTTCTTCCATAAAGAAAACTCATAACAATTTAGTATTTCAGAAGAGCAGTAAGTAATGTTTAACTACAGGTAACTGCTTGAGGTGATACCATTATGTAAGACTCTTGATTAAACTTGGATAACTGTTCAATAATTGGCACTTAGACCCAGTATTAAGACTAAGAAGGAAACAAAATTCTAAGTGTAAAAAGAGACAGATCACAATTACAGATCACCAAAAAAAGAGTGGGTGGGGCTTGGCTGGCCACAAAGGATCACAGGTTTCAGTTTTCTAAGGACTTCAGCTTGCAAAAACTGTAGGTTGTCTGAGAGAGACGGATACAGCAGGCATATATTCTTAGAAAGAGTTTGGATTCAGTAGAAGACACTCATCTATAGAAATCCAAATTTTCAGAAGTCATACTCTAAAAAAAAAAAAAATACCAAAAAAATAGCCAAAACCCAGGAAGAAGTTACAATTTTGATGAGATGTTGGGGGTTGCTGAGATTTTTATAACACTAGTCGTATGTCTCCTGATTTTGCAGTTCCTAAGGCTGCAATGGATGCGTACCCAGCTTCCTCCAGGACCAGTTCCCCTCCCCATCATCGGAAATTTGTGGCTGCTGGACTTCAAACTTCATCCAGAAACTCTCACTAAGGTATTTGTTTATCTCTATGGTTGAAATCAGTCTGAATCTATTTTAACTTACATTGTGCATTGCATTGGAACAGTCTAAACTGCTATTTTTTTTCAACTCAAGCTTGATTATTAGCCAGTTTCAAAGACTCCAAGGACCCTTTCTTCCTGTGAAATTTTGAGAGATGTTCTTCTGAGGGACATCCTCAGTATCTATTCCACAAAGAATATGTATCTTCTGTTCCAAAAGCACATTAGTAACAGAAGGATAAATATTTCCAAAACCTGCGATTCAATTTGATGACAGCAAATGGGTTTAGTCACAACTACAGAAAACTCTGAAATAAACCAGTACTTGAGTGTATGCTTTTCCTGGTTTAAAGTTACTAATTTCCTGTTATTAACTCTTCAGTTAACCAATATCTATGGAAACATCTACACACTGTGGATGGGACAGACACCTATGGTTGTACTGAATGGATACAAAGCAGTAAAAGATGGCCTTGTCACCCACTCAGAGGAAGTTTCTGGAAGACCTCTCACCCCATTCTACAGAGATATGATGGGCGAGAAAGGTACAAGGTGTTACACCAGACTGAAAGAGGAACAAGGTGTAAAGAAGAAAGATGTTCTCCTGTGCATACACACACAGAGCACAGTTACTGCTGTACCAGGGCATAACTGGGGTTTCACTTTAGAAAGACTCCATGCAGAGTTAAGCATGTTAAGAAAATTTAAAAAAAACCCAAAAAACAAAAAACCAACCAACCAAAAATTTCTTCTCTTATAAAGCATGCCACTGACTTTTTTTCTCCCCAGTAGATTCAAAGGAATATTTGCCTGGAGGAGTTGCCCTTCAGTTGCATCACTTCTAAACCAGAAAACTGTTCATATACACAAAGCTGTTCTGTCCTTACTGAAATCCACTACCACTCAGTTTCCAAGGTCACATTTATGAGCAGCTTGGAGTCTTAAAATCCTCAGTTAGAGACTAAAATTCAGAATCTAAAATTGTGGTATCTCCTTAGAGGAATATAACGTCATCTAAATCCAATTTTGCATCCTGCAGTGAAAGGTTTTCCCCTCCTAGCAATGAAATAAACGTTTCTGTGTTCTCCAGGTATTTTCCTGACAAATGGCCACACCTGGAAGCAACAGAGACGCTTTGGCATGACTATTATAAGAAGTCTGACACTTGGAAAGAACAATTTGGAGCATCAAATTCAAACAGAGGCCTGTCACCTTGTGGACATCTTTGCAAACACAAAAGGTAAACTCACTAGAAGAACAACTCTTAGTGTTTTTTTCTGAAAAATTAGGGGTGGTAAAAGTTTCACAATACATTCTTATAAGTAATATAGATATTTTTCATATTAGTAGGACTTTTACTAGCTTCTTAACTGCATTCTTTGCAAAAAATGTTTTGTCTGCACAGTGGGCAATATAAAATTGTTTTTTTAAATAAGGATAGTTTAAAAAAATATTTATCAACACAGTCTTAGGGACAGCTGGTAACAATTCTTACATTCAAGGAGTATAGAAAAATCCTGTTTTCTTCCATAAAATACACAATGTGTGACCTGCTGCGAGTCATTTTAGGACAGCAGATTTTTGAGATTTGGCAGAGAAAGAACCTCAACACAAGGAATGTATCATTCAGTTGTCCAACAAACCTTTTTTTTTAAGGTTTGGATGAAACAGAAACCAATTGAGTTTTAGCAAGATGCCAAAATAAAGCAATTAAATATAAATATTCTGAGCAGCCAAATCCCTCACCCACATTGTGTTCCATACTGATGTGAAAACACAGAGAGCTTGCCTCCAGCTCTCCTTGGACCAGGACCATCTCTCTTCCAAGAGCAACATATTCACACATCTTTAAAATGTAGATGAAAAAAGCATCTACTCCAATTCCCTGTTCAGCCCAAATCCTTCCAAGCAATTCTTTCTGAATTTCAAACTCAATAAATGTATTTATTCTTTCCAAGAGTGACCAAAACCCTGAAGTCAGGGATGTATTTTCCATAGGAGTATAATTCAAAGGTTGTCCCTGCCACTGAAATGTGTACTTAAATTTACGATTCCTGGATTTGATCCTTTTTAATGGGAGCCAGTTTCCATCCCATTGTGTGAGCTTTCTCTTTTCAGCCTGTGGGAAAAAATATATATGGTTGAATTGTCAAGCTGTTACTAGAAAATCAAAAGGAGACAAGTAATTTCAACACAAATGAGAAAATAAAACTCTAATTTTTTTTTCTGGTTTTTTGAAAGAGAGGGTATGTTTGTTTTTTGTTTCAATTGGCAAACTTAAATATCTGCCTCCAGATTTGAAGGCATATGTTCTAATTTATTGCTTGTGTTTCCACACAACCCAGACCACAAGTCAAAGAAGGGAAAAGAGACAAAATGTTTTCTCAAAATCGATAATCACTGTATTTTACAAGAGTAAAGAGCAGATTAAAAATTAAGGTTCCCTGCACTTACAATTCATGCAGTTAATATGTGTTAAACCAAGGGTCACTTGTGTAAAATTTATGTGAAAGCAGTCTGATCCCCTATTATTTTTGCTATTAAAGTCTTCCTCGTTTTTCTCACTGTATTCTATTCCGAAGTACTCACAGGACCTCCTGTATTCACAGGCAAACCTTTTGACCCCCACACTTCCATCGTCCATGCCATTGCAAATATAATTTGTGCTGTTGTTTTTGGTCATCGCTTCTCCAGTGATGATGAATCTTTCAGCAAACTTATCAAAGCTATTTATTTTGTGATCTACTTTCAAGCTACCATCTGGGGCAGGGTAAGAAGTTAATGTTCTTGTTCTTATTCCTTTAAGTGCATTTGTACTTGACAAGTAATACAATGTGACAATTATTCCCAAACATTTCCATACCATTTTTCTGCAAGCCATTGTGAAGTAATAAATTAATACATACCTTGTATATGTCATTACTCCCTTATAATCCTTCTTTATCCTAAAATTTAAATTCTAGATCATCACAGATTCCCCAATGAATAACCATTTGCAGAATACTGTGCATGTAAGATTCTTAAAAGAAATACAATTTCTAAAGTTTGTTTCATTTAGTCTTGCAAATACAGAAGGGCAGTTAATAAGACATAAGCCTTCAAAGTCCTGTTCTTTTAAGAAGATATCTTGCCTCTCATGTAATTCATATTACTGCCAAGACCTTGAGTTATTCTGAGCTTCCTATAAGGTACAGGTTACAATCTCATCACATAAAGAAGAGTATTTTAAGTTCTTAGAAGTCTATCTATTGCTTATGTTGTGCAGATTTGGACATACTGGCATTCTACAACATAATCAGGTTCCCCATAAAGAGACACCTTAAAAAGATTACAGTGAAAAAAATCAAAGTTAAGAAAATCTGTTTGTGAGCCAGATTCAGCCCTCAGTTACTCAGATTCACCCATTTTCAGAAACCGTTGCATTATTAGGTATCCATCCAAAAAGTAAAATACAATTGTGTTCTCAGTATTTAACCTCTCTCTGACTTGTACCTACAGCCTCTCATCCTAATTCAGAGCCCATGTATTGCAGTGACTTCACACAGTTACCAGGAAACCAGAATTCAGTTCAAAAGAGCTCACATTCCTTCCTTTATGTCTAAAACCACAGCTCTATGATGCTTTCCCATGGCTTATGCACCATCTCCCGGGGCCTCATCAGAAAGTGTTTGCATACAACGACTTCATGCACAGTGTAGTCATGAAAGAGGTCCAGGCCCATGAGAGACAGAAAGCAGGTGATCCACAAGATCTCATTGACTTCTACCTAGCACAAATAACAAAAGTAAGTGTCTGTTTATCACACTATCCCCTCCTTGGCCTCAGTGCCTACTACAAACACTTGTCTCCTGTAACTGCCACAGAATTTTTACATGCACATTTTATTTGTGTACCAATGAAGATGTTTGTTTTGGTGGGCTGCTCACTGTTTTCATAAAACAATGACAATTTCTACATGATTGATGAAATGTATGAAATTATCCACTTCATAGTCTTCTTGTGAATATACCCTACAGACCAAAGACGACCCTACTTCTACATTCAATAAAGACAACATGGTTCAGACTGTGGTTGATCTTTTGCTGGGAGGGACAGAAACAACAAGCACCACCCTTCTCTGGGCATTGCTTTATATGGTACAACATCCAGAAATACAAGGTGAGCAAAATCATTAGAGAGAACTTCATTCAACATCCTAATGAACGTTGTTAGTGTGTTAGCTCAATCCATTGTAATACATCAAAATAACCCTTAAATATGGACATGAATGGTGGTACATCGACAACTAAGATCTAAAAAATGGGAAGTTAATAAGGGAAACAAACATGTGCTTTCCCCTCCAGTTCACCAGCAACACTAGCAGAAATTAGTAGTAGCCACTGTTTTATCTCATGAGAAGGGGTTGCCAAGACAGGATAACAAGTTAAAGACATTTCATACGCAATCTATCCTCCTCCTAACCTTCAAAGTGGAAAAGTTTTTAAAAGATACCTGGTCTGATGTGTACTTATAACAGAAATTACATGTCATTTCAGATTTTAATCCTTTTTTTGAAACACTGAACTGTATTACCCTCATGACCAAGTAGGATGTGTCATCCTGTGCTTTAGGGATATGCACTTCCACACAGCAGCCAAACCACCTGCCAATGTATTCCGTAGCAACATAATTTCTTTTATTTCTCCAGTCCTGGACATTCTCACAGAAAAATCTGCAGGGAATAAAAAAGGGGTGGGGGGATGATAAAATATTTTCATTCCTCTCTCTGCAGAAAAGGTTCAAAGAGAGATTGAGGCTGCTGTGGAACCCTCCCATCCCATCAGCTATGAGGACCGTAAGAAGCTGCCCTACACAAACGCGGTGATTCACGAGGCTCTGCGGTACAGCAACGTCACCTCTGTTGGGGTCCCTCGACAGTGTGTGAGGAGTACAACTCTGATGGGCTTTCACATTAAAAAGGTACATGTTTCTTAAGGCTTTGAGATATTAATACTATTTATATGACATGTGCTTCTACAGTTCCTAACTTTGCAGGGAATGCGGCAACATGTCACAGACGTGAGGAACGAAGAGTACAAAAACCAAACAGGAAGGTGTTATGATTAGCCTGGCAAGCACGTAAAACAAGCCAGCTCCACTCCAGCTTAGACATGAAAACACTTCAGTAGTCCTGACAGAAGATAACATAGAGAAAGGGAAACATGCATCAGGTTATGACAAACAGAAGGTACAATGGGATGTGCCCTTGTAAAAGGCCAAGTTGAACCCAAAAACTGGGCTGCAGGCACAGGATGGCAGACTATCTGCTGGAGAGAAGGAAAATAATAATAATAAAAAAGAATTAATCATACCTGGAAAATAAAAACTCTGCTGCTTCTTGCAGGGCACGCTTGTACTGCCAAATCTGCACTCTGTGGTGTATGATTCTGAGCACTGGGCAACCCCTTGGAAGTTCAACCCAGACCATTTCCTTGATTTGGATGGCAACTTTGTGAACAAAGAGGCATTCTTACCTTTCTCAGCAGGTAACACCAGGGGTGAAAAAACTCCAAACAAAACCGACCAAAACACCAAACCAAACACTTGACATACAGTTTCTCAGTTATATGTTTCCCCCAGCTCCAAAAGCATCTTCTGTCCTTACAGAAGGAAATAGGAAAAAACTGTCTTACATTGACAGAATTTATGGAACTCAGTAGAAGTTTGTGTGAACTTCTTTTAGAGAACTTAACTATATACAACAAATCCTTTTTGTTTTTGTCTGCAGGGCACCGTGTATGTTTGGGGGAACAGATGGCACGAGTTGAGCTGTTCATCTTCTTTACCAGCCTCCTTCGGGCATTTACATTCCAGCTCCCTGAGGGAGTAAAGGACATTGATTTGGAGTATGTTTTGGGTTCAATATTGCAGCCACATCCATATAAACTCTGTGCTATTCCACGCTAGTCTGCAACATACTACAATGCAGAGAGACTTCAATCTGTGAGTAACTGCAGATCCTTTAAAAACACATATCACTGTCTCAATTGTACTCAAATGTAGGTAGCTCAGTATAGCAAATTAATGAAGTGTTTTTATTTAGGTCTGACTTCAAGTACTGAACTTTTTAAAATCAAAGTGTACTTGCCAAAGCTCACATAATTGTGTCTTAAGCACATACAAGTAGACAATAATACATTTTTTAAAAAAAAAGTATTTTCACAGTCATGGTAGCAATCAATTGATTAGATGTAGGATTTTAGAGAAGTGACCTGTACCAAGCAGTTCCCTGCATATGTGCTCTGTCACGTATCACAGTCTTAAAATGGCACAACTGCTCTGATGCAAAAAGGATGTCTTAAGAAATTTTTCAGTAAGCTATTACTCCTCTGAGTTCACAGGTCTTTTCTTACATCTTTTTGCAGAAGGTAACAGAGTACACACACTTAGCTTTCGACTCCTTTTCCTTTCACACTCCTATAAGCATTATATAGTGTAGCATAAACTTCACACATGCAGAGATGATTGCAGAATGGGGTCTCTCATAACTATAGTTAATTCAGAAATCCTTACACCTGTTTTTACTTCCTCAATATCCAATTCATATTTCATCACAACTTGAGTCCATGTGCTTTCATGAAACCTTCCTTCTTCTGTTTAGAAATACTATTGTATGATCCAGTAATTTCCTATCTGAAGAGAAAGGAACAGGCTTTCAAGAAATTAAGAAAATAAATGAAGGTGTCAACATTTGTTAAAGCAGTCACAGTAGTGATTTATTACTCGGGGTGTTTTCTTTTGTTCTTTCTCCACATAAACAGATGTGGAAGGGTTTGAGCATTTAAAATTCAGCTGCAAGCATCCCAAAAGCTTTCGATTTTCAAAGTTCAACAGGAGCCAGCATAAATTATGACAGGGTATAGTTAGAAGTGGAAGTAGAATATTACGTATTTCTTGAACATAAAACCAATGGAAGACTTGATTCTCCTCCCAAATATTTCCAGTTTTCTAGTCTTCAGTATTTCCAAACATATTCCCTTCCATTTGGTGAAAACCCCAGGTCTCTAACCCACTGTAAAGTTTACTACCACAGAACAAATGCAAACAACATAATTGACATTTTTCACCTTTTTAATAAAAGCTATTTCAAAACTTGCAATGTTACTTTAATTTTATTGGGAAAATATAACATTTAAAAAATCCTGCTTGAATAAGAAATTTTTTCAATCATAAATTAAGAAAAATCTCTTAAACTTGATATTTCTTACAGTGAGGGCAGATCTTGCATAAAACACATTCTTAGAGATTTACAAAAGCAGTCTGACATGATAGTTCAAAAGTTTTCAAGTCTTGTCTTTCTCCATTCTGGTGTTCATTAAAGAAAAACTCACCAAAAAAGTCTCTCAATGCACCATTTGCATGGTTCCACCAAGGGCCCAAGGTAAAGTGCTCAGCTGCAGGACTGGCAGTGTCGGATACAAGCTTGGACTTTCTTTACTCCAGTGTATTTTGATGGTTCTTGAGGTATGTCCTACTTGAAAAAAAAGACTAGTTTTTACTCCATGTCACCTGAAGTTATTCTGTCAGGTTGGTAACTTTTTTTCACAAAATATTATTTTGTAGTCATAGAATGGTTGTAGTTGGAAGGGACCTAAAAGATCAACTCATTCAAACACCCTGTCATGGGCAGGGACACCTTACCCAAGAACAGGTTGCTTAGGGCTCCATCCAACCTGGCTTTGCACATATGTTTTCTGGTTTTCTTCCAAAACCGTAGCTTGGGTTAAAACATGCACATATTCTTCACCTGTATTTCTGAAGAACTGAGGTACGTTATAATTTGCTGTACAATGCTCACTCTAAAAACACGGGAAGAACAAATATTCAGAGTGTACATGGTTAAAGGAGGTATTTTTACTAAGAAGTCATCGTAGCCTGACAGTTAGTACCAGTGAAAAACAGTTGGACTAAGGGCATCTTCCTGTTATTTCATTAAAACCAAGAATAGCAAGAGGTGAGGCTTTCCTTGGCTTTCCAATTTTCTTGAAATGACAGTGTGAGAACTCCAGGTTATCTTTTCATCACAGTTGTAAAGGATATCTATAAGAAAATGAGCAATACAAGAAAAAAAAAAGCTATTTAATGAAGGGTTTTTTTTGGTCAAGAATGAATTTATAAGAATTTAAAGTGAATCGGAGACAAAAAAAGATTTAGAAATTAAGGACAAAATGCAAGCTTTTTCTGTACAACATCATTAAATCTTAAAAATCACAAATCACATCACTTCAGTAATTAGAAAACACAGTCAAACTTTTAAAAAAATACACTGACATCCAGCTCTGCTGTTGTGATGCATCCCTTAGATATCAGTAGCCCAACTCCTGAGGGATCTAGAGAGTCTGCCTAACTGAGGAGTTAAACACCCAAAAGCACAGACTGATTTAAAGTCCAGTATTTAGAAAAGCCCATGCTGTTGGAGACTAGATTCAGACATTACTTTCTGCCACTAATAATAAAACTATAACTGCAATTTCCAGATTCTTGAAGCTTTCAAGTCCCTACAGATCTAAACTGTTCGTTCTCTTGATTTCTTGTTCCTTGATTTCAAGGAATATAAGAAACATATCTTTCAATAGATTCCTTCTGATACAATGGCCTTGCAACATTTTATTTCCAAAACAACAGCAAGAGAGGACTTTCATTATACATTTTATCTTCTAAATATTAAAATAACAAGAATCATGTGGAAAGTACACACAGGTCTGTGCCCGCTTTTGGGAAGCACACAAAATCCATACTGCTTGTGTGGTTTCAAGGATGAAATATAGCCACTGGCCAACATGACCTAGACTAAGAAAATGAGTAAGCCAGTTCTAACCTTGGGTAAAGAATTTTTCCCATGATTTTTATTTTGTTTAAACCTCAAAAGGAAAGACCCAAGTATCGAGATGGTCTTACTCTACCTAACAAGCAGAGTATTACCAGGGGCATGCTTTGATCCACCATTCAAACCACATATCTTTAAACAATTGTTAAAATACATTCAAAGTTCTCCTCTCCACATACTGTAAGTATTAGTTACTCAGCATTCATGCACAACACTTCAATATTACACACATATCTAATCAAGCAAAACACAAAGCCAAAATATGAAATAGCTGGCATTGATCAGAACAGCTTGCACACCAGGAGGGATTATAAAGGTAGGATGCTTAATGGGCTAGCTGTAAGAAAGCAAATAAAAAACTCAACTCTAGAGTGGTGAAAGCTAATCTTTGAATTGCCTGTTTGATCTTCTTTTTTTGCTGTGCTTTTTAAGTCTTTATATCATAGAATTTCAGAATTAGAATATGTAGGATACCAAAGCGATATCAAAGCCAATCAAATGGAGGAAAGATATGAAATATAATTAAAGTAAGCAGATGTATGGTGATACCAGGAATGAATATATCAAGATATATCCATCAAAATGTATTACTTACCTCTTGCAATACTTGTCCAAGCGTCTCCTGGCTGTGAATGCGCTTCCTGTTGAAAACCCAAACCACACTTATTTCTGCACAAAGCACCGAGGAACCTTGTAAATATCAATTATTTATTCCACTTCTAAAAGACAAGACTGTTATATCTGGCTTTTTCTTGCATACCCTTTTCCTTATGGAATCTTGATACAATTCTGTGTAATCTTACTACAATCTTATGGAAGCTACAAACTGAGATGCAGTCCTGTTGTTATTTACATCAGGAGGCACTGCCTGGACTAAGGCTTGCTACTCATCGCATTTCCTCAAAAACAACCCTGATTATTGAAAAGCTCCATGAAATTTCAGCATAAACATACAGATATGGCTGGTAATTAGTTGCTTTAGTGCCATATTCTCCAGCACTAGACACCTGTTACTCAGCACCTGAAGTAAGAAGATTTAACAAATACTTCTTTTTTCAGCCACCCTTCCAACATAATCAAAGTGGTAAGCAGAGGAGGCAAACAAAACAGCAAAACAAAGACCTTAAAAAAAATTTCCATCAAGTGAGAACGTTACTACAATTATTGTTTCCAAACATCCTGTAATACTTAAATGAGAAAGAGTGAAATAGATATGCAATTAGAAGGCAACATAACTTTACCTGTCTATTTTGGTTGCTATGACCACTGTAAAACTGCCTTCTGTATTGGGCAAGTACGTAGAAGGTATAATGACATAACTTCCTGCAGGAAGCCTGCAAAGTCTGCTTACTTCCTGGGAATAGCAGTGAGGCACACAGCTCACCAGTGGCTCCAAGTGTAGAAAAGAAGTAGTTTGTGGTTTCCAGCTGCTGTGAGGCACCTGCCAAAAAAATAATAATAAAGCAAACATTCCTACCTTTTCATCTATTTCAGGTCTCACAATGTTTCATTTCCAGGATATCACAGTACGGTATGGTCCATCTCTATTCCACTCAAGATACTCACTCTGCTGTACAGAGCTAGAGATAAGAGGGATGGGAAGGCTTCCAGAAAACCCAGATGGCACTATTAAGTACAGATGAATCATTCCTAGTATGTTTGTAGACAATTTATGCAACCCACTACTCACACAGCTCTAAAGCTTTCTCTGTTGTCGAACCTTGCTCTTCCCTGTTGCAGCCTAATGCACTTGTTTTTTACTTCATAGATTTAGTGAACAGACTATATCTGTCCTCTTTCCAGTAGCCTTTTCTGTACTAAAAATTCATATCAGCCTTCACCTCAGTCCCCTACATGCAAAAAAAATGCCAATCTTTCTTCACATATTGTATATTTGAAGCTTTGTGATCACTCCTGATGCTCAACTCCAGACTTTTCACTTCAGCAACACTTTTTCTGAAGCATGTTTTCTAGCACTAAAGCTGGCTTTTTCTGCAAAATAGTTACCTAACCAGCAGCTTCTCATGCTACTTTTATGTCACTGATCACCGGCACATGCCTGTGTAGAACGTGTAACTGTCCATATCAAATCATATCTTGTTTTGTTTCAAGATATCACAGTCCTTCCGATCCAACATCACTTGCCTATGGACAAGTAAGAAATTATTAAACTTGAAGAAAGTAAGCTTTCATGATGAATTACCAAAAGCTCTAGTCCTTGACAACCAGAACACTGAGAGTTCTTTGTAAATCATCAAAAGAGTTCCTAATTTCTAAAACTAATTTGGAACATTGTAAGGATTCAGTGGAACCAATTATCTGGTTACTATGCTACATAACTATGTAGTTATTCCATATCTTTCAAGGGCATTGCTTCCCAGGATCAGCCTCTGTTTCTTGTAGAAGCAGCAAAGTGCAAGGAGCCCTGGACTAACTGACAGATTTAGCTTCACTCCTGGCAAATGAGCAAACAAACTGACCACAAGCCTTACCTGGAAAATATGGAAACCTATTGGACAACACTTGCTATCCTGGCAGTGCTGACGGAGGGTAACTTTCACACTGCTTTTGCCTGGTCCTGCAGGAATGGAGAGGGGAAAGCAGGGATTGGTATGGAAGGAGGGGAAGTTCCTGCTACCTCCAGCAGTTTGCCCATTTTTCCAGCTTCCATGCAGCTGCACTGTCTCCCATTCTCCAGCTGGGAGTTCTTCGCAATGGGCAGCATCTGTGGGTGGTGGCTTTAGCTCACTATGAAATGTAAGAGAGAAAAGACACTAAAATGTATAAAAGTTGTGTACTACCAGAATATTAAAAAATCTGAACAGCTTATAAACAGGTTGCCAACACTACATTTTGCCTCTGCATATAGCACTAACTGGCAGTTTAGAGTCAAGATGCTGCTCATCTGGCTACTTCTGAGTAGCATTTCAACAAGAGGTAGTAGCAGCTTTGTGACAAAAACAAGGAACTAGAGTACTACTTACATGAATTCAAAGACAAAACAATGCTGTTACCTGGCAATCTGCAAAACCCTTCATTCACATGCTACACTTCATATATTTATGTCAACAACTATAAGAAATGTTCTGTTTCATTTCAAACCTACCTGAGAGAGATCCTTCCTGTTGAGAATACACGAAGCAAGAAATTCCCTACTGCATCTTTCAGAAAAGTGCTGGGAACAACAAGATAAAAGCCAGGCGAAAGGTCACAGCACACATGGACTTCTCTATCGTAGGAATGGCAGACGGTACCTACAACTGGAGGAGCAGAGAGGGTCTTTGGAAGGTTAAATCGTTTCTTCTCCACCTAGAACAGATGCATAATGATGCATGGTGGTTTAGGAAAAATGAGTAGTTTCCAATAAAACTAAAAATTATCAAATATTATTTAAAACACTTTTAAACATGCATACAGTTACAAAAAGAAATGAGAAGTGTATCAGCAGAAAAGCTGAACACCAAGGAGGAGTAGGAAGAGTTAATATTCAGGAACAGTAAATTTTGGAATGGTCTTTAAATAATCAGCCTGAAATGTCATGCACTAGTTTGGAACAATCCCAAGTGCTCAGTGATAAGAAGAAAGTATTAGTCCACTAATAGTTTGTACAGACATTAACTGTGAGATAAACAGAACCATTTCAGCATAAATCAGAGGTGCAAAAAGGCATGACCCATTGAACTGTATCAGTGCCACAAGAAATGACTGATTTTGCTCAAATGTTTCAGCAATGCTTTAAAGCTTCTATTTGCAAAAAGAAAAATGTCACTCACTTATTACCTTCCAGACATGCAATCCCACAGCCTGGTAATTCTTCCCCTGCATGCCTTCAGTCAAAGATGGATTTTTCTCAGCTAAATGAGTTGGATTTTGAATCCTTCCAGCCCAGTCAGTGCTGTATTTCCTGTGTTTCTGCAGCAGAGCAATGCACACCTCACTTGTTTCACAGACTCTTAGCCAGAACTTGGGGTTGGTGGGGAAGCTGCTGTTGTTACGGCAGCCACCTGCAGACTGGCCTCTCACCCAGGACCCAAAAAGATTCTGTGAGTGATACAGCACTTTTTCTAAGGAAATAAGAAAACATGGTGCAGATTTCAGATATGGGAGATACTTAATTTCATACAACAGATAAACAGCAGAGGTTGCTCAGCCCAAACATGCTGTCATAGCCCTGACACTTTCTCTAAGCAGAAATTCATGACCAAGACTTTGAGAGGTGTGAGAATGAACGTCACAACTGGCAATGGCAGACTGATGACATGATTTTTACAACAAGAAACTGTTTCTAGAAATCTCACGTGTATCTATCACTAAAAACAAAACATCACAGGGCTATCCAGAACAACAGCTTTCTAGACAGAGAACATTAATCTCTCGACAAACTAGCCAGTAACTAGGTTTCAGAGAAATATCAAAACTTCAGTTTCCTCTTGTCTTTCTGCTCTTCCCAGTGGAGACAGAAAAAGCCTACGAGTCGAAAGCAGAGGGGAAAACCGAGAAAGGGAAATCAAGGTCTAGTTGAATCCATTTACCACTCAAATCAGTCCTTCCCATTGACAAAATACTATTCGCATGAGAAAGATGTTTTCTCGTACTACACCTGTATAGAGGCTCTGAAGTTGTCCTTCTTCATTGACTGGAAAACCCATTGTAATCTCGTCAAATTCCCTGAAAAATTCTTCTTCATCAACCCAAAATTCTCCCTCTTGGACCTGCGAGAGCAGTTCTGAAGCAACTGCTGGATCTAGCTGACTCCATCCTTCCCCACTGCACATAAGACAAAAGTTAACACTTAGCTCTTTGCCCGGTAGAGTCCCAGAACAAATATCTTATGGAGCAGGACAGTAAGAAGAGATTTCTTCAATCTTTTGTTATATACTTCCATTGAATATTTCTGCACACATATTGATGTTCAGTGAGAGGGATCACAGAAAGTATGAGTCACAGCATATTGAAGAAAAGCTAGAAACAACCTAACACCTGACTGGACAAAGCAACAGATCTCTGGGTGAAATAAGTGCTTTACTTACAACAGTCAGTACAGTCTGATGTGTGAGAGCAAAACAAAGATTTTTAACAGTTGTTAAAAGTAGTGACAAAAAAAGTAAAACAAGCTGCACAGATGACTGTTCTGAAAGAATTTTAATGCTGTACATCAAAAACTGCCATTTGTATAAAGCAGCTGGTTATCCCTACGAATCTGCTGGCTAAGTCATGATGAACCAAGAATTTACACACCTCATTATTTAGGGGCCATTAAAAGCTAGTAGTTTCAGTATTTTTCATTGTTTCACTAACAGAAAAGAACAGTTCTGCAATGGAATAAGACAGGGTTTTAAGGCCATCCAGTGAAACACTATCCTCTTGCAACGATATGGCAACTTACTGTTTGCCAGAGAAATTACAAGAGACCAATTGTATAACCAAAACTCAGTCAAAAGCAATGGAAGTCTCAATTAATACAACTAAACCATCTTTTTAACTCAGGGGAAAAAACCCTATTTCTACAAAAATGTTTTTTAATATAATCATCACATTGTTACCATATTTTAATTCTGAACACTTGCTCCTCGGGTCAAGAATTGCATGTTCTTTTGTACAGTCAAAACATGCTAATACTTTTCAAAATAATCTAGTGGGGTCTGCCCTTTCATTCTTGTTACTTTGCTATATGAACTACTGCACATATTTAGGCATTTCCTTTAACAGGTCTCTTCTTTATTTCTACTTTATATGGTCTTGGTTCCAGCGTCTCCTACTCCTACCAATCTACAGAAATGACAGCACACAAGCAACAAACAAACATTCTTCATTAAGCTATAGTTTGTTTTATAAATACTGCTTAGCTTGTTTTCTGCAACTGAGCCAAGATCACATGAGAAGAGTCACATAAAGCTGAGTGACTGCAAGTCAGAAACATAATCAAAGATAGTTAGATCAACTGCAGAATCACAAAAGAATCACAAAAATCAGAAAAAAATAATAAACCAATATGTTTATCTTCACGAGAAGATATGATTTGATAAACAAAGAAGTTATTAAAAAAATTTAAATTACCAGGACTAGAAGACCAAAATTACCAGCCTCAGAACCAATGAGCAGTGTGAACTATCTACTCTCTAAAGCACTGTACTCACACTGCAGTCTCTCTGCTCCACCACAGACTATTAGCAGTGCTTGCCTATGCAGTACACAGGTATGTTTTGTCCTTTAAAACTTTCACAAGTGATTTTCCAAACGAAAAGAAATCTACTCACCCCTCACACCAGGGCCCTTTCCAGCACCGCCTCCCCCAGGGATTTCGTATTCGTAGTAGGAAGATTTCCTTGCCTGACACATCAGACAGATTCAATGTATCTATCACAATAAAGGCATGAAATTCTCCTAGCTCACTTGTACCTGAATAGAAGAAAAGCATTTGAAAATAAACAAAAGAACCTGTTCCATATTTTACAATTACATTAAACTATCCTGTTAAAGAAGGGAATTTTGAGATTTTATTCTTTAAATCTCTATTAAAACAGCACGAAAAACCTCCAAATGGCTCATTTTGGTTGTGACTATATAGAAATAAAACAAAATTTTAAAGCTTATAACTGACTCCTATACTTCAAATACCTATATAATCACCATCCTAAAATTCATTGGGTTTTTTAAGGCTGGTTTTGAGGTGCTTTTCTGAGAGGTGCAAGGGGGTGCATTTGTTTTTGAGAAAAAGCACTTCTCAAAAGCACCCTTCCTCTTAAACTCAGTAACATACTTAAATCTTTATTTAACCAAACTTATATAAAACTGCACCATGAAACTGCCATGGTACTAGAATTATCACTTGCATTTGCTGGCTGCTTTGTGCTTTGAAGGCTTTTAAATAGAGACATTTACTATCACCTTGTCTGGAATTGAGGACTGAGCAGCTTATTACACACTGTTCCTTCAGATTCATTAGTCTTCTAAACACTGCCTTCTCCAAAACCATGCCAGTCTTCTCTTTCTCCATGTTTTTTCCAGGGCCTTTCAGGGTCCATCTTTCAGCAATTCCTCCAGTGAGATCAACCAAAGCATCAGCCACCTGTCCTGCCCACAACTGCTCATAAGATCCATGCACTCTAATTAACAGAAAAAAAAAAAAAGAGTTAAAGGTTTGTACAGACAGCAGGACTAAAGAAACACAGTTCTTAGGTACTTTCAACCCCACCCTATATCACAGTCATGACTGTACCTTACCTCATATCCCAAAACAGGCAAAAGAAAGCACATACTATTTTATTTATATAGAATACAATGTCTAATGAGTATGTAATACATCAGATATTCCACTGTTTGAAGGGAAGTCTATCACAATTCATTCCATCCTACATTAAAACTGCTGTAGTCTAGTACTAGTCAACTGTACCTTAAAATCCATGCTCCTTTGTGATATAGTAACTGCATTCTGTATAAATTAAAATCATTTTTCCCTCTTCTTCAATTATTCTTTGTTCACTCTGCACAAACAACCAGAGTAGCACCTTCTTCAACAACCTAAGCAAACCAAGAGACTACCCTACCTGATACAGCAAATGCAAAAAAATAGCAAAAGAAATCAAGACTGTAATCGAATCATAAGATTGAACAGCAAGAACTCAGCAGAAAACAAAGAATATTACATTTCAAACTTACATAGAAGCTTTAACATTACATTGCTGCTTTACAACTTCTGCTCAATGTATCTACAGTTGAACAAATTACTTCATGCCTGAAGTCTTTCTCTGCCCTCTGGTGGCAACCACACAATCTTCCATGCAAGTTCTTGTGGACATTAGACATCTATCTTGTCAGTGCACTTTGTCTCCAAATTGCTCTGCCCATCTGGAGAGCTTTTATATGGACATGTCATAAACCATAAAATGGCTGCATTTGCAAATACATTAACACTATGGTTCTTTCTTGTTAAAATAATAAACTATCAAATTATGCAAAAGAGCAGTGAAGTGAAACTCACACAACCAGAGCCTTGATTAGCATAAACTCATATAATGTTGTTGCTTTCCATGAAAATATTTGTATGCTTTCTCCCTTTCATTGAGCTCTCCTCTTCCCTAGTAAAATATCTTCCTTTAATAAATTAGATGACCAATGGACAGCCACTTAACAATCATCAACTGAATCCTGAAAATTCATTGCAGCTCTTGCTTTTCATCAGAATTTTTCCCTAAGACTATCTTACCTCATATGCAGTTAGAAAGACACTTAAATCTACACTTTAATCTACAGTTAAAGAGCAACTTCTGCACAAGCCAGGATGGGACCACCAACAGCCAGGAATTTATACCGAACAGATCTATGCCCAAAGCAGTCAGGTAAAACAAGTAAGCAGAAGGGACAGACAAGTATTGTACTTCTATCTTCCTCAATAATGGTGTTCACATACTTTGCATAAGCTTTTTCCAAAAGTGGAAGCCAAAACAAATCCTCTGTCTGACACTGGGAAAAGCAGAGTTTGCCCCCAAGGCAAGGCAAGCGATCGTCAATGGTCACTTCCACCCAGTGCCCGAACTGCCAGACCCGACAGGTGAAACAGCCTTGGTAGGACTCATCTGTCCAGCTGGGCTGACCGGGAGGGATTACCTAGAAGGCAAAAGCCAAAATCAAGACAAAAAAGTGATTTTTTAATTTAAAATAAAACCACTTTAAAATATACTGAATATCAACCACTGTAGTAAACACAGGAAAAAATACAACAACAAAACCAGTAAAACTGTGCATAACGAAACTGATACTCATATGACAGTTTGGGACTCCAGAACACTACACAAATGTCACTTAGGTGAAGAAAACTTCTCTGTACCTTGTTCAGTAGATATTTACTTTTCTGCAAAGCTACAGAGGCACACAGGAACCAGCAGTCTCCTAAAATTCCTTGTTTTACTTGCACATCCTGCAGGTTGTTTGAAAACAATCGAGGAGAAGTACAAATGTCCTAAAATTAAAAGAAGAGGAGTTAAAGCCAAGTCCTGCATGACATTGCAAGAAAGTCTGTGTTTCAGGGACTGGGAGGGCTCCAGAGACCTCTCATAAAACAAGGGAATTTTTATTTCTAGAAAATTTCCTTTTCAGCAATAACAAATTAATGTCTTGTGACTGTTTCGAAGGTACTTTGTGAGATGTAAATCAAGTTCCCACATGAATTTTAGTACACAAACATCACCATCAAGTGCAACCTTAGCAGAAGCAGCAATAAGTGAAAGAAAACATAATTTATCAGCTCCTGGCTAGACTTATGAACTGTGACAGAGCTGATGCCACCCACATTGAATGGCATGCCCCAAGTCACAAAAATCTTCAAATTAGCATATGGCAAAAAACCTTTCCTAGGGCAAACAAAAATAGATTACTTGGTAACAGAGGGGTAATTTCAAATGTAAAGTCCTGAACACTTAATCACATCTGAAAGCGAGTTTTTTAAATAGTTCTACTTTCACATAAACACTACAAGAGATGGAAATTGACTGATCAGCCCCAGCAGCAATCAAAGTGTAAAGTACAAAAGCAGGAAGCTGCACACTGGGCTGTGAAGTTGTTTGCCAATTACACCTGACAACTAACAGCTCTACTGCTGTTCTACAGCCACCCCCAGATGCAGGGGAGAAAATACAACTGAAGACAACATACTTTTTTATTCCATTACATTTTTATAGCCCTTTTTTTCCCTCTCCACACAAAGGCAATATCATAAATACTTCACTTTAAATGAGTGTACTGCAGAAATGCATCCTAAAGCTTTTAGCTCTCATATGGCTTGCTCTGCAACCCAGCTGTAAGTTTAAAAGCAACACAAGTCATGTGAAAAGTTATGAACTTAAAAAAGTTTTTTTCTTTTTAATAAAGAAATCAACAATCAAAAAAAGTGCAATATGCTTCTGAAAAATTCTAAAATTCAATTATTTGTTTTCAAGACAGTTATGCAATATATCAAAAAATATGGGAATTAATAATGCTGCATACTAACTTGGTATGCACATTATTTGCATAACAAAACATATTTATAATAAAATATCTGAGTTTCTACTAGTGCCTGAAATTTAAAATGTCTACTAGAGGATTTAAATCAAACCTACAAACAAGCATCTAGATGTATAAACTGTAACTTACGTATTGTTAACCCTGACATACACTGGTTTTATCACTTTTATATTTCTAGACAATAAAAACACCCAGAAGCAGTCATTTGGTGCTAACTTGCATTTACTACCTGAAAGCCCAGTTCTGCTAAAATCACAGCTTTTTATAGCTTAAAACTCACCTTAGGTCTCAACCATGATATCTCGCCCCTGAATTGAGCAAGAGGAGTACAATAATCAAAAAATATAGAGGTATCACTGGCAGGAAACGTGGGGTCTGTGTAAAGGTCTCTTTTCACCATTAATTGCTTTTTCTCTCCCAGCATTTTCAACACAATGCTAAGCAGCTTTGCCGGCTATTCCCACGACTTTACATCGCCAGGCACAAACCTGCAACAAAACCGAGTGTTACTGGGGAATTGCAACAGGGGAACAAAAACGCACGGCGGATTTATTTAGGGTCGGGAAGCCTCTCATTTTAACACGGAGCACCCTGACCCACCACACCGCTGGTCCTTCCAGCACCCTGCAGGGCTCTGCTGGGGGAGAAAGGGGCTCCCTGAGGGGACCCACACCCACTCATGTCCCTTCCGCCGCTCCGCGCACACCCTCCCCACAGGGATCCCCCCAACACACCCAGCCCTAACAGCGCCCCTCCGCTCACTCCTCCTCCCACACACGGCGCCTCGTCCCCACAGGGTGTCTCAGCCCGGCCGGCCCCACACACGGCCCCACAGGGTGTCTCAGCCCGGCTGGCCCCACACACGGCCCCACATCCCCGCCCTCACCGCGGGCCGGCCCCGCCGCCGCCATTGCCCGGGGCGCCGTTACCCGGCAACGCAGCCGCGCGCGGCCCCGCCCACCCCGCGCCTGACTGACAGCGCCGCCCGCCAATCAGCGGGCGGCACGTCAGCGCTCGGGCCGTGTGGGCACCGCCCCTGCTGAGGGGAGCTACGGGGGGCGCGAGCGCCTTTCCGGCATTCCCGGGGCGGGAATTCTCGGCGGGATCGGGACCGGGGTAGGGATCGGGGCTGGAGCTGGGGCAGGAGAGCCCGGTGTCACCGGGGCTGCGCTTGCAGGCGGGGGAATGTGACCCGAGCAGTGCTGGCGTGAGGATTGTGACAGAGAAACCGTCGGAGAAATTGCTGGCCCTCACCAGGCCCGGTACGATGGCAAAGACCACGTTGTCGGAGAGCTCATCACTGTATAAATGTCCAAGGACTGAACTGACATAGAAAATACGTGTCCTATGCTGATAGCTACTGCTGACCGGGACACAGGGAGAAAACGCCCTAAAAAATACTGACTTGCTCAGGACAAAGGGCAGAAATGCAGAAATAAGGGCCCCCTGGGACCATCCTTCTGCATCGCAAGGTTTTGGGACACATAAAGGCACGCTGAAACAGCCTGCTTCCTTTTTATTTGGGCCTTTCATGCCAGTGTTTGTCAAAGAGCTCAGGTGTGGTCAATAAAGCAGACCTGGGGTTTACCAAAAAGCCTGTTTTTCACACTTGCCTGTGATGTGTTTGAGTCTAAAAGGGTTATGTCAGCTGGTCCTCGGGTAGAGAGGCTGGGCCGGAGTGGTTTGCGTCAGAAATGCATGCAGAGATCCTCCTCTCAGGCCATGCTGAGCAGATGGCAATGCCCACAGGTACCCACAGCTGCTGTCTCCCTGCTCACTGACCAGAGACAGGCTCTCTGCCTCTCGGCCATGCCCACTGTGCAGACACAAGGGCACGCTGCAAATTTATTCCACAAACAAGACTTTTCACATTCAGTTTTGACCCTTCTGGGAGCACAAGCGTTGCTGGCAGTAAGAATAAGGACCCCTCTTGTCCGTGGCTCTTGCGAGGGAGCTGCAGCTGCGCAGGCTGCGAGGGAGCCACACAGGAGGGGTCTGTTGGGGGAGGGAAAGGGGAAAAAAGGCCTCTGTGTCAGGAACAGTGAGGCTCTGATCTGTGTGATTTCACCCTTGTGTTCTTTAGGAAAGCGATCACAGATCACAACTGCATAAATTCCATTAAAGGACAGATTCTAGAAAGCAGGAGGAGGGTTGAGCTCTAACTGTAAATACAGTAGGCCCAACCTGGAACAGTTAACTAGTTAAACACATAACTATTTATCTATGAAGTTATTAGAAAAAGGAGACTTGGATGTTATCTTTGTCTCCCACATACTTACATGCTTCCCTTGCCCCACTGCATACTTGGAAAGGGGAAAAACCAACCATTATGCAGCTGGTGATGTTTTTTTCTGTTAACCTGAACTCTTAGGAAAAAAGCAGCAGAGAATTTTGCCTGTTGCCTCTTGGCAATCCTGCTGAATTAAACTACTCCTGGAAATGGAAACACAAGTCTTGTTGACAGGATGTCTTGAAGATAATATTTTAAGACAAAATGACACTTGCCTTTTTGTCAACCTATTTCTCAGTTCACTTTTACATAGGTGCTTCTCTCCTTGCAAAGGAGGAAAGCAGACACCAAGAGGCTGGGTCCCGTTGCTATATAAATTTAAAGTTAAGAGGGATTTTCATCCAGCTAAATAGCCAGCTCATTTCTATGTGAATGAAGGCAATCCTTTAGAATAGTATTTGATATTTTCAGAATTGTTTGTCATGTTTTGCATTTCATCAACCTCATGTTTGCCTTTGTCTCCAACTCTTGGTCATCCAAGGACAGGGAGACAAGTAAGAGATCAAGCAGCAGTGGCTGGACCCAACATGTGTGTTGGTTTGTGCAAATTTGGACACATGGAAGTTGTTCACAATGAAGCTCTTCCAATTCTCTGGATCCTGATACCAGAATTGAGAAGGCACAGGCTTAGTCCCTGCAATATCACTCAGCTGACAGTGGTCGGAGCTGTATCAGAGGAACAGCACAGAGTATCTTTTTGCTTGGGGTTACAGATCTCTTTCATTACCTCAGGCACACACAGACAGCTCCAAACTTCCAGCCTGGGTACCACAGCACACAAGAGCAAGGTGGTATAAGATGCCAAAAGTAAAACTGCACAAAGGTGATGCTCCCCTAGATTATACACCTGAAATGTCAACCTTAATCCCTCTGACACTTTCCACCAAATCATATCCCATCTTCCACCCTTTCTTACCCCCTCCCACTCTTCCTTATGACCTTGCATCTCAGTAATATGCTTTTGGAAAACTGTCTGATGCTCTGCAAAAACCACTAATGCCATTCCTTATTTAGAGAGACTTGTCCCTAGTATATTAGAACACCTTCCTTTTGGGCCACAGAGCACATATGTTCAATATAATCTTAATTCTCTGGACAAGAAATCCGAGGTGTAAGACTCGAGTTTTCCAGTTCAGAAGGTGCATGCACAAAGAGGAGCGAGGGGAAGTGTTGACACAGGCTCAATCATTTATTGCAACCAGTTACTCTCGCTCTATATAGAGTGAAAAGTCACCTTCAGAATATGGAATAGCTTTTCTCTACACTCCTTTATCTATAAGACGTTGCCATGGCCTGGCACTCCGACTGGTGCCCAAATTACTACCGTAAATTAATGAAAAAACAAGATGAATGCACAATACTAATACAAAATTCTTTGTAAGTTGGTGTGGAATATACAGCAGTATTTGAGGTAATTTTTGAGAAACAGTGTGCAATATCAACTTTAAAAGGATGCTGAAACATCATGTTCCACCCCAGAGCTAAAGCAGTACATCAAGTATGGAAGACATACCTTGCAGCAAGAGACCAATAAATGTGGTTTCTTTAAGAATTAAGAAGTACCAACATGAGAAAGAGGTAAGTTTATGTTATGTTTAAGAGTACGTAGTTTATGTTTCACAAACAAAGCAGTAGCTTCCAGAACTGGAAGCTGAAACTAGACAAATCCAAACTAGAAACTAGGTATGCATTTTAGGAATGCACATGATCAATAGCTAAACCAACTTACCTAGGGCTTTAATAAAACCAGTGTCAAATTGTATCCTCCCAACAGAAAATAATTCTGTGTCTCAGAGGACAGGGCCTTGACAAATCTCACAGTGTGATTTCTAGTGCAGTTTCTTTTATACACAGTTTGATATTGTGGTCATAGTGACTTTCAGCTTTTATCAATCTATAGTAAAAAGTGTGAAAACAAGTGTCACGTGATTTACAAGTGTTGACTGTACCGCGTTGTTTTATCTTTGGACAAACAGAGAAAACAGACTGAAGAAGTGTACTTGACCTGCGTGAACTGTGCAGCACATGTGCTTAGATCTACAGAAGGTCCTGTGTTGTCCGAAAAAGGCAATGGCCAAGGTCACTGCAGTGCGAGAACATGAGAGAGTTTTGGTTGAATCAGAATATTTGGGATGCTTGCTAGAATTGTTCTTGGTTAATGGAGTGTGTGGCTAGGATGTTGCAATGTATCATGATAGAAAAATTACTGATACAAGCTTAACAGAGTAATACTATAGCTAACAAGAATTATATTTAATGTATCAACCAACATGGCTATGAAATGCTAAAAAATTAAGTTAGAAATATTCCAGTTTTATTAAAGGGTTTGGCTCTTACGAACTTTTCCACAAGTGATATTTCTTGATCCCGTGTTGCCCTGCTCAAGGCTGCAATGAAATAAAAGTAATAGATTTAATTTTCAAAATAAAAAAAGATAACCCAATCTCTTGGCATCTGTTTAAATAAAAATGATTTGTTGTACTAACCTGACTTAAACAGATCAGAAGTCAATGTACCAGAGATAAGGCAAATAAATAGTTTCTATTTAATCACAGTCTAATTTGCCTGTCAATATGAAGTCTACAACAAATCAAGAGAGAAAGTAGCCTGAAGCACTAATTTATTTTGGGTCAACAAAAGTAAGGCTTATCTCTACAAACTTGCTGCCAATTTTTTGTAAATCCAACATAAAAACGTACTCCTTGCTCAGAGGAGAAACAAAAGTACCTGAAGAAGGATGCATGGAATACTTTCCACAAATCTTATTCTGCTTCTGTGTTTCAGAAAATCAGTCTTAAGAAAAAAGCCATTTGATGGGATTTCACAGAGAAGATGAGAGCAGAAACACTTAGATTTCTTTAAAAAGGAAACAGTCTGGTTCAGACAGTATTTCCTTGCTCTGATGGGTGTATATGCAAACACACAGCTGATCTGATGTGTCTCTATCAGTTTTAGTAACAATAAATAATATTTACTTTTGATTATTTGCTTTTGCCACCTCTCCAGCTGCTTCTTGTGCAGCTTTTAAACAGCTTCCAAACTCCCTCTATGCTGCACCCCAGAAAGGACAGAACAAAGACAATGTACCAAGTTAGCTCTTCTACACAGCAATAGCAGAGACACTAAAAAACTGCCCAAAAGGCTGAACTTGTCACAAAGCTTAGTTTAATTTGACAATCATCATAAGGCATCCATGTAATGAAAAATTTCCACCAGGGTCACAAATATTCTCCCATGAAATAAACTGTGTTGAAACAGAGGCCTGTGATTCCAAAAGATGCTAGTGGTTCCTGGTCTTGGCCAGGCTGCCGCTGCTGGCAGTGGGGTACAGGAGGTGCAGCACCAACAGCGGCAACTCCAGAAGTGTAAAGTCAGCTTGTACAAATCTCTTTCAATAGAACAACAAATGAAAAGGAAAGAGATTTGTGCAGAAAACATCATTCTCCATCCTTTCTGGGAAAACAAAACAGAATTATAGAGATAATCCCATTCAAGGAGCAAAGAGCAGAGCTTGGAGTTCTGAAGCCCAACAATGCTGATGGCCCATTTTTAAAACTAATGAAGCAGTACAGAGGCCTGAGTTTATTATTGCTTTATCCCAGTTCAGCCCAGGCTAAGGCTATGGTGAAGTCCAAATTAATTTAAAGCCAGAAAATGCAGATCCAGTAACAGCACCTAAGTCCCCATCCACACATGGGTGTAAACAGATACTTTTGGTGAAGAAAATAAAACAACCCTCACAAATTTCCCCCCTCTTCCTCTTCTATGCAGATCCCCATAGCAGGGCTAAAATTTGCCCTGAAGTATAAAACAGTTTCTCTCACATCTCCGCTAGCTGAGCCTCTTCCAAATGTTTCACCTTTTATTCAGACTGTCCTGGTGATTCATCAGCTCAGAGATGCCTCATGGGAACTCACAGAGAGGCACACAGGGACCCATGTGTTAAAAATGTTGTGGCACAGAGTCTATGAACCATCACCTGTACTCTGTAACACCCAAGGACACTTTGCCCTCGGCTTCCTGAGACCGAATGGCGCAGACGGAAGACAATGTGTCCCCATCCTGCATGGCTGGCCAGTGATCCAAAGAAACAGCACACCAGGTAAATGAAGTGGCACCTTACTCCCACTGTAAGTCAAAAAACAGACTCGGGTAAAGTGGGGGGTAAAAGTTTCACATGAAGAAAAATGGTGCTCCCCTCAGACACGACATGACAGGGCAACTGTTATTCAGGCAAATGTTATTCAAGGCAGTAAGATTTTAGCATGGCTATTGCCAGGGTTGATTTACAAGCCAAGATATGCTGGGGATCATAAAAAAAAAAATTAAAGGTCCTGTTAATTCTTCCAAAAGGACAGAAGACACACAGAGTGTATCTGATGAACACATGTGCCACATATCCTGACACACTAACCAAGGCTGCAGCTAGACCAGAACTGATGGCATTTGGGCACTTAATTTTACCTTTTTTTAAAATTCGAGCCTACACATTTCATTATTGCTTGTCCCATTGAGTGCAAAGGGAAAACAGAGGTTAGGGTTAATTACAGAAGGATTTCAAATCCATCATAAGGTTTCCCTGCTCTTTTTTATATACCTTTTTATATATATATATAAAAAGCATTATTATTACTATTATTATTATTATTTTGCCACCTGTGGGCAGGGGGGAACAGGAGCTATTTAAAATTAGTTTCTTATTGAAGTATTAATCCCCTTCCTCTCAAATCACAATACCTCCAGAAGGAGCATAACATGAAAACATGTTTGCTGCCACTGACAATTCCTGAGTCTCTCCTTTGCAGAACTTTAGCCCAAATATCAGGACAATGGTAGCTTGACACATACACATACACACTCCCTAGCAACATACACACAGCAAGTAGGACATGCCTCAGTGGCTTCAGGCGAAAAAAGAAAAAAAAAAAAAGAAAAAAAAAGAAAAAAAAAAAGAAAAAAACCCCCACCAATCAACAAATTCAGAGAAACCATCCAGAAGAGCCTTAGGAAAGGGTTAGGAGTCCCTGCCCAGTATCAACTGAATCAAAATATCCATCACACAGCTGAAGGAAATCTCTGAAACCTGGCAGTGTCACACGCTGGACACTTGAAGGCACATTTGCTTTGTGTTTTGGGAGAGAAATCCAGTTACGACACGTGGCAGCTGCAAGGCTGAGGGAAAGGAGGCAATGCTTGGTATCTTTCCTCTGTTCCTGTCCCCATTTTCAAGCTTTGTGGCTGGCATGAACTGGTGATCTAAGCAGACACGTTGACATCCCTGAGTGAAATGGCACCATTTGTGGCCTCTGAGACTTTGTCCTCAAGCACCATTGCTGGTGTGTCTGTAGTGACTGCTGTAGTGTCTATGGCAGGAAGTGGATTCAAGCCCTGTGATAAGATCTGCTGGATCGTTTTCCGCAAATTGGGGTGCAGCTGGTTTTGGGTCTGGTAAAAAATTTCTAAGGCAAAAGATTTGAGGGTGCCAGTGCAAAGGTCCTCATAAAGTGGAATTGTGTACATCCGTGACATCTGCAAAAAAGGAAAACTGGATAAAAACACTTCAGTAAAAGTCAAGAAGTTCAGATCTTCTACAGCTACACTCCAACAGCCCTGAATAACTTCAGACTGGAGACAAGCAACATGTTTCTTCAAAAGACAGATGAGTCTATTTTAAGTAAGTCTAATGCAAAGATTTTTATGAATGATATTAAAAAAACACCTCCTCTCTGAGCCTGAGCTACTCCCACAAATAACAGAAAGGCCAAGTAGAAGAGGCCACACTGAATACATGCATTAACCTTTTGCTCCTGCACAATAACAACTACTGAAAGGAACTTGATGAGCCCTAGCCTTGCTTGAAGTGTAAATATTTGAATAATCACATGATTTAGTTGTGTGAAAACTTCTGGTCCGGAAAAGCCAGGGCTACTACAAAGCAACACAAAAAAATGCATGGGGCAGAGCTGGGACAAGGGTATTGAGTCAGGCTAGAAAAGCAGAGATTATCTGTAGGCATTTCAAATTACATCTGCCCATTCCTCCCCACCCGCTAGCAGGTGAGCCATGCTCAGCCCCCTCGCAACACACCTGGGCTACACTTGGCCAGGAAGCAGAAGTTCCAAGGTCTTTCACGTCGCATGTCTCATGCACATGTCTCATGCACTGAGAGGTGCAGTGATTTTAATCCAGCAGTTAGTACCTGGTTTTCCAAGAAGCGACGAACTTTGTAAAGGTCTGGATAATAGTCATTTCGGACTACAATCTGCAACCAGCGGATACGGATTTCTGCATTCATGGAGTCCAGCTGAGAGGAGTAACATTCCGAAAGCTTTTTTATCACCTCTGAAGAGAGCACATACACAGAGAAAGAACTATGACCTATTTTGCTGATTTTGAGGGTCATCAGAGAGTAACAAATCATAAAATCACAGATTCATAGAACAGGTTGGGCTGGGAATGACTTTTGAAGATCACCTAGTTCAACCCCTCCCTCGTGAGCAGGGACATCTGCCCATCTGACTAGATCAGGTTGCTCAAAGTCCCATCCAACCTGACTTTACATGAATGATAAGGTCAACCAGAGATAGGGCTGTTTAGAATTCTGTCATTTATTCCAGGACTAATTTTCTACTGTCCTAATAAGAGTACTCACCATGTGGCAGTGGTGACCCATCAAGCAATCTGTCAAGGAAAAGCACAGTTTGGAACGTTCTCCATTTAGTGAGGTCAACACTGCTGGCAGCAGCAACAGAGTCCAGAGGCTCTGTGGTCCAGAGTTTGAAGAGTGTCTCCACTGGTCTCGTCAGACTGGATCCCTGAGATAAGTCTGGCTCAGCTAATGGAGGTCCTGTAGCATTGAGCCAACGTTCAAACTCCAGTCCTGGAATGAGGAACACCAAAAATGTGGGGCAGGGATCTCTGCAGGTAGCTTGGCTGCCTCCAGGTTCAGGACTGCATCTAGCATAGCTAAGAGAGGCTCTAACAATAACCAATCAGACAAACATATAGGTACAGTAGCACACCAGAATCTCATCATCAACATCAGTCACATTTCTTTAAGCAAGTGAGCTAGTAAGCACCTAGCAGATTACAGACATTCCATAAATCCACCAATATAGCTATAAATAGAGGATATAAGAGAGAGTGAAACATTCTGGAACAGATTTTATTATGTATGTGTAGGACCTTGGGAAAAGTTACAGTTCTCAAAGCATGTTTTCTATAATTAGATTAAATTTCAAAGTATGTTCACCTTTCCCCTGCATCTGAGCATGTATAAATCTCTGATGCACACACACTGATCATTCTGTCTACAGAGTGAAAGGTGAGTTAATGAGAAAGTTAACCAAGGGCCACTCAACTAATTAATGCCAATTAATTAATTGGCTTTTTAAGATGTTCTCATTCCCCAACATAGTGACAGTAACAATAAATTCTGTCATAAACATCTGGCCAAAGGGTTTTGTATGCCTAAGCATTTCCCTGTGCATCCTCCAAGCCAAGCACAAAATTTATTATCCAGATTTTCTACAGTGTTTATAGTAAGTAAATCTTCTACCTGCTTTGCTCTCAACACATTGCTCTTTCAGTTCTGGAAAAAAATTCAGGAAGGAATCCAGAAGATCTTGAGCCACAACACTGGTAAATTTGTACTTCTCAATGTAGGCCTGAAATAGTAAAAAGTTCAAATTATGGTTAGAAGAAAGACAGCTTCTTCTTGATGCAGAACCACTGCATGCAACAACAACAAAATGGAAACAGAAGAGTAAGAACAAGCATTTGAAGATTTAAAACAAATAATCAAGAAACAAGAAAAAAGCTGAGTAGCTGCAAAAACACTGGCAGCTGAGTACCATTTCTTTTTCCTTTTCAAAAACAAGTCAGTAGCTGACAATTTTCTATAGGTTTTGCAAATGTGCTCCAAGGCACCAACCTGCCCTTTGTGACCGTGGCTGAAAAACCACAAGCTAACACTTCTTAAGAGTGAACACCTCACTCATCACATCACTCCAGTCACAGACAATTTGTGCTGGAACAGGTTTGTAATTACTTCTAATTACTTCCTAATTAAAGAACAAGAGGGGGCAAAAATCTCCTACTTTTCTGTATGTAGCACCTCATAAGCTCAGAATCTACGAACTCTTGTAGCAAAATTCATCTAGGCTGACAGACAGGCCCACAACATTCCTCCATCTCAGACACACCTGTATTCAACTTTACCCCTAGCAATTAGCCACAGTGACAAAACCCGGGAAAAAAGAACCAAACAACAACAAAAAGGCAGTTCTAAATTGGAAGAGAAGTGAGTGCTTATTCACACTCACTCTTAGGAAGGAGTCAAAGTGTCTTGGGTCACCACAAAGCTGGGACAGGTAGTAAACAAAGCAGTAGCCTTTCTCATAGGTGAAGAGGTTCATTAAATTACTGGGATTTACACCTGAAAGGAGAAGACAACGTGTGATAAGACACTGTAATGAGCACAGTGATTTCCAGTCCTTCTGACTATACAGACCCCTCAGAGATCACCAAGTCAAAACATGGTGACTTAACACCCAAACAAGCCTGTTGTCTGTACATTTACGTTACTACAATACATCAAATGGATGCAGTCAAACACGTAGCCTGATAAATAATAATTTAAAAAAAAAATCAATCATGGTAAAGTAAGTACTAATTCCGAATGGAACAGGTCACTCCAAATTAGAGGTCACCAAAACCACATCTGAAAACAAATCCTTTTTTGCTTCTTCAGTGCCAGACTCTGGGAATTGCCATACCACAAATTTTGAAAGATATCAATATAAGGTAATCAGTATTTGCTCCTTTTCTTAAATTTCCAACACATGCTTTTCCATTCCATTTGGTTCCAGTATTACCTCCAGTTGCATTTTAGGTTGTTTTAAATACCATCTAGATTAAAGACTGCTCCACCCCTCCAGCAGTGACCACAGAACTAGAGAACCCTTAGTGAAGGAGATACATAAACCTGGAGTGCATTCATGCATCTGGCTCAGGGAATAACCAAACAGCCTTTGCACAGCTCAACTTGTTTATCTGCATGCTGAATACATACATAGGTGGTTTGTACATGAACACATAAAAAGAGAAACACTTAATAGCATGGGATTTTGTTTCCAAATATGTCCATTACAAACTACTTTACTTTACATATTCAGAATTTCAAGCCCACACAACTTTCAAGGCATTTTTCAAACCCTTTCTAAACAGTGAGTCTGTTCAGTTCTTACACAGAACAATATTTATTAAGATGAGTTATCTAACTGAAGAAAACTTCAAGGCCAAATTTCTTTGCTTACTTTTATCCTTGTTTACAAACCACTATTTCTTTTTTCTTTTCATAAACAGTATGTAAAAATTAGTCTTTTTTGTTTATCTTCCAGAAGTGATACACAGATATCTATAAGTTTGTGTACAGCAGCCTCAGCCAAAAGCAATACCTGGCTCCAGTTTAACCTGAAGTTTGCTGACCGGGTTGTCTTCTCCAAGGAGCTTCATCTGTCTGTGGAGAGCATCGAGGCGGAATGCAGTCTCCAAGCACGTGAAGGCAGCTCCTACCCCAGAAAATAACTTGTTAGCTGTGGGAAAATGACCAGCAAAACCTGACCCGTGCAGGACTAGCACAGCTATAAAGAAAAAGCTGCTGAAGGTGCAAAAGACACAACAGCAAGACAGAATCACAGTAATGTAACGACAGAGAAACCTGAGTGCAAAACATCACTGCAATTTGTAGTGGAAGTCAGAATTTAACACAGTGCATTTCCTCACTCTGATAATTCAGCAGGATGCACTGAAAAACAAAGTAGCATGAAAACTGTGCTAGAGTTTACATCCCTGATATCCTCTTATCAATTCTTGCAACATAGACACAGCAGCACTGAAATAAGTATTGTACAGGTAACTTTCAGGGAGCAATCAAGTGCTATAAAAACATAACATCACTGGTAGAAGAGTAGACACAATTCAGTGCCAGGATATTACTAAGTAGGTGTCACCTCTTGGGTGAAAAGACAAAATAATTAGATTTGGTTGGTGTATTACTGATTCTTTGTATCTTTTTTTGAAGCTTTATCTATCATCCTACCCTTATTTTGTCATACACACTTTCCACTCATTAGGACTTCTTATAGCTGTGACGGGGTAGGCTGTTCCTTCTCTTCTCCACAACTGCAGCATAGAGCATTCCAAGCTTACAAGCCAAACTAGCTGTATTACACTGGTAAGTTAAGAAATCTTTCCTATGCCCTTGCAGAAGTTAAAAGCTGAAGAAAATGGATTTTCAGATTCAGAAGTTACTTAACACCCATACCTATAAACATTTTAGCCTTCTTTGCTAAGTTTTCAACTTGAATGATAGGGTTTGTTATATAGATCCAATCTCAGAGTCTCGATGTATGAAACACCAGAATCTGATAGAAGCAAAATATGAATTAAGAATCAGAATATTCTGGAGACAAGAGAACCCATATGGGCAGATAAAGGGGTGGATGTGCTTCCCAGGGGAAAGTAAGAGCCAGGATATCTAGTGTTAAGGGCAATTACTTCAAGCTACAGGGAGAAGGATCAAGCAAGATCCAAGAGGTATAGTAGTCAGTGGACTCAAATGTCTCTACAGGGTCATTACAAAGATGCCTTTTTATTAACAACAGAAGATATTCCAGAAATTATGTCAGAAACGGCAAGATTTAGATCAGGGGTTTGTCTTAGAAACAGAATAGAAAAAGAGCTTACTAAAGAACAGCACAGGGAAAGGCATTTCTTAGTTTCCTAACAAATGCTTCTTGAAACAACCAGTTCTAAATTCCAAGAGAACAGACCCAAACCAGCAAAGATCTTGTTCTGTGTCAGAGGGAGAGACTAAGATGGGATAGAGAATAGGTATCTTCTGACCTACTCATATCATGGCCATGTATAATGACTTAGGGCAGTCCTAACCACTGAGAATTACTCAATATAAAACAGCTTTCAAAGATATATAATATGAAATGTATCATCTCCATAGATGCTCAGAGCACTTCTTTCCCTAAACTTAATTATTATCAGTTCATCTCCAAAAAAAAAAATGCATGAATAAAAACAAAAGCAATCTTATAAACACTCTCACTGCCAAGATTTCCAGATTGTTTACAGAGGACACGTGAGAAAACACATGGAACTGGCTTCTAAGAACATAACAGGACAAACTAGAAAAGCGTATGTTCCCATTATTCACTGCAATAAAAAGCCAATTAAACTTAAAAGCAAGAGGAATGTTACTACTTATAAAGGCAGCACCAACAAATGGCCTGTGAAATTCTCTGACATAAGCAGAGGCAGGGCTGTACCATCCTGCAGGAAGCCTCCAGGAGATAAACAGACAGCTACAGAAATGTGTAATCTTTTTAGTGCTATTGCCATCATTCATTCTAACAGCAGGTACCTACTAACTGATCAGGCTTAGAGGGACGCACTTGTTCAGAGGACAGTTATTTCAAAATATAACCATAATAAGATTCCTTACATCTTTTTCTGAAGCATCTCCTGCTCACCTTGTTCTGACATATGAACACCTGCCTGGTACCCAACAGTAGCTCCAAAGTCCCTAAAACGCTGTGCTAATACACCTTGCTCAAAGCCCCTCTTACCATATCAGGTATTGAATCCACCCAAAGCCAAGACAACATCAAACTCTAAGCATCTGAGGTGTTCAGTGCAAACTCTGTGGCTGTGTGTGGGTGTGTGTTCCAGAAATTTAAAAATAAAGAAAAATTAAACCTGAAAACCAACTCCCTACAGACTTTTGAGCTTCCAGGGCAAATATTCCATTGGAGTCAGCTCTCAATTATGGTGAGGGGTAGCACAAGGAGGCACATTTCTGCAGCTGTACCGTAGGTTTCGGTGGTGATCCGGCGCTGCGCGTAGGTGGCCAGTCCCTCACTCAGCCACATCTCCTCCCACGTGGCGTTGGTGACTGCGTTCCCAAACCAGCTGTGGGCAACTTCATGAATGACATCAATGATCAAAAACTCATCGCTCTCCAAAATGGAAGAGATGATGAAGGTCAGGCATGGGTTTTCCATGGCAACAATAGGGAAAGATGGAGGAAGGAAAACAATGTCATACCTAAAATTAGGAAGAGAGGACAAAGGAGGTAAGTCAACTGCAGCTATTTCAGAAGACACACAGTAACATTTTTCTTTCTTTAGGAAAGGCTCATCTGAGACCTTTCTGTGAGTTCACGAACAAAGTTTCTAGACCAGTGGTGCCTAATTCTTCTGATCAGGGAATCAAGTATTTATTCTGCTGGCCAAGGACCTGCTCATATTTGAACACAAAGTTCTCACAGTCTTTTCATATGCAGCAGATCCAGCACTTTCCAGAAGCATTGTGCTCCCTTCACATACACAAAGTCATCACAAGTTGTGTATCTGAGAGCCAGACCACTACATTTACACTATACAGTAGGGTAACACAGTGTTGAGTCCCCAGAGGCTCCCTGACAAGAGAGAGACTGGGAAGCTATCAGTGAATTAGCTGACGTGGTCTACAGGAGGTGTCAGCAAAATAACTCTGGTCTGTCTGCTTCAGAACACAACAATAACATTTGTTTCATTTTCTAAATTTCTCTACCAGCAATCAGCACTGGCACATTGGGCCACATTCTCAGATTATTTCAAGCAACGTTTTGCAAGTTAACAACAATGCTATCTTCCTGCTTACCTTTAGCAAAGAAATATAGGAAGCTTTTATAAACATTTTCTCCCATACAAAGAATGAAACTATTCTCTCAAAAACATTCTTTTTTTAATACATAGTCAAGCTTAATTCAAGGAGTATTAGTGTTGGTTTTGGGGACTTGGACTCTCAGTGAGTCTATATGGAGATTTTCAGTATCTTCAGGCCTACCACATTACATATATCTCAGGCATCATATGCTGAAATAAATAAGATAAATAGAACAGCCATACATTTTAAATGATGTATGGCCCAGTGCTGGACTTGCATCACACAGCATTGTAGCATGAAACATCTTCCCTCCTTAGGAAAGATCCACTGTTTAGAAACCTCCAATTCTGCCCCATAAACCAGGTAAAACACGTCTGTGCCCTCATGGTCCTCCCTGACACCTGTGGAGACAAAACTCTGGAATTTGTTTCCAACTACTACAATTGTCAGTTGAAATGCTCATTTACCCCACTATTGCATAGGGAGAAAGCATGATCATTTCTCAATATTGTTTTATTTTGCTCAATTATACATTCCTGGAGACTGATTAAACTCACCGTCCCCATATATAGGGGCCATACAGACTCTCTGCAGCAGTCAACCAGCGTTCAACGATGCCAGAAAGCTTGCTGATGGCTGTTGGCAGCAGGCAAGGCTCTGCCCACACTCTGCTCCTGTCAGAAAACAGAAAACATCAGGTGATACTTCAGCAAACTGAATTATCTCTTAGAAAAAATAGCCTGACTGCTCACCACACTTCCATGTATGGTAATAGTGCGAGAAGGCCTCCCATCAGACTCGGGCCCTCCTCGGCTAACGCTCCATGGCAAGAGGTAACCAAAGATCCCTTCAATAAGGCAACAAGAAAGCAGCTGTAATGACTGCAGGGAACATCTATGCAAAAGGAGCATACCTTTGCCAGTGCAGTGCCATGAGTTTCTTTAGACCCAATTACACCTCAAACCTAGCTGTTCCCTTATCACTGACTCAATGTTACTCATACTTACAACACAAAGCACTGTACAGAGACACAAAACTCAGAATCAGCTCTCTGCAAACCTTACCTTGGACCTATGTCCGCATGTATAAGGTCTCCTGCCACCAGGGCCACTAAGTAGGCAGGAACTGGATATTCCATGTAAAACTGATATACACCTTCCTCTTCTAGGTAGGAACTCTGGGTGGCACTCATCAGCACCTGTATGCCTGCTGGAGCCTGGAAGACCAACATCACACACATCAGCTCACCAGATGATCACAGCTGAATGACTACACCACAGATCTCTGGTTTATTTTCATCTGTGTCTGAGGATGTACATTAAAAATAATTTAGATAACACAAAATGTAAGATTTCTGTGTGGTTTTTATACCACAATCTGCCCAGCCCATGACAACATACCAACCAAAAATATTACTCCTCCTATACACCAGCTGCCCCAAAAGCACCCACATATCAAATCACTGCATCTATGCAAGATGCAACAGTATTTGATTCTGCTTTCAAAAAACTTTGGGTTTTTTCCGTTCAAGGATTGATAAAACACAATTGAGTATTACCATCAATAACCACTACTGGAAGTGACCAACCAAATTCTCATATTATCCATTTCACAATTACTCTTTCAGCATTGAGTAGAGGGAAGGCAAGACCCAAGCATGATAGGCAACAGAGTTGGGGCACTACCCCAGTTCTGGCCCAAGAACCAGAATGGGACCTAAAAAAGCCAGTATTTTTTTATAACACTGAATCACAATTAATATTTTTATCATGTGCACATACATGATGTAACAATGTTTTTGGAAGTGAACAATGAAGAGCTCCATTCACAGGCATTCTGTCCCTCACCTTGACAGTAGCTGAATAGGTGCATTTCACTGCAGGTGTGTCAAAGCAGGGGAAGAAGGAGCGGTTACACACCGAGTGGCCCTGCGTGAAGACAAAAGGCTTGGCATTGCCATACGTCAGCTCTGGATCCAGCCACCAGATCTGTTGGAACACGACATGAAGAAGAGGTGAGGGAGAGGGACAACATCACGGGGATGAACTGCCAAAAACAAAACCTGAAATCTAGAGGATTGTGGGGGAGAAGCACCACCTCTGCTGTTTGGCTCCCCAGATGAATACCTGGCACAGGGCATATTTCCATCTCTAACAATACATCTTTCTACTCCTGTTTATTTGCTGGGACTGCTCAGAGGAATTTCTTACTGCCTGACCACTGAGTGGTGAGACCCAACATAGTGACTTCCAGCCATTCATTATTTGTATTGTGTCAATTTGCTTGGTTAATAGCAAGTCCCTAACAAACATCCACACAACCTTCTTCTCTGAGGGAGTACTCTGGAGATCTTCATGTTTATAAGTCAATATGAACAGGAGTAGAAGAGGTCAGGTAACACAAATTGGAAAAAAAAAAATCCCAACCACCCAAAACAAACCCAAATCCACAAATGAAAAAACCCTGAGGTTGAACAATGTACACAAGATTATCTGTGACCCTGACACTGCCCTCCTGGCTGAAGCATCAAACATTTTGACACTGCGCAAAAAAGTTGGTATATGTAAGAAACATCTGGTCAAGGACACTGAAGGCCCCTTTTTACAGAATGGATAAGAAGATTCTGGGTGGTCACAAAAGCAAAACCAACAAAACAGACCACTGACCTTGTCAATATTCAGTACCAAACAGCAAATAAATCACAAATCAGACCCTCAGCAAATAATTAGAACAGATTAAGAATAATAAGAAAAAGTGCAATTATTTGTCTTTTGTTTTTTTTGTTTCAAATGTTTGTGCTTTCACATGCTCCCTGCCTCCAACTTTGAAGTGTAGAAACAATTTTAAATAACGGTTCTCTTGTAATCCTAGAACTCTGGAGCTAAACTTTAATGGAAAATATCAAATATTGTGAAACTTGCAATAAAGTTGGAACCACTGAAAGTCTTGGGAACAGTTAAGCACAAGGAATAAAACTTCTGAGTCTGCTGAATTCGTAGATCAAAGCAACCAATAAATCCGAAGTCAGGGGACAGCAGTAAGTGCAGACACTAGTTCAGTTGTGGACCTCAAGAGAAAGCAATGAAACACAGAAGAGAAACATGAGTACTAAGTCTGCTCCTGTTTTAACAACATATTACACCTCTGTCTCCTAGTTAACCTGTCTTCTGGAATTTAAAAGTTTTCTCTCTCTCCTGTCCTATAAGGTTTCTCTTTGTTATCTTCTTCCCTTGCCTTTAGACCTTTGTCTTCAGATGTCAATGTGCTCCTCTCCCAAAGCACCCACTGCAGCAGCACCCCCAGGGATCAGTAAGGACAGGAAACACACTGTCAGCAGCTTCCACTTATTCGCATGGAGGCTCACACTTCCACAGGCAAATGTTTGGGTATTTTTAGGTGGGAGGCATTACAAAATTAAAAACCTCTATGTAGGAGTAAAATTAATCTCAGAACAGCATTCTTATGTTGAAATTTGTCGTAAGATTACCCTCTTCTGTTTCTAGCCTGTAGGGCCAGAAATATGCTTAATGCAGGACTTCTGAGGAGGCCTGTCTGCTCACAGCATGAGGGCTCAGGCTGTGCCACTATTCACATCCACGTGTTGCATTTCAGCACAGCACTGCCCACACCCCTGGGTCACAGCCCAGGGAACTACGTAGCTACAGATTTCCACTCCATGGATGCCTGCATTTCACAGCAATGAAAACTGCCTCTGCAATGTGACATTGTAGAACTGGAGACAACTATTTCAGAAGGCATTTGGGGACGTACGTCTCATGAAGCCCCACGGTTTGAAACTAAGAGCTTCCACCCAGAACACACATTCACAAAAAAATGCAAGTGCTGTGTTTTAAACCACAGTAGTAACTTTCTAATGATCCATGGAAGAGGCACAGAAATTAAGTTTTTAAAGATGTGCCCAAATGCGAACTGTTAAGCACACTTCTCTGATCCAGGCTTTGTGTTTGTATCACCAAGTCTGACTTATGTATCTGTATTGCTGGCCCGGAAGAGATTCATTCTCAAGAGGTTCTGTTTCCTTTGCTTTTTGAGACACAGAAAAGGCTAACAAAGAAAACAGAAAGATAAGGCTCCACCAGACCTAAGTTGCAACATTCGTAGGAAGGAAAAAGGGCTGACAGACAATGTCTTTAGAGCAGAGAGATAAGGGGAAATTCTCCCTCAGCGGCCCAGGAGGAAAACATAAGCAGGAAGGGAAGGGAAACTGAGGGCTGATTCTTGTTTACAAGAAACTCCATAAATTTAGGACAATTTCTTTTCAACCAGTCCCCCTTTATTTGACATTTGGTTGAAGTTAAATGAAGCACAAACCCCACAAACCAAGAGGGAAAACATTTGCAGAGGATGAAGTATTTTTTCCCCTGTTTTCTAATGTCTGCACCTACATGGCAAGCCTCTGTCTCTCTTTCCAGAGGCACTTGGAACAATGATGAAAGTTATCCTGAAACAATATAAATAGATCTGCAATATAAATAGACCAGGCTATGCTGCCGGACAGAGGCAGGGCTATGGGCTGGGGAAAAAGAGTATAAGCAGCATCCCAGAAAGGAGTGTGAGGCACAGGGTGCTGCTGGGGCAAGCAGTGGAGCTGTGCACAGGAACAGTGACATTTGTGGCTGTATCATCTACTCTTGGATGTGCTTCCCTTGGGACATACACATGACATCATCAGAATGTTCCTCATTTTTATCTAGCTTTTCATGTATACAGGAAAGCTGTTTCACACATTAAAGCTGTTCAGTGATGCATTTCAAGAAAAAAGTAAAAAAACCTGCTGCGTGGTTCCTGTGCTGAAAGGAGGGTTTGGGCAGCCCAGGCTTCACCCTGCCCACATACTGCAAGAAGCTCACACTTTGTAAGACACCTGCCAAGAGTATAATTTTTATTGACTTAGATCGTAATCTTACCCATATCTGGCAAACGACAAAGGCAATTAGCTAAGCCTCTTTCAATTTTAAATCTCTCCATGTTTCTACATGCATTATTGATGAAGGTCCCAGGAAGAGCTGCAACAGCACAGCTTCTGTTCAAGACAAACAAGCCACTCCATCTGATGACAAAGTAAACCAAACACCTGAGATGCAAAGCATGTGACAGGAGCAAGGCACACCTGGGCAGCAAGTCACTGTAGGGGGACTGAACAATAATGTCAAATCTAAGCAACAACAGGTAAGTTTCCAGCACTGCAAAGAGGGCTGTCCTTTTTGCTAAATCTTGAAGATGAAGAAATGCTATCATTTTTTTATACCAGAACACAGAGCAGTATTTGCATTTAAGGAAAGAAAATAGCACTGGTGTTAAGATGTGGACTGCCAAATCAGACATGTGACACAGAGGCAAGAGAGAGGTGTAGATTTTCCTCTCTAGGAGAAGGAAAAAAAAAAGAAAATATCATGCAAGAGTATTACTTGAGGGTGAGGGAATAGAAGGGGAAGGAGAGCAGGACTACAGTCCTCGACACACCTGATCCGTGTGTGCCTTCAGCCCACACCATGAGAGATACAGAATGATGATGACAGTCTTGCCTCTGATGGGAACTGGTGATGTACCAAGCATATGGTTTCCTAACAGCACAGGGAGCTGGAATGCTCTGTGAAAGGCAGATTTAATCTCTCAGCTGTCTCTCAATGTCCATCAAACAACCAAAGATCTTGGCTCCTTCCTCCACACAAGAAATAATGGGACAGTCAAATAACATATCCAGATGGCTCAAACAAGTATATCAAGACAACAGGTTTCCAATTTTAAACACTCTACTATCTCTGCTGCTGATCTTACTGCCAACACATTCACACTGCACTGTAACATGAATTTATTGTTTTACAGGTCCCACAAGTATAGTAAGGGTCCCACAGAAAATAAACCCTGACCTAAGGAGAATGTATTCCTAGAATGGCCAAAGAAAACAGAACTTCTAGAAGAGAGAGGTCTAACATTGTAAAGTTGCATCGCTGATGCAGAGAAAAGGAACTGACAGGATACATACAAGACACAAATATAAACATGTTAACCCTTATACACATATGGGTTACTTTTCCCTGTGAAAATACAACGCTGGGCTGGAAAATAGCAATGACAGAGAGCACTACAATAGCACCAAACCACTTTGGATCAAAAAAAAAAAATAGTTCAGTATACTGAACATGAAGAGCCAGAACAGGTGTTATTTGAGGACAAATATTTTGCCAGCCAAAATCTACAATAGTGAGTGAGCAAACATGGCAGGATTTTTGTCAGTGAGCATGCCTGCTCTTCTGCTTTCCAGTATCACTTTCGAAGGGCAGTGCTCGCCCCTGAAGCTGTGAACATCAATAATCTTTTGACATGAATCCTTGCAGCTTCATCTCAGCTGAAGCAGTATACACTGTTAAAGGCACAATAAAGACTTCAAAAGACAGTTCATCTCTTCAAGAGCTAGTTTACCTCTGATCCAGGGGGAGCAAGACAACAACAGGGGGAATGGAAGAAATTCTCTGCTCTCAGCATTCTCAGATACGTGACATCCATGTGGGACTGTGTGTGAGGCCAAAGAGACGAGACACTGATGGAAGGTGAGACTAAATGGACATATCAATCAGTGCCCTGCACTTTCCACTGGTTTTCAGGTCATTCCCAAGACTCAGATCAGTATTCCATTACATCTGAGATAATTTCTCTGTAAACTCAGCAGGACAAGCTGCCCCTTTGGCAACAGGGCTGGCAAAAACTGGGGTAAGCACAGGCCAACCTAAAATAAAACAATTTGTTCAAGAGGAGGAGAGGATGTTATCGTGTACTTTGGGAAGTCTGGCTCAGCCACGCTGAGAATGATCATTGAACATACAGCAATGCCAAACTAGCTTTAAAGCCTTCTTAGCACAAGCAAGGCAGAGAGTGGACAAAGAAACAGGTTTCTTCAGAAGCCTTGGGAAAAAAATAAAGAACAGAATCTTCTGAACACACTGTGGGCTACATGGCAGAGTACTGTACAAGGAAATATTAAAACCAGGAGTTCCAGAGGTGAAAAGGAACAATATCCAAGTGGATCTGAATTTTAAAAGTGCCAGAATCTTACTTCGTTTTTACACTTCTAGGGAAAGACTAGAACATTAAAAAGTCACCTTATGACTACAGGAATCTTCTGTCAATAAAAATCTTCATGTCCAATTCACTGTTCCAAGTGAGCCAATGTATTAAGACTACCCAGATGGTTCCAAAGATTAAATTAGTTTTGTGCACTTCAGTGTAGTATTAAAATTAAACTGAAAAACATCCAGCAAACTTTCTGTTCAGCAACACTTTCCTGTAATGAAAAAGGCCTACTATTTACTTGCTGTTGGGCTGTTTTGCAAGAAACTGCTCTGTTCAATTCCTTCTCTCGTTAAATACCTTGTAACAGTCAAATAGATCCACATATTTACTGGTTTTGACCAGTGCAACAGCAACACCAAATCGGTGGGCTAATTTCTTTAGGCAAGACAGAGGAAGTAAAGTTGCAATGCTCTCAAAAAAACATTTCTTTTGCAAATAGATTCATGAAGTACATAATGAATATCACGTCAGTTTAATTCCCAGCCTGAACTGAATACAATAACAGAAAGAACTGATGTTCCAGTGATAACTCTGTATTTTCACTGTCATAACTTCTTAATAACACAAGATCTGCTAGGCAGCACCTAACAGGCCTAGAAGAAAGTGCTTCGAAGTAACAGAGGTTTAAAAGAAGTGACAAAATTTACAAAGCATCTCACTACCAAAGTAAGCTAATTCACAGAGACATAGAAGCACCCCTATGGCCATATCCAAACGGGGGTTTTGGGCCATTTCTCATCCCTTTTTCCAGCAGATAACTTGTAGGGACTTGTGGAATCGCCCCTGTTCTTCTCAAAGCTCCTGACCACAGCTCTTTGGAACGTCAGTCTGGGTGTGCAAGACCTGATTTTTTTAAGCAGCTGGCAAAACCCCCAGGGAAATTCCTGCATTGTGGATGACATAACTGCTCGCCCTGAAGAACTGAGTCGAGGCAAGAGTTCTCAAATTTTCACTCTCCTCGGACAACAACTGCGATGCCCTTGAAAGACGAATAACTTGTAAATTACTACCGTGATGGGGACCAATAGCTTTGGGGGCCACGGCGACGGGGGAAGGCAGGCTGGGTCGGTGCGAGCATCGCGGTGGGGGCACCGCTCGGGTGGGGGGCAGATGATGCTGCTGCTGCTGCCGAGGGGCAGGCACTGCCAGGGGATGGGGGACGGGGACAGCAACAGAGGGGCTGGCAGGGAGACCTTTCCCCAAGGGTCGCTCACAACATGAGCAAAGATGTGCGATAGGTGCGGGTGGCACGGGAGGGCTCCCCCTGAGCCCTAATGCCCTGCCCCACCATCCCCCCAGCCCCAATGCCCT
>WBMV01004636.1:474450-522964 GCA_013396655.1 Campylorhamphus procurvoides
AGCTCCCCTCCTCTCCCCCCAGTCCCTGCTGCCCGGCCCGGACACGCTGATCCTGCTCTTGGCACGGCCGCAATGCCGCGCTCAGGTCACCCGTGTCCGCTCTCAGCCTGGGTGCTTCATTTTCACCGTCCCCCGCGCCAGCAACACGACAAACACCCCCAAGCTCTCCACGCTACGGCTCCCAGCAGGGCTGATCCTTGCACCCTCATCCCACCGGTACCTATTTTGACTTCCTCCCTCCTGTGCCTGGTCACACCGCCTCAGGCTAACCCTAAAAAACATACACACCCTGTTTTAAATCCCATCCCTCCCAGGTGGGCTGCCCGTCGTTGCCTCCCGCCCACTCCAGACTGCATCCGGAACCCACCTCACACATAACGTGCTTTACTTTTCCCCAGCCCTTCAGGCAGTCAATCACATACCATCCACTGCTGCCTTGCTAAATCGGGAAGGACAGAAACCACACAATTATCAGCTCTGTACAACTGCTTGTTTCTCTGCATGGCAACAGCAGGAGGCAGCGAGCTGTAGGGAAGGAGATGTGCTGCAAGAAACTGTGATTTGCACTCCCCGCAGCCCAGGAGCTGCGTACGGGAAATCTGCCCCATGTGGTGACACTTCTCTAAGTTATTTTCACTCTAATTTTCACTGTTACACTTTGCCTACACCTCAGACGCCCCATGAGGCTCCAAGGCACATATTTTAGATGACACAGGAATATTTCTTACATGGTTGTGGCTTTAATGAGCCCGTAGTGGTACATTCTAAAAGCCTCACACTAGCAACAGCAGCATCTGCACCAGATTCGAGTTTCCACCGTGTTGTCATCCTGGAGGCAGAAACTGTGGCCTCAGCACAATGTGGCTGCAGTGCCCAGCTGAGCCAAGGGTAAAACAAACCACAGTATCACCCCAGGTTGACCTGAAGCTAAAGAAAACCTTTGTGTAATCACTTTATATATAGTAAAACACATACTACAGTTGCTGTAAAAAACAACAGTGTAGCACGGAGGGAGGCCCTTTTGTTGCAGAGGGTAGCACAGCCACCCTGCACCTTCTCAGTGGTCTTTCAAGGCACTGCCAAAAAGCAAATTTGTCTTTGCCAGCCCCTTGTAACCAAGAGAAACATTTTGTCCTGCCATCTTTGCTCTCCACATTCTCCTTTAACAAATCATATGTTCTGCATTTATCCTTCTCTTGCTCATGCCACTTACCTTCTGAAAAAATTCTTCTTTCTCAAATCTTGTTTTCAGTGATGTACTAAGACCAACTTGATCTGGCTCTCACCTGTGGGTGATGTTCAGAGCACAGCCCCAGCAGCCTCAGGATCTGACCCTGTATGATCTTCACCACAGGTGAGGGTGAAGCCTCCACAGGTGTTCAAGCCAGCACAACTTCAGGGCCTGATTTTGGGATTAATTACACCAGTCTAACTGCACATTAGTCCATCAGGTAATTTTAGAAGAATCCTAACTGTGCTTTGACTGAAGTCCCAAGCAAGTGCAGTGTTTCCACTCATCAGACAGATGAGATGAGCAGGAACACGATCTCTTGAAGAGGCTCTAAACTTATGATAACAAATCAGGATTGGCTGCACTTGCTGCATTTAGACAGGACAAGCAAAACTGATGTAATTTAAATTAGAGAGCAATACAGCACTCAGTTATCCCAGGCAAATCTGTCTCCACTTGCGCACCTGTTGGTCTTGGGCCACAGCCTTTGGTGTATGGTGTGCTGGTTCACTCTGCCATAGAGTGAATTTTCTTCACAGTAGCTGGTACAGACTGTGTTTTGAGTTTGTGCTGAAAACAGTGTTGATAATTCAGGGATGTTGTAGCTGTTGCTGAGCACTGCTTGCACAGAGCCAAGGCCATTTCTGCTTCTCACCCCGCCCCACCAGCAAGGAGGCAAGGAGTGTTCAAGGAGATGAAAGGGGACACAGCTGGGACAGCTGACCCCAGCTGACCCAAGGGATATTCCATATGGCATCATAAAAGCTGGGGAAGGAGGAGGAAGGAGAGGATATTCATAATGATGGTGTCTGTTTTCCCAAGTCACCATTACATATGCTGGAGCCCGGCTTTCCAGAAGATGGCCTGCGCCCATGGGAAGTGAGGAACAAATGCCTTGTTTTGCACTGCTTGCATGGCTTTTGCTTTCCTTTTTAACCTGTCTTGATCTCAACTCTCACATTTTCTAGCTTTTACCCTTCTCATTCTCTCCCCCACCTCACAGGACTTTGTGGGGCTTCATTGCCAGCTGGGATTAAATGACAACAGAAGCATGTGCTATCTCTATGCCATTTTGGGTAGGATCTCTTGAAGGAAAGTCTATCCCAATCCCACTGTCTTAGTCTACTCCTCACAGGATGAAGTCTTCTCTGGCATATCACACTAAAAATTCAAAAGCAGAATCCAATTCCTGAAAATTCCAGTAATAATCACCATCATCATCAACCTCTCATAGAATGCTTCAAAGCTACAGATGTTTCAGGCTCATTTGTAAATACTGATGTTTCTTTCTTCCACTTCAGTGACAGGACCCTGGACCAGGCCTCAACTTGCTCCTGTGGTTCAGGATGAAAGCCAGTAAAAAAATCACAACTACCCCTGTGAACAGGAATACTTCAGTAAGTCTACGAGAGGAGTGCCAAATGAAGCAGAGAAGTGATTACAACAGAAAGAACATTTCCCTCTGGCAGTCTCTGTCTTTAATTCTGAAATAACAGTGTTGCAGCCAAAGTTTAACTGGTGGAGCTAATCCCTGCTGTCCACAAGTGACTGTTCACCTGCTCCATTGCAGGCCTTTGTTTTGACACCTTGTTGAGCTATTCCAGCTCACTAAAGCAGCAAGAAAGACTCAGCTCTTTAGGAGAGCATGACTGGGAAGCAGCAGTTTGGTGCAGTGAATGCTGAGCATGGTTTCCTCTCAATACCTATGCTACTGTTACAGTCAGCACCTACTGAAAGGAGCAGCCCCACTTCACCTCCCTTCCAGCTGTGCCTTCCTGTCTCCTTCTTTGTACAGCATTCATGCTTTTGGAGGGTGAACTTTCTGCAACTTAGCTTTCTGAACTGGGTCACTGCTGGACCACACAAGAGCCACTGCTGCATCGGGAAAGGAGGAGGAACTCCCAGCCTGGAAGAAGAAGGAGGATAAGATCAGGATGGCTCCCCTTCTGCCCAGACTGCCATTAACTCAGCCTTAGCTGCAAAAGGAAGCCACACACTGACCCCAGCAGCACTCAAGAACTAGGTACATTAGCCCATTTCCTTCAAGGGAAATACTGAAGTTCATGGGGTAAACTCCAAACCAGTGAGCATGGTAAGGGCTGTGCCAGTTAATTCTTGCTTAGGACAAGAGTTAAGAACAAAAACAACAGATGATGCTTTTTGTGCTGTCTTCAAGCTACAGTGCAACCTCTGTTAATGCCACAATTTACCTGTGGTATTGGTAGGCAGAAATGCTTGTTGCTGTGATTTGGCAGTCATATGACACTATAAACAGTACCACTTGAAAGTAAAGAAAATGGAAAATCTGATCCTAAGAAGGATCTTCGGTATTCCATCTGACCTCTGCCCTTCTACTTGTCTTAAATATCACACTATAAATTACTCCCTGTACTACTCAACATACAAGTGTTGCAAGCCATCCTCATGCTGGAGGGCACAAAAATCACGCACTACTCCTTTAAAGAAACACCTCTGTTCTGAAGGAAGAAAGATCAAACTGTGGTGCATGACCAGAAACAAACAAAAAACCAGCCTACAAACCTGTCCCCCAGGGCTAACAAAGGTAAGAAGTTATTTATATGCCCAAAACAAACCACTTAAGCCAATAAAATTTACAAAACCCAAAATAGTTTTATTTACTTTTCAGATTTCTGCCTCAATGAGACATTTTGCAAACATGCTAAGGCTACAAAATGTCCAAGTTGACAAAGACATGCAACGCTGACCATTCAATAAGTCACAGCTATTATAGGAGTGACCGTGTCCCCCTGGGCCACAGGTCCCAAAAATGGGGATGGTGTACAGTGATCATGGCAACACACTACACAGGACCCAGTAACCTGAGGTAGGTCATTTACAGTAAGAAAACCATGTCCTACACCAGTGTTACATCCTCATCAACAGGAACCTGTTAAGGTTCCAGAAGACGTGGGGTCGAGGACTGCTTCCTTAACAAGTGTGCAATAAAGAAACAGGAAATATTGATGTTGTTTAATCTTAGTATAAGTGAGCAGAACAAAGAGTTAGTGTTACCCATGCCAGTGAGAGCCAACCTAAACCTCTGAGGAGTGTTGTGTTAGCAGCTTCAAGATAAAGGAGTCAGTCAGCTGAAGCAACTCTGAAAAGGCTTTCCTGCTAGCACACAGGGTATGATTTGAACCTTATGATTAATTTGTTACAGATCATTCTACGAACAGTTAGATTTTGGTTGTGTTAGATCAGCGAAGCAGGAAGAGCTTGGGCTTGCTTGCATTAAAATAAACTGTGCTGATACAGTATAAAATACTGTGTCAGGACATAGAAAATACAAGGCCTTAATGTGACCCAGGAGTGGTTCTCCACTCAGATCACTAAAAACCCTGCTTTGGAAAAGCATCACAGGAAGCAGCAGCCGCTGCCGTGGTGAACATTAGCAATGCTCCAATAGCTCTGATAAATTTACAATGCAATAGTTGCCACAGAGCTCTTCTCTGCTGCGCTAGACAAAGATGTGACAATAAAAGACACTATTGCAAAGCTTCACTTCCACTCAGACACACAGAAAATCCGGCACTAGGAAAAGACGAACTGTAAAAGACAAAATGGTGTCTGATACAGCCCGATAGCAAAGCCAGATCTCTGGTACCATAAACTGTACAAAAAATGATAGAAAAGAATATGCACTGTTATTAATACAGTGCTCATTTTAATATAAAATAAACAGCTTACATTTCCACTGTAAATATAGGCTATATACAGAATTATGTATAGATATAGCTACATGTATAAAGCTTCATTATAGGCCTCTGATACATTTATAACTATGGCTCCCTGAGCCATTTGTAGAGTGCATTTAATAACAAAAAATTAGTAACATGGAATAAATACCATAATAAAAACATGAAGAGTTCTTCTGACATGGTTTTAAAAATTCTCTGGCTTGACACATTGTGCTAAAAATTAAAAGATGAAAAGGCAATAATCTGCTTGGAGGAGGAGGAAGAGCTAGCCTGCCACAGGCAGGAAGTGTAGCTCTCCAAAATTAAAGTGACTTTGCCCTGAATTTTAGCCCTTGACAGCAACCTTGTTCTCCGCAGCAGCAAACATAGCATAGAAGCGTGAGTTCTCGTTGGCCAGAAGGGCAGATGGCGTGTCGAATTCCACTACCTGAAAGCAAACAAGGCAGGTAAAGTATGTCAGTAAAATCCAGCAGAAAATGGATTCCTACCCCTTGGACTTGTGACACGGTAGTAAAGCATCAAACCCACAGCATTCATCTTTAGCTTAGACAACAGGCAGTGAAAGAATGTGCATTTATGGATATACACTGTAACCTGGAATGCTTCAAACTGGCTCAAATATTGGAACTGATCCACAGGAAGCAACATCTGTTGGCTCTGGCAGAGGCAGATTCTATGGATTTCTGCCTTCTCTACCTTTAAGAGCCTTGCCCAATGTTCTTGCATTTAACTGTACATGGCTCCCAAATGGACGCCTGAAAATAGGTAAAGTATCTGTCACAGGCCTGCTTGATGGCACAGGGCTTTGTGAAAGTAATGGGAAACTGCCCCAGAGGTGTTTATGTTACTACCCATCTCAGAATCTGCCTACTAATGGAGTTTTAAAAACCCTTTTAAAGACAGACTGTTACTCTATGATACTTTCTTGGAATGTAAAAGATATTTTGCCATCTTCAGTCTTATCACAGTCAGGCAGCAACTGATTGTGTTGGAGGATTATTACCAAGAATGTGAATGAACACAGGATTTTCCACCCTGCAATGCTAGCTGTTCCCTCAGCCTGCACACATGGCATCACCCGGCAACAGGGACTGCAGCCACAGAAGCCTTCCTGCTCACCTGTCCTTGTGTTAGCACCATGATCCGATCACAGCCCAGTACCGTGTGCAGGCGATGAGCAATTGTTAACATAGTGCAGTCTGCAAATGCCTCTCTGATGGTCTCCTGAATCAGTAAGTCTGTCTCTGTGTCCATAGCAGCTGTTGCTTCATCCAGGATCAATATCTGAAAGCAGAACAGAATCCTAGCTGTTACTCATAGCCACACTTTCCCTCACTGAACATTAAAATATGTGGAGCAGGCAGAATTACTATGGCTCCTTACAGAGCCGTGGTCACAAAGGTAGCTTTTACAAACACTCTCCCAGTTTTCTTGATGTAATTGCCTTCAAAATTACCCTATATATCCCACTTGCTTTTTATCTTTCTTACTGTAATTGTCTTCCATTCCTGCAAAACCTTTCACTTCAGTGGCATAGCAGGATTCCAAATTCCACTTGGAGACCACACATTAGTGGAATACTACGTAGATGGCAAAAACTTGGTTCCCATTCACAAAAAAGTAGAAGGAGAAAAGAATCTCATGCTCACCAGTAACAGGACACTGAATAAGTTATTAGATCAGTCTGACACACTGTTATTAACACTTGCAAGCAATGCCTTTATAATGGCAGGACATTACAGGAACTCACAGTTGGCTACACTTCCCTTCCTAGTTGTTCTAACCTTACACCTCTCTGGGTTGCAATAATCATTGGTGTGATTCCTCTGACAGAATCTGGCACAAAACAGGCTTGTTCAATCCTATCAGTTTGGTATCTCCAGCTATTTCTCTCACTGTCGTGCTCACCTTGCAACGACGCAGTAGAGCTCTAGCTATGCACAGTAACTGTCTCTCTCCAACAGAAAAGTTTTCCCCATTTTCCATCACTTCTGAATCAAGTTTCATAGGCAGCTGTGCAATCTGTGTGGGAAGGAGAGACAAAAATCTTAGAACATTGCACAGAATCACATAAACATGAACACAGATCTCACGATAACCTTTGTCACCAAGAGAGCAAGCCTAGTCCCCACAGGAATTCCTGCCGCCTGTGTTCCATAGCTATGTTTGCCACTTGACTTACAAGAAAAGCAGGTTTTAAGTTCAGTATAAATGTGCACATGTGAGATGTATACTCAAATTTAAGTGCAGAATGCCCATCTAAGGCACATAGAGAAAAAAATCACTTGAAGTATAAAAATCACTGCAAATGTTTTAACACTCTAAGAATCCCTGTGACAAAGCAGCAATCTGCTATGCTATAGACTTAAACAGTACACACATAACATGGTATGTTCTCAAAAAAAAAAACCCCAACCCAAACCAAACAAAAACAAACCAACAAAAACCAAAAAACCCAGTCCTATAGAATAGAGGGGGGAAAAGAAAATTAAGTCAAATAAAGCATTGACAACAATGGGAAAAATGCAAAGAAAAAGTTTTATCTAAAGCAGCTCTGAACAAAAATACAAACATGTATCTCACAGTGCACATGATACTTACACACTCCTTCATATGAGTCCTTTCCAAAGCAGCCCAGATTTGTTCCTCACTGTACTGATTGAAAGGATCCAAGTTTGATCTGGAAGGGGAAGCAGAAAACAATCAGAATTTTAACTCAGCAATGAACAGCAAACCAGCAGTGTGCTAATTCATCCAGACAGATGATTCACATCTAGCCTTCCACTGACAGAGCTTCCTTGCCAAGGAAATCAGACGTTCCCAGCACAATGGGGTTAGAAGAGTCAAAAAACAAGAGTAAAGATGGAAGACGAAGATAGAAAAACTTCAACCAATTCTGAAGGGAAAGTATGACTTGCAGAGAGGATGATCACACACAGTGCTGAACTGGCCCAGTTAAAATCATTTAGCACTGACTTTTTGTTTCAAAACCAGAACAGAAGCTAGGATACCTGAGAGCTACCACCTCACCAGGCACTGATTTGAGTTCAGGTATCAGCCGGTAGATTGTTCAGTCCTTCCTGCCTTCTCACAGTCTCGCTCACCTCACAGTGCCACTGAACAACACTGGTTCCTGAGGGATTATGGAGAGTTTGCTGCGAAGATCTGCCAAACCAATATCATTTATTTTCACTCCATCAATTTTAATGCAGCCTCCAGACAGTTCAACCAGACGAAAGAGTGCCATTCCAAGGGAAGACTTCCCTAAAAAGGAGACAGGAAAAACAATACTGCTGTTGATAAAGAGTCATAGCAGTTTTCAGATTAAAGGGATTTTTAAAAGCTGTCCATATGTAAGAAAAGTATTTTCAACGACCATAAAGCCCTGGCAAACAATCCCAGGGTTTAAACTTATAAGCAATTGTAGGGGCAGCTCCTAATCTCTCCTCACAGAAGCCACCCATTCCTCACTGCCAAAACCTTACCATGTAAACCCAACACAGTATCATTAATTACTTATTTCAAATCTACATTTTGGAGTTGATTTAACTCATCTCACAAACAACGGTTTTGATTCTTCCCATTACAGACTTCTCAAAAAGCCTAGAGCCAAACCTGGCTGCAGCATCAGCACAAAAAACTTGCAAGAAAGTCAAGCTGCAAAGAACATGTTGTAGGTAACATTGTGTGCTGGTAAGTAGATTGAGGAGTTAAACATAATGAACTGGCTCATATTATCCTACTGGCTGAAGCATAATAGGATATCACTCTGCTTTAAATGGAAACTTGTTTTCATTATTGTTTACAGGGATCTTGCTCATGTATGCACATGAACAGAATCAATCAGACTGTTGGACCAGTCCTGTATAATCAACAACTTATTCAAACACAGGAGAACCAATATGACTGCCTCAATCTATTCTTTTAAAGCAGCAATTTAACTGTGCTGAGTGTTTTTCCTTACCTGAGCCTGTCCTTCCCACAATCCCAATCTTTTCTTTTGGTTTGATGGTAAATGACACTTTTTTAAGTACTAGAGGAAGGTTCTCTCGGTACCGCATCTCTGCATTTTCAAACACAACTTCACCTTCCTGTGGCCAGTCCAGAGGAGGAGTTTTATTCTTAATTCGGGCAGGAGCTTCCAGGGAAAGTGTCTTTTAAAGGAAATAGAGAAGTTCAGTTTCCAGTAAACAAAACCACCAGAAAGAAAGATTATCAACTGCAGCTGTCAGCAGTTCTTCCCTGCAGACTTGGCCAGGATCAGTTTATGGCAGTTTTATGATGAACCATGTGGCTGAATGTGGGCCCAGGGGATCAGGAGTTTGCTGTGTTGCACTGACCACAGTGTTATTTCCCTCCTGTCCCCTCAATAATCAGTCCTCTTATACAGCAATGTCTTTCATGGAATTTAAAATGTATTTTAGGCCTATTATTTAATCAGCACAATCCTATTGAGTTTTGTGTCACTCCAAAGACTGGATGCAAGATCTGCATTTCTATGCCTCATTTGCTGAGCTGTTCCAGGGTCACCTCCACTGATCCTGACACAGAAGAGAATGCCCACTGTACAAATGCCACCCTCTTCTTTGTCCTTCCTGTGTTCCCATGTCCTATTAAATCACTGAGTCAGTCAGCCCTTCCAGCTTGCCCACTTTTGCTATTTTACTCTGCCCCCTAATAGGTCCCTCACTGAGCAGTTCACCAATTAAACAGAAAAGCAGAACCTCTGAAAGCCAAAAACAAGGCGTTATAGCATGTTTAGAGTGAAGTCAAGGTCACTTGCCCATATTTGGCACAAGCAGCCTGGAGGAATGGCAGAAATCAAATCATGGGATTCACCTTGTATAACTTACAAAGCAGAATCTCCAACTGACCCAGGCCCTGACAACTCCTTTATAGTATCTACAAAAAGAAAGATCTGTAAAAATGCTATAAAATAGCATTTTTCAAGTGTGATATTTCTTAATCTAATATAAATACTTAGAAGAGTTAATAAATTGCCCTCTGGAGATATCCATTTCCTACACTGACCATTGAGAAATCCCACAAGGACTGTGTCAGTCATGCACATCGGCAATATCAAGTTAGAGGCAAATTAACTGTACCCCAGGGGTTTGAGAAAGAACAGCCATCTGCTACAATAGTGCTCTAATTCTTTGGGCTTGGTGCATAACAGCACCTCAGGCCCTGACTGAAGAAAGCCAACCCTGAGCCTCGGTGAGACCCAGGACCTGTACAGTGTTCCACTGCTCACTCACCCCTTCACTTCAGCTTCAAACTAGTTTTAGATTCAGAATAGAATGGCTGTCTAGAGATCCAAGTAATAAGAATCACAGATAGTATTGCCTAATGCCAATATAAAATAATGGACATAGCTTTCAAAAACCCCAAACAACAGCCTTCAACTGTAGGTTTTGCCAGGAAAGGTCTGACAGTGATAAACCCATCTCAGCTCTGTGAGAGATAACAGGCAGTATCAGTTATTAATTTGTGTGGTCACCAAGTCTTCCATACACAGAAATTTTCTACTTAGATGCCACAAGAGGATTTATTTATTTAACTGGGGGAATGGGCAGGTTTGAGGTTTTTTCTCTTCAGATTAAATTTATAGGCTAAAAAAAATCTACAATATGAAGTACTAAATAGCCCAGATTTACCAAACAGATAGATATATCTCCCTCTGAAGTTCCCAGGGAACATTAAATGAAAAAGCCTTTCACTTCACAGACCAGACCCAGCAGAAGGCTTTCTACTGGCTACATTTCCCCCCCCCCAACCTATGCCCATTCTGCACACACAAATCCTAAAGATTTGTGTGTTAAAAAGAAAGGGTTACATATAATCAGAACAGCTTGCTAAGCATTTAGCCTGGCCTATTTCTCATGTTTTGCTGAGCACATTTGTGTTTGCAACAAGAGGAATTCCTTGACTTTTCAAGCATATGGAAATACACTATATAAGACAGCTGTGGAAAAAGAGCAGGCTTATTAGGATGAATCAGAATTACACGTAGACAAAGTAAATTATCTGTGTTTAAATGAAAGAGTTTCACTATGTTTGGAATGAAGGATGCCAGAACACCATCCTTTTGCTGTAAAACATTGTATTGAATCCCCAATTGGCCCTTTCACACACTCCACTCTTTACCGAGAGTGCCAGAAAACTTTCAATATCCTTATATAACTCTGGTGACACCTGTAAGCATAGTTACCTACAGCTCTTGGGCCATTCATCCCACCAGTGCTTATATATGTGCTTCATAAAACAAACTCACTCTGCAGTATTACAGCACAGCCATCAGTGCCCTTACAAGACCAGAAACACACATTCCATACTAAGGCAGATTATGGCTGATGCCAGCAACAAGGAACAAGAAATTTCACAACAGGCAGTTGAATGCATTACAGTCCTACCTTGATATAGTGGTCAATCCTTTCCACTGAGGTGAAGCGAGCTTCTGTCTCTGAAGCAAGTCTGACTGTAAACTGGAATAACCCTGTCAGCTGAAGGGATGAAAGAAAACCAAGGAATTTTTAGAGAGCTGTGATTTATTACTGAATTTAGAGATGAATCTAACACATAGTGTAGCCAGCAGGACCAGGGCTGTGACTGCACCCTTGTACTCAGCATTGGTGACACCACACCTCAAATCCTGATTTCAGTTTTGGGTCCCTCACTACAAAACAGACACTGAGGTGCCAGAGCATGTCCAGAGAAGGGCAACAGAGCTCATGATGGGTCTGGAGCAGAAAACCTGTGAGAAGCAGCTGAGGGTGTTCAGCCTGAAGAGAAGGAGGCTCTGGGAGGACCTTGTCACTCTCTACCACCACCTGAAGGGAGGCTGTAGCCAGGTGGGGGTTGGTCTTTTCTCCCACATAAGAAGGGATAAGACACGAGGAAAATGCCTCAAGTTGTGCCAGGGGAGGTTTAGATTGCGTATTAGGAAAAATTTCTTCACCAAAAGGGTTGCTAAGCCTTTGAACAAGCTGCCATGGGAAGTGGTGGAGTTATCCTTGGAGTTATTTGAAAGGCGATGTGGCACCTGGGGACATGATTTAGTGGTGTGTTTGGCAGTGCGGGGGTAACAGTTGGACTCAATGATCTTACAAGTCTTTTCCAACAAAAATGATTCTATGATATTTGATACAAGTACTCGTGGCACTGGGCACCATATAACTAAAGTGTTCAAGGCAAGTTAATTTAATAGTTGAATTTAAAATAACCATAATTTATGAATCACTTGATAAATCAGCAGCTTCGAAACGTTTCCCAAGAGAAACAGCTTATGTATGAGTCATCTAAGCTTTTTAATTTCACCTCACTACCACGAGGAGGCAGAAGAGGCCAAACAGCGGCTCCAAAACCAGCGCTCTGAGCACTGCAGCCTCTCTGACCCAGCGCTGAAAGCTGTTTCCTGTGAGAACACACTGCAGGCAACACATTAAGGTATCACTCTGGCAGATGCCTGATGTAGCATCAATCCAATCCCTACAACTATCCAGAAAAATTTCAATTTTCAGCATATGCCTCACACAGTTTCTACTTCTTTACTTCAAAAGAGGCATCTCCCCAGAACAATAGCCTTAAACAGCTAGGCTCCTCAGAATTTGTAATTTGACTGCTAACTGAAGGTTGTGGCTCTGAATTGCTTTCCCTTCCATTACCCAAAGAGGTAATAGTATATTTTTCCATTCTTGTGCATTAAGGAAAATTTTAAACTGTGTTTCTTTTACTTATTAGCAATATCTACATTAAATGAGAAATTAAACATTACAATACGTGGACACACTCACCTGCACAGCATATGAGATAGCCAGCCCAGCATAGGCAGGAGGGATCTGGCCATGCATTAAGACAATCATAAGGCCAGTGGTTGTGATAAGAGCAATGCTGATAATGTCCAGCCTCACAGCCAGCCAGCGCATTGCACAGCTGAACAGGTAAAACGGCGCCTGATTGTCATCCAGGAGCTCCTGGTACCTGAAACAAATACAGGAAAGGTTAGCAGGCTCCATGAGCCTGGTGTTCTACAAATAGCAGAGCTACTTAAACCACTGTTCCAGTATCAGAATTTAGGGTGGGAAGGCTCATCACTGACTAAGTCTCAAACTAGGCCATCGAAGCAGGGTTTGTGAACTTTCCTGAGTAATATCAGATATGGACTTCACTCAAACCCTCAAAACTCAAATCACCAAGCCTCTGTGTACAACAATGAATTATATGGGGGTGAATTAAAATCAGAGACATTACACACACTTTCACCACATCTTCATCTACACAAGACCTTCCAGAAGATGCTTAGTGGCTACAAGTTACTCCATGGGTAACAGCAGCAATGCTGCAGAAGATGTGTTATTTTATACATAAGTCTTGATAGGACTAATCATACTAACAAACACATCAATAACCACGTAATTTATAATGCTGACATTGCAGAGCTGAGAAAGCATAGTTAAGGTGAGACACTTGAGATTCACAAAGCCAGCAACTAGACATTGTGATCATCCAGCTCAGTTCCTCACCAATCCCTCTTGCATATGTGTACAGTGCCTTAGTGCTCAAGCAACCAGCAATGCCAAGGGACTGCTATTTGCACCTCTACAACCTTTTATCTAAGCTGGTGTAGCAGTGTCCTTCCAGAGCTTCTGTGGCAATTTCCCCTGAGCTCCCACGCTCTTGGTCTCATGGCCTTGCACCTGCAAAACCCTGATACTGCTACAGCAGGTTCTCATGGGAAGCAACTACCACTCACATGAGAAATGTTTCGCTTTCCCTTACCAACATTTGTTTTGAAGATTTTAGTTTACACTGGAGAAAACCAAGCACAGAGCACAACGTGGCTAAGGATCACCGAAATAACTGATAAATACTCTCCAATCACACACATGCACAGAGACAAACAGCTCAACAATACTCTCACTGAGGTTTGGTTAGCACGCCTTAAGGACTGTTAATAACATCACAAGGAGAAACAATCCATAGAAAATATGAGCAGGACCTGATAAAAAGTACATATTAGTTGGGAAAAAGCATAGTCAAAAAGTTTTCATTGCCATCTGCTGCACTGCAGAGGCTGCAGAGGAGGGCATTCCCCTGAGACACCCCCACTGCTATTTCCACTTGGCTACTGGGGAGTTTTCCCTTACCCTTCTTCTTGTTCTCCCTCATTTTTTCCCAGAAAAATAACTTTCAGTCTTAGAATCATTAATGTCATCACCTATAGACCTCATTAATAAAGCTTTCTGAATGCCTGCCTGCTGCACACTGCTCTGTGCTCCACCACTCTCAGATGGATATCTAGACTGACCTGTGCAGAAATTCCTGCCCTTTGTGGTAGGCATGGATTGTGGAGAGTCCCTGGATGCTAGATGTAATGTGAGACAGGAATGGAGACTGTGTGATGTTGTCCAGACGCTTGAGCTCTCGAATAAAGACTCTGGAGGGAAAAAAGCACTTTAAGTGATATGTAAAACCACCATGTGCCAACTACTACATTGCTGTATATGTACTTGAAGGTCAAAGTATCTGCACTTTTAGTCAAAACAGCTGATGCACTTACCTAGACACAACATGCAGAACTGTGAACAGGACAATGAGAGGCCCCACTGCCACCAGAAACCAGGGGAAAACCCCAGAAATCACTCCCACACAGAAGAACACAAGGATGACGTTCTGGATGAACATTTCTGCTTGAAATGGTAAACGAACATCAACTGGAAAAGATGGAAGGAAAAGAGGAAGATCTTGAGTACAAAATGCTAAAGCAACCTATATAAAGCAATTCAGTTCAACTGTACATTATCATTGACAAGGACAGTGATTTCATGGCTTGTTCTGATTGAAAATGAACATTTTCATTGGGGTGCTTTTGCCTCCTGAGCTGCTGCCAGTCTTTCCAATTATTCCCATTTGCAGAAATAGTACTGACTAAACTCTGACCTAATTACCACCACCCCTGCAAATCAGCTTCACCCTGATGTTTTAGGTCACCCCTGCATTAACTACTAAAGGCCATGTGCAGCCTGTAGGTACAACAGAAGCTGCACATTTTGTTCTTTAAAAGTGAATGGACATACCTGAGACATCTAGAACCATAACCCAGGTATGTCCCAATTCCATCTTTTACAAGCACACATTTCCCATAGGGCACAATCACCCCAACAGCAAGAGACTGGAGAGTATTTAGGAGTTAACTAAGAGGTCTGAATGTGGGATTTACAGCACACACAGTGAGAGATACCTTCATCCATGTCTTTGGAAAACCTGTTAAGAATCCTCCCAGTGGGTGTAGTGTCAAAGAACTTCATGGGGCTACGCAGAATCCGTCGGAAAAGCTCATCATGAAGCCTTGAGGACGCTCTCAGAGTTCCCTAACAATGCAGAAAACATTCCTGTCACTGCATCTCCTCTGATCAACAAAATATTCTGCTCAGTTTCTCTCTCCAACCATAAGCGTTTTTTTATTGCGCTCTGTGCTTCCAGTCAATGGAAGGAACCCATTAATTTGGGCAGAAGTTTAGCAGAAAGGATGGTGCAGCCCCAAGAGCTGACATGGAAACATCACAGACCATGATTGACTTCCACAAGTTCAAAAAATCTCTCTTGGGAGATGACCAAAGAACCACAGTGATGCAATATGCAGAAGTAGAAGGAGGGGGATAATAAAACCAGCACATACCTTTACAAAGACCACACCACGAACAGCTTTCAGGATCAACATAACTGCCATGGACAGTGCATAGATGCCAGCATAGTAATGCATGTGAGGGTTATCCTTCATACTGCTGCTTATGACAGTTTCATTTCCCAAAGTCACAGTAGTGTTCTGCAGAAAGTTCAAGGTTCAGTTGTTATTAAGTAAAGGACTAAGCATGTACATATTACATGTACATTTATTTAACTACCTTGCGTCCTCTCCCACCATATTCAATATTTCTTCTTTAAAGTATTTCAGTGACCTCTGAAAGTTTTCCCTGGCAGAGATACTTGACTGGCAGATTTGTAGCCCTTAGCCTTTTTCCTGCAACATCTTTCAAAATACTACCACAATACCTACTTCATTTCATTCCTAATCTCTCATTTCATGCTTATTTCTTGTGATCTTCTGAATAATGCCAGATATTTGCATACCACCACTCCCATTACACAGCAGTATTCACCTTGGATAGGCTCAGTCTTCAAACTGCTGTTGTTTTGTGTCACTATGCAGTAAATTCTTTAAGGTCACACTTATGCATGCTCATTCTCTCTTTTTATTTTTAATCTTTGATAATGTTTAAGGGCCTCATTTCTTATTTTCATATTGTTTGCCATCTGCACTTCATTATTTAATCTCTGAGGTTATTAGCTTGCTCCCCACACCCCCACAAAGAGTCTTGCAGTTATATTTGAATCTTCAAATGCAACATGACTTGCAATCAAAGCCTCTAAAGTGGGAAAAAATCCAAACCATCACAGATCATGAGAATCTTCAAAGAAATGCCGAAAAGTCATTTGACTTAAAGCCATATCTTAACAAGATTATTCTGTTAGATATAAGATCACGTTCAAACAGAAAAAACAACACTAAAATTAGCTTGCTGGCCCCTTCCACATTTTCACTTCCTTTTGTTAGACTTACCAAGACAAGGAACAAGAGAGCAGCAAAAAAACACATGAGCTATTATATCTTTCTTATTTACTGGAGCTCTCTTATTCTTGGAGATTACCTCCCTAGTGAGATCACCTCCTGGGGAGCCTGAGAACTAACTCAAATTAGGAAGCACCATTCGATCTCATAATACTACTTAGGATTAGTCTAGCTGAGCAAACTCCTCGCCCATTAGATACAGGAGTTGAAAAATTATTTAACTTACTCCACTGCCTTGCTTGATCCAGAAACTCAGCCACCAGTTGCTAAAAGCTGTACTGCCCACATTCAGCACAAACAGTGCCATGATGATGAGGAATGCAATTGGGCCTCCAGCTGCCTGAATGTAAACACCATAAACAGACCAGGGGACAGAGCCTTTGCCTTTCTCTTCCAACTGGACCAACTGGCCTGTGAAACAGAGGAATAGGGAGTGAGGAAAAGAAATCCAAACCATGAAACTAAGTTTGCAAACATACACAAAACCAGTCATTTTCAAACTGTACAGAGTACTATCAGAAACATAGACATTACTTATTATGCAGAACTCAATGGTTTGAATGTTTTTGAAGAAGTCCCATTTCTCTGCAGAATTGTTTATGTTGTGGTACATCTGAAAGAGCATCATCAGTGTAGACTTAAATGTTAGGCTGGTATCAGCCTCACTATTGCTTTTTAAACCCTGAAGTTCAAAGTTAACATTAAATAGAGCACTACAGAGGTCAGAAGACCTTCCAGTTCTTCACAGATAAATGCCATGCCCTGCCTGGGACTCTGAGTGCCAAGCTATACACATGGCCCTCTTAGGACAGGAGGGAGAGGCAGTATGGGAGACAGGATACAACCAGCTCCTTTGTGCCAGTGGCATCTCATGAGCAGCAGCCTGGTTGAAGTTAAAACATTGTGCAGGCACCCAAACTTAATGAGTTGATGAATGTTCTTTGCCCACTGACTGTGTCCTATCAACCACCCTGAGTGACTAGGATTGAGACAGCTTTCAAGACCTAAGAGGTACATTCACAATACACTTTTAAAGCAAATGCTTTGATCTTACTGGAGTACAAAATAATTACAGCCAGAAATTTGATTACATAGTTACCCTCTTCTTCCTTCTTTACGACTTTCTCTTTCTTCACAGACCCTGTTTTGGTACTTTTATCCTGGGGCCTTTTCAGTGAACTGTTAGTGTTCTTCTTTATATTAATCTGCAGGAAAACAATGACATGAAACATTATCAGAGTAATTTGCTTTGACATTTTCATATCTGAACCCAAACTTTAATAAGCTGCCTCCTAAGAACAAAGGCTTCCAATACCTTAGTATTCATGTCAAGAAGGATATTAACTTTGCTGTTATTACAGATGGCTCCTATCTCTGGCAGATTAACGTCTCCTCCTCTATCAACCTGAATTTGCTACCAACCTGTGCAGGGAGTGTGGAAGGTTAATTCCCAGAATCAGTAATGTTATGAATGTACATGGTAGAAGAGTAACACCTCTACTACTGAGAGAAAGATAAAATCCCTTTCCCCTTGTAAAAGTAACTCACAATTTTTTAAGAGGCTTTTTTCCCCCAAACACCCTAGTACTTCAGACATTTCTTGAGACCTTTCCTAAGAACAAAGTCAGGTTAACTTGTCTTCCGGAAACCAATTGTCTAAATATTAATCTGCACACACAAAAGCCCTGTTCTAAACCTAGCCATCTTCTCACAAATGGAAGTTACTACCTGTTAAGAGCAGACTATGTTAACCAAAACCCTCCGGACAAAACCTCCAGGGTCATCTTCCCACACTTTATGTGAGAAGCAACATCTCACACATCAAACCACAGACAATCCAACTTGATCATCCATTTCTTCTTATCCCACAGGGAATGCAAATTAATGCTCTTTCCATGAGCTGGTGTTTACAGAGAGACACTCAAGGTCAGCCAAGCATACAGACTGAAGAATCTCTTAACAGTCATTAATCTTAAAGTAGCAGAACTATAATCTTCATGCCTCAAAGGATATGCAGAGCAACACATTATATCCTTTTGCTTATTTCACAAACAACTTCCAGGAGAATATTTCACCAAGCACTTTCAATATCTGTATTTCTCACAATGCTTCCTGTCTCAGAAAGCTTTTTTTGTTTTGTAAATGTCTAACTTGCAAATAAAGAGACTCTTATCTCTTAAAAAATAAACTGCTGATCTACTTTTAATCTCTTCTTGCTAAATGAAAATGCACACAAAACTTGGAGAAGTTATTATAAAACAAAAGGCAAGGTTCTTTCCTCCAAAGTTACTTCAGGAAACAAAAAAGAAAAGGGCAGGAAAAATTAAGTTGCTGAAAATTTAAATGCTTGTTGCACTGAATGGTTCTTGTTATTTTCTAGATTTACTTTTTTTTGCAGACTCTAAAATACTTGAGCATGTATCCCAGTTTGTATTTACAGACTTTTTTCATATCAGAAGTAGTGTCAGTCCACAAATTTTTTTCCTGAAAACCCCCTAAATCATAGCATTTTCAGTTACATTTCCAAAATAGTGTCACATCTAACTTTTGACAAGGTGTGTCACTTTTGCTGTGCCTCAATCACATTCTACTGAAACAAGCCAGTAAGATTTTTGTCAAAGGCTGGTTGAGGTCTGTGCTAATTTGGAAGTAAATTACAGAGTGGGGTGGATAACAAGAGATTCAAGATTCCTGCCCTGAGCATCACCAGGGGAGATGCTACATTTTCATGATCAACTCATGAGTTTGTTGGCAGAGCCCTCTCTAGCACACATTCCCTAATAACAAACTGTGACTGCAAACACAAAGTGCTAATGAAGCACAAATTATTCTATAGGAAATCTACTGGTCAGATCAACACATGTGTGAAGCCCTTTTCCAGTTTTCCAACCCTGTCTCATCAGAACAGTCAGCACTCAAAGCACTTTTAGATAAACAAACAAGTACCTCAATATGTGGTGTTTCTCCCAGCTGGAGGCTGTTAAAAATAGTTGCATAATCCCCATTTAAATTCATGAGCTCCTCATGACTTCCTCGCTCAGTAATGCAGCCTTCTTTCATGAAGACCACTTCATCACAGTCAACAAGATACTGGAGAAAATGGCAGTGAGAACAAGCCTCTATCATTACATCCATAATCAACCACACTCTTAATCCTTCTCAGTAATTTAGAGATACTTGCACACAACAAACCTATTCCCATGCAACAGACACCTGATTCTCAAAGGTCCTGCTCTGACTAGAGCACCATGATTGCTCACACTACACAAATAAAAAGTTTTTATATTCTATCAAAGCCAATCTCTTACAAGAGACACTTCTGTGTACAGAAGATGGTAGAAAAATATCATAATACATCGATTGTGATTTACTGACACCAAATGCACATGTTTTCTGATGTTAGCTTTATAGCAAGTTAGCAAAAGTGTTTTTAAACAGGGCATTTATTTCACTGGTAAATTTTCTTCATCCAAGTGTTATCAATTCCAATCAGACAGCAAACAGCACTCAAACAATTAGATAGTGCTCAGTGCATATTTGCAAACCTGGTTTGTAAATGTAAACCATTCTACAGAAAGAGAGGGTTCTGCTGTTACAGGTCAGGGCATAGAAATGTCCAGTTTGAAGGCAACTGATTAAACACCAATTTAAGGAAGTTCAAGAAAAAAGGTATGAGAGATGCAGTACCTGAAGCTGATGTGTGATGAAAAGGACAGTCTTTGACTTCAGGTGCTTCCTTATTGCACTGTTAAAAATGTGATTTCCAACATGAGCATCTAAGGCACTAAGGGGATCATCAAGGATGTAAATGTCCCTGTCACTGTACAGGGCTCGTGCCAGACTGATTCTCTGACGTTGTCCTCCACTCAGATTAGCCCCTCGCTCACCAATCTGCAAAGAGACACACATCCTTTTATTTTATTTCTACAGCACCACACAACACAGATACTCAGAGCTTAAGAGGTGACCAGAATAAAGCAGACCATATTTTATATATTTATAGACAGATAAGACAGATACATTCCCCCATAACATTATATATTAATACATATATATTTTAGTTTAGGTGTCTCTACTTTGTGAAATGTGTTAGACATTCAAACTCAAGGTTAATATGCCTGAAATGTGGCAGTAGTTTTTTTGCTTATTTTACTTTTTTTGTATTAAAGCCATGCTTTTTGCTTAGCTATTTTAAATCAAGTTCCAATAGGTCCAGTTAAGGCAGCTAAATTTGCAACACAATAAAAAACTCCCAAACTGTCAAAATCTCAATAAAAACCATGGCACAACTCTCAATTTCCAGGGCCTGCATGATTAAGCTCGGCTCAAGAGGGCACATTCAACAGCTTGGCTCATTTGCACCCTAGACTGATATGCACTCACTCCAGTCTAGTCTGCCAAACCAAAACTGTTTTCTCCATCTACTAATTAGTTTAGGATCACCAAAACACATACTTCTGTCAGGTCCCCATTTGGAAGGATGGCTAGGTCAGGCCTTAGACAGCAACCATTCAGCACCGTATTGTATCTGAAGAACAATTAGATAAATAGTAAGAACACTGCTTTTCCCCCATTTATTTAGTTAGTACAGCATTATCTCACTTTCTGCACCAATAGCAGGCATTACAACAGTCTAAACCAAATCATCTGCCTTGGATTCCCAGGAGGATATTAATTAATCACCTACTTCAGAAGCATTGTGAAGATATGGAGACAATTTCTTTCCAGGGATAGCTGGCACAGGCCACAGAAAAGGCCCCACTAGGAGGAGGGCCATGGAAGATGCCAGTACACTGGAAACAGCAGTTATCTTTAAAGGGGGCAAGGTCAGGACAGCAAGAGCAAATGTCACTTCAGTGCTGCTCCACAGCAGCTGCTAAAACCAGAGGTCAGGCAGCACTCCAGCATGGGGTACAGCCTCAGTGCTGATGAGCCATGACAGGCACACTGACACCACCAGCCACAGCCACCATGTGCAAGAGAGGCAGGCTCTTCAGTGGGACTTAAGGGAGACTTAAGAGACTCCAGAAGGATATGTAGGCTTTATCTGCTGTGTATTCTGCACTAAATTTTTCCCCACACTTGGGCCAAGAATTACCAAGCTTTCAAAAAAGTCAGCAAACAATCTGACAAACCTTTCTTCATCATATTCCTTGCCAAAAAGAATGTTGTCCCGAAGTGTGGCATTGAGAATCCAGGCCTGCTGGGCCACATATGCAAATGTTCCACTTACTGCAATGCTCCCCTCCAACAAGGTCATCTGCAATTACAGATAAACTGTGAAATGATGCTATTCCATGTTTAGAATAGACTTCATTCTGCAGAGTACTAATAAGTGAAACAGGAGAAGGGAATGAAAACAGCAGGAGTCAAAACAGAATTTCTCACCTGTCCTAAAATTGCTGAGATAAGTGAAGTTTTTCCGCTCCCCACACTGCCACAAATTCCAACAAGTTTTCCCTAGACAGAAAAGAAAATATTTAAGTGTTCATTTTGTACATTCTCCATCCCTTTCAGAATTTGGGTTACCCTTACTACCTCTGAGGAGAGAGCTGGACATTAATGACAGCCAAAAAGGGACAGAACACTCAAAAAAAGCTAGAGTCAGTATTTTAACTTTCAAATAGCAGAGTGAACACCATCTCACAGTGAAATAAACTGAAATCAATTCCACATCTTACCAGACCTGATATAGACCCTGAGAATCAAATCAACCAAAAGCATCAAGGCCTGCCTGAACAGAATGCACCAAGATGCTTTTGAGAGTGGTAAGAAAAGATATAAAGAGGGAAAGTCTAAAAGAAAAGCAGAATTTAGCATATACAGGTCCAGTAAAACTCCTTGCCTATGAGATCAAATTTGCTAAGAAAAGGCCAGAATTCAGTTGTTCTGAAGAATTTCTCCGCAATAAAATGTGTGGATTGATACCCACATTAAACAATTAATTTATCAAAAACCATTTTTGTTCCTTTTGTAAAAGGGGTGAAGTGAACAAAAACAGTATATAGCCACTTGTGGAACACATTGCTGGCCTCCTTATTATCACAAACTTCTGACAGAAAACTAACCTCTACATTTTCAAGTAACTGTACTCCTTCCTGAGACAATTTTTTAAACTATCTTCTTCTCAACAGTTTAAAATACAGGGGGGTTTAATAGTTTGAACTACCCTTCTATTCATATGACTGCCAAAGAAAAATTTAATCATAAATATCTTGATAAATGTATGGATCCCATTGCTACAACATCCAACTGCCAGACTGCAAAGCTTCAGTAGTTGTAGAAAATGTTATGTATTAAGTTCAATGCTTTTTCTTTGACATTTTACATGCTTTTAGCCACCTTGGAATGATGACTCCAAATGATTCTAAATTCTTGAAACCCTGTGTCCTTCTACTGTACAAAAATTCTCAAGGAAGAAAATGGCACACTCTTCAAACAAATGTACTGTTACGCTCCATTGGAACACCTAATCACCTAAAATGTTCACTCAGAATAAAGCTGAAACCCTGCAAAATTATCAAACCCCTGCAGGAACACACTTTCCACCAACATCCCACTGGTACCCCTGCTGTCCTGTGGATTCTTTTAGCTCTGGCTCACACACTGTACTGGGAGCTGCAAACCCCTCAGCTGGATGTGGAAGCTGTACAGCCTGCCCTTGTTTCACAGGCTGTTTGCAAAGATCTAGTTTGCTAAAATGGCACAGCTGTTTACAGCAAGATCAGACACTGCATTCTGGATACTGCAGTTGCCATGGATATTACAGGAGTGCACAAAAGCAATATGCTCCATTTCATGTGAAAACACACAGCTCTCTATTCCAAGGGACAGCTAAAATGAGGCCCTTGGAATGCTCAGATTTCCTCCTTTCTTCTCTTACCTTTTCTATCTCCAAGTCAATGTTGTAGAGAGTCCTTTGAAGCCGAAGGTTAACCAGGTGGATGATTTTGTGCTCCTCTTCAGGGCTATGATGGTCATCATTGTCCACTAGAAGATGGCCCTTCTGCTCTGCCAGCACAGCTTGCTGTCCTTCATTCTGCAGCTTCATTTTCTCTTTCTTGCCCTTGGTGACTTTCTTGTCTTTTTTCACTTTGGGGGTCAACTTTGGTGAGCTCTGGACGCTGGCGTGGGAGAAGTCCCAAGCCAAGGTAGCATTTTTCACCTCTATCGCGGTGTGAGGATTGGCTGGTTTTTTCTTTATCATATGAACCTCTTCCATTAGAAATAAACTCTGATAGGAGTTGTGAGAGAGGTGTAAAGATGAGACACCTGATCAAGACTGGGAGACAAGCCTACGGCACACTCACGCAGCAAAACACATCAGGCTATATAGTAGGAGGAAGCTGAAGAGCAAAAGGTAGCTCATTAGTGTAAACTAACTCCAAGTTTGCTAAGTGGCTGGGGCATTCCTGGATGTGGTGGAAGCACTAAGATACACTCAGACTTTTACAGAACTGCAATACTCTGGGGTTTTGCTATGACAGAGGCTTATTCCTTAAACACTGTTTACAATTGCAGCTCTGTAAATTCCAGATTAAAAACAGATAAGTAGAACAATGAGTTGGAGAGGAGAGCTCACTGTGAGGCAAAGCAACTGACTTGTCCTGCATGCCAGGTCATTATGGAAGGAGAGGGAATGGCTTTTAACTTCAGCCTTTACCCTTCAACTTTTCTACTGGGAAAAAGTTATCATCTTGCACTCATGTAGTTGGCCTATCTTGGGCTGCTTGACAATAAGAAGTAAGCCATTAAGTCCACTGTATCATGTTTTCCACCACATCCATCGGTATTTACAATCAACAAGGATTAAGAAGACATTTTTCACACAGTTTAATCACAAAATAAAATGTTTGCCACTTACATAATTTGTTTTGAATTAAGAAGCCTTTTGTGACTAAAAACTTCAAGTCCCAGTCTTATTTACTCTTTTAAATGCTACATTTGAATCACACATTCATAACAAAGCTTATACTCATTTAGAGAGCCAAAAAGTCAGTTACATTTATACTGTGATGTGAGAGTATCTCCACTTTGTATTACATTTCCTACACAAATCAAACAGTTTACAATCAAACTGGGAGAGAATACAATTTCCCCTCTCCTTTTCCCTTCCAAAAAACTCCCTTTGGTGCATTTGGATTTAAAAAGGGCTGATTTAGTGTGACTCAGAATATGAAACAAAATTGCTCCAAAGCAATAGGATCTCAAAATCACTCGACAGATTCCATTATTCTCACACAAATGTCTGTTTCATGAATGCGTTACACAGAATCCATATATCTGTTAATGCTCTGGAAAATCTCTAATTCTCTAATTGTTTTCTATTTTGAAAATTTTAAAAATGTGCAATGCACTATTATTTTCAAGAGAGAAAGCAAAATACAGGTCTATTCCCCGAGTTCATGAAGTACACACTGTGCATTCATCCTTCAGTCTTCATGACATAAGATTGTTCATTCATTATAAGCATTTTAAATTTTCTGTCAGATCACAACTGCATTTTACCCATATAATGGAGTTTCAGTCACAATCTGGTCCGGAAATATAAAACCTCAGTTTTTCATGACCACAAATAAAACTCCAGTGGTTTGTGCAAAGCTGCCTACCTAACACATGACATTCCAAAAAACAAACAGAAAACTCAGTTTTATTAGCAAAATATGAAATTCCACTGCAGATATGTTGCACTGTCTTTTCATGAAGATGGTCTTAAAAAGGAGTTAAGAATTATTTTACTGTGAGCCACCAAGTCCTGCACTCTATCTCTTACTGTGGCCAACATCAAAATCCTAAAATAATTTAATTAGAATATTTTGCTTCTCATACTGGTATTATTCTTAAATGTCTAATATCCCTTCACTAGATTTGTATCTCTTTTCCAGAATCCAATAAACTGTAGTGCTAAGTGTAAAGAGAAAGAACCCTGCAATCAAAAATCACATCATGTTCCAAGTGTTCCCTTTGCATCTACTATACACATAAAACACTCCACATTTACAGTGAAAACCTCAAATGACTGCTTACCTTAAATCTGTCAACAGAAACAGAGGCCTCAGACAGTGACTTCACTGAGAACGGAGTTACTTTGAGAGCAAAAGTCATCGAGTTAAAGACAGTGACCACTGTGAACGCCTAAAAATGAGACAAGAAAGAGAATCATATCTGGATGCAAGATACTAACAACTCCAGCCTTCTAAAAACTGAAATGTCACAGAAGCAATTCAAAGTTGTAGAAAAGGCCCAGTCCAAAAATGACCATTTAAATATTCAACATATTCTCAAACAGCAGAAAACAACAGATCTACACAACTCTTTCTCCAGTGCTTTGTAAAAGACCAAAACAGACATTTTTGGTGTTTGTAGGTCTAACAAAAGTAGCACTCAGCAAATTCTGTATTAACCTACAATTTGTGACAACGCAAGTTTAAATCCTGCTTTTAGAGTTTGTGCTGTTTGCATCCAAGCACACTGCAAAACAAAGACATCCAGTAATCCCTGTGCCTTGTCTGAACAGCAAACAAGAGAGCTCATTTATATTCAGGTGAAAACCTGTTCTGAGGAAGGTCAGGACAAAAGAGCATCAGAAGAGCTTTTTGTGAAAAATATAAGACTAGACCCGCTGCTGTCTCACCCTTCACATGTTGACTCCTGTGAGCAAAGCTACAGCCTGGCCATGAGGGCACAGCCACAGGAGAAAGGGATTAGCACAAAACCTACAAAAGCAACAGCATAAAGAATATATTCAACAGTGCAGTAAATTACCTGAGCTGCTGTAAGGTCATAGCCAAGGATCATATGGACAGAAAAGGTCACCACACTGGCAATGACCACAACTATGGGAGCCACTCCCACAGTGATGCTTTGGAAGTAACCTGCACGCTCCAAGATTTTACGTTCCTCCTCACGGATTTCTAGAAATATAAACAGGGGCATCACACAGAAGTATGATTTTGGAGGTACGCACACGAAACAGACACCATCACAACATTATAAACACTAAGTAAGAGGCCTTACTCTAAGTTTTAGTGTTTATCACATTATAACCTTCTCATAAAGGCAGAAGTTACAGAGGAGGAAACTATAATGGTCTGTAAATCTCAATAAGAACACAGGGTTTTTTTTTACTTTATTTAAAAATGGAGCAGCCGGCACATTCATTTAATGATAGAAGAGAAACAAAATTTAAATATTTAAGATTAGTGCCAAGCCACAAACATCATTATGCTAAAAGATGAAATTTTAGAAGCAGGTCTGTTTGTCCAACCCACTGTACATAAACACACAGGAAGCCCAAAGGAACAGTGTTCTTATACTGCACATACTTCAGCATGTACAGTACAAAGTCAGGATCCAAGAGGCTACAAAGGAAAGGGGCATCTGCACAAAAGGACACAGTTACAGACTGTGTGAACTCACTTTGAACATTCTGAGAGAACGGTTTGACCCAAGCATACATTTTAATGAATTTAATATAATTAAGAACTTCATTCATCTTTTGCACACGCTCATCTGTTGTTGCCACGCATTTTCTTCTGAAATAAGCTGTGAGGCGCGATACAAACATCTGAAATGAAAGGCAACACCATGCACCGTTAATGGCAACTCAGAAGCAGCAAGTACATTCAACTCCTAATTACCAGAGAAGACTCATTTTGAATCTGAAAAACGGATTCAGAAATAGGGCAAGGCAACTGCTGTTCTAACATAACACTCAGGCTTGAGTGTATCAATGGAAACACCATTGATATTCTCCTGCCCCACCTGCACTGAGAACTCAATTCACAATAGTAGATTTCAACAAAAACAAGTGAAAAGGGTCTGTGCTTTTACCAACGTTGAATAGCACCAGCTCTGTTGAAATTTCTGAAACTCAAGGATTACAAACACATTAACTTAAAGACACACCAACTTGACCCTCATGGCAAAATGGACTCTAGAACCCATTTTAGCCAACCTTTCAATCTGGTTCTTAAGACAAAAGAACAAGCAGGTCTTTGCACAGCCAGATCAATTTCTACTCTATGCCAGTGCTATGAAGGTAGTAAAACAGTCTTAACATTTTTACTACACCAAGCTAAACAGAGATAGTTGTTAACATGTTCTTAAGTATCTGCTACTTTTACATTCATTCCATCCCTGGTCTGAAATTCAAACTAAACACACTACTTTAGAAAGTTTTCAGCTCCTTGCCCTTCATCACGCTCCTGCAAACTCTTCTGAAGTCCTTCCATCAACAGAGAAAGACTGCTGTAAAGAACTGGAAAATATGATCAAACTCCACTCCTCCTTCCCCTCTAAAATATAATTCCAATTGTGTAATCCTTACTTTTGGCCAGATATATTAGACCACAGTGAACCTCACAGCATTCAGCCTCCAGGCTTTATGAAACACATACTATGAATAGAACAGATCTTCAGTAGTCTTATAGGCATTTTAAAGGCAAGAAGATTTTGGCTTGAACTAGCCTATTTCACAGCTCAGCAGAGGCAGGAGTAACTCATCAAGAACACCCTGTGCCAGATGTGGTGCTTTTCAACATCTTTTTTGGACATCAAGAACTGAGCTCCTGCACACAAGCTGGAGGCCTCATGTCTTTCCAATCTCAACCACAAGCACTTGATCATTCTGCAGTTTAATTTAGCTATGCATCTTAACTTCAGCCAAATCTATCAGCTTTCCTACCTCCATTTTCTAATTTTATCATTTTGAGCTTTCCTGTTTCCAAATCTCTGCTTCATGATTCATCTTTAGAAACACCTTCCATAACACACAGTGCCATAAAAGGGCTAAATCTAGCACAGTTCAACACCTTTTATTCAGAACTATACATATGTTTGACCCATGGAAAAATGAAGTAAGTTTTAACTCTTTCCAGCTCACCATTGCTGGGTAGAAAAGGATGAAGACAGCAGAGCCCAAGAAGCCTGTTGGACCCAGAATAATCACATTATAAACCATTCCCAAAATGGCCACAATAGGGCCGCCAGCCAACAAACTGCCAACTGCTGCAGCTTCAAACATCCTCTGGCCATCATTGGAACATACATTTATGAGCTGAAAAACAGACATAACAGATTATTTAGATTTAAGGCACAGTTCATTCTCAGGGGAATATATTGCACATCCCTTTTCATAGTGCAAGTTCCAAACCGATGCTGCAGCTTACCTCTCCAAGAGACTTCTCCTTGATGTTCTTCAGCTTAAGGATTTTCTTAAATGCCATTGTCAGGACAGCTCCACGCAGTCGAACCCCCGTGCGGTAATTCAAAGCCCAGGTTAGTGCCAGGGACCAGGAGCGCACAACTTCCGTCATAAAGATGCCAAAAACTAAAACCAAGCTGTACTGCAGGTTGGACTCACTCTGTTGGGTATACTCCAATAGGTGTTTCACCACAAATGCCTACAGGAAGAAATGCAAGCTTGCATGAGCACCCCATCATCTCAGATGAACATGCAACAACTTTATGTTAAGTTAGAAATAAGTAGGCTACTTTGCTTTTAAACAAGCCGTTTGAAATAGAAAGCATCTTCTTTCCAGAAGTAAAAGGTGTCAATACAAGAAGTACTGCAACACAAAGCCCTGCTGAGAGCCAAGCACAGAGTCAAATTTAGTAAGTAAAGAGAGTTTAATTTGGAGCCATATTCCTCGCAGCACGCTTCTAATCCTCCGTGTCTTCTAACTTAACATAAATGTGTCAGTTAGCTGAAAGCAATGCATTATCATATAGAAGAGTTTTAAAATAGTCAATACTTATACATCTGCACACATTAAGAAACATTCCTTTACGTGACATTAAGACCTTTTTTATTTTATCTTTGGTTTGCTTCAAACGTGCTTATTTGATAAAAAGGAACAATGTACCTACAGTTGTAGAGGGGAAGAGTGAGAAGGACATTTGCAAAACATTCCTGGAAATAAACATCAGCAGTTTAATAGTAAAGAAAAAAACAAGCAGAAAGCACAAGGTACGCAATACCACAAACCATAGGGGACAGGGGAAAAAAAAAAAAGACAAAAAATTAACCATTCAATCCCTCCCCATACCCTCTCCCCCCAAAAACATAAACACTTTACCTCAGGAATCACATTCCAAACACCACCTGCAGAAAGAGGACAGCCCCCAGAACCACCAGTTCCCACCTCCAGCTCTTTGTGGTCCAATGGCACAATATAACATGATACAACTCACAACCACCAGCATTAAATACTATTGACTGCGAAACAATAAGCTTTTATTTGAAATCAAGTGTCATTTTAAATGGTAACATCTCAAAAGCACTGTACAACAGGTTGAGCATTGTATAAACATACAATCTGCATATACAGGATAATTATAAGGGCTAATATCTAACAGTCTTATCTTCTAACAAACTAGATTTGAAACTACACACAAAATAAAAAGATACAAAAACACTGCTATTTGTTCACGAAGTCCAAAAGGAGTCAAACTTGCAGGTACCAACAGAGGAAGCTTCTGAGACTGCACAAATTCTGAAATCTGGTTTCAAAGGAGCCCTACAGAAAAGCTTCACAGACAGCAAAAGATTTCCTAGAGTTTTTCAACAAACGATGTTTTAAGATATTGGTGCTTTTGATATACTAGTACAGAGCAGAGAATTACCTTTGCCCACAACAAAAAGCAACAAAAAAATCTGAGACCAAAGAAATTATTTGAGAAGCCTTTCACATCATAGTCCGTTGAAGTCCTCTTGGCTAAACCATGTGTTGCAAGTAAGAGTTCTGTATAATTTGAAGAGAGAGGGAAAAACAAAACCCCACTACTCCAGCAAAGGTTTTGATGCCTACAGCCCAGCACCAAATAACAGAAAAAAAATGGAGATCAAATTCATCTGTTCTGAGAAAAATTCTGCACATCAGAACCAAGGAAACATGCTGTAAGTAATTTTGCTGTTTCTTTTTCACAGGTGTGAATTAAAGTCAGATGTCCATCAGGTTCTAGAATGGCCACTGAGAAAATTTACATACACTGAACAAATGTGAGGAGCTCACATTCACAGATCTATTGCATTCCACCTTTCTCCTGATTGGATTTAATTTTACATCAATGTTTGGATCACAACTGCATACAGTTGGTTTGCAGTTACTATGGAGATTACTGACTTCTTTTTCCAGTATTCAATCCAACATATGCAACCGAGTCACTGAGCAATTGGGGTGAAAATCCCCCGTTTTCCCCACGAGCTGTAACTCAGCATGGTCGCAGACTGCAAGCATTTTCTCACACACCACAGCATTGCTGAAAGTCTCCAAGAGAGGATGTATAAAGATAGCAGATGTTTCCTGGGGTCTCATTCCTCCCAAAACTTTAGTGCAATTTTGCAGCACTATTTTATAGATTCAGCATCTCCCGTGATGAAATGGAGACCAGCTTACATTACACCCCAATTTTTTTTTTGTCCGGAAGAAAGAAAAGAGGAAATAGCAGATTAAAGAATTTTGAAAAGGGAGGGGGGGAAGTCACAGGAAATTAATATTTACATCTGAACAAATACTATTTGAATTCATATTAATGATAAGAATCCAGCATAAAGTTATTTACAAAAAGTTACAGTATAAAAAACTAAGCTAAGGGGGGAAAAAAGAGCTCTTGTGACTATGACCGTAGTAGTTGGTACAAGCTGCTTGGCTGTCTTAAGCATTCCCATTGAATAAACATTACCTTACCTTTGCTCTTGGCGTTGGCTCTGCCCAGCAGGACTGTCTCATTCTGACGCAGAAAACAGCCATCCTGAAAATGCTGAAGAACAGCTTCTGTCACTGGTCCCACTGCAGTGCTGGCATCCCTGCTGCAGCCAGCGTGCCACAGCACAGGGCAGGCTGCAGCTGGAGCCAACTGGGAAACTGGAAAACTTACCTCCAGGAGCTTACCACTCCCCCCTCCAATAACTGACCAAACTGTCAAGCTGTACTCCATTAAGATAGCAAGTTTCCCCAAATGGGAAGAATATCTCTGAACAATTGTAACCAGCTACATTGTTCAGACCTGGAGTTAAACTCATTATGTCTAGTAATCCAAAAGCTTCTTTTCTCTTCAACCAGAACTTGAAAGTTTTGGTAGCTGATCAAATAGCAGCAAGTATTTATTGGAGGTAAGTAGTGTATCACCTACACTAGCACATTCTGATGGTTATTACAAGGCAGTCTGACACATACAGCTGACTCATCAAGTTATAAGTTTGGATTCTGTGCCAGATGCACAATTTACCAAAATTAAAAAAAAGAGGAAGACCCTTGAAGGATCTATCAGATATGAAAAAAAAAACCAATAAATGACACATATAATCTTGAACTATTCCTTTCTAGTTATAACCATCACAATGCTCATCAGCAAAGGCACAGCTGTTTGCTGGTATTCCAAGGTCACAGACATTCAATTAAAATTTTTGAAGTTTAATATGGTGTTTAACTCCATTTTTATAATTTTCTCCAACACAGGAGCTTAAGTCAAGTGCTTCTCCTGATCTCCCTTTTCACCTTCAGGTGACTGAAAGGGTGCAAAAATACAAGAAAGCACTGATACTTCTAAGGAGACAGCATAGGCATATCCCTGAGGCATGCCGTTTTTAAAAACAGGGAGGAGGGATGGTAAAGATCTATTTTTTTTTATGCCAAATGATGGAACCAAATGTGAATTGTGCCTTATTCAAAGAAATGAATAAGGTTGTCAATAAATGGGCAACTGTCTACAGATAACGTTAAGTTACCCAAATTAAGCATCAATAGCAGCAGTAGCTCCCAGCCTAGTCAAGTTGGTTTGGTTTTTTGCTTTCCCCTCTTGCTCTCTCATTCAGTAGTTTGGCTGAGACAAACTGAGAAAGTTACACTACAGAAGTTAGGGGTAATCCTGCTGCAAGTTCTTTGCTAAAGATAAAAGCAGCTCCTAAAGCCCTGTAGTGAAACAATGACAGAAGCTCTTCTTGAGAAAAGCTAGTGCTGTTAAAACCTTAATCATGATTTACCGTTAATTACCAAAATACGTTCATACATTTTATAATACAGGCTACTATAAATTATTACCAAGAAAACAATACCACAAAAACATTTATTGTCATTCATATTACATCAAACAAGGCAAACTTTAAAGACTTAAAACAGAACATTTTGATAAGACATTTAAAGGCAGGAAAACATTTTAAAAAAACATTTCACCTAACAGTGCACCCAAGTGTACTTACCCAAGAAATGAACCTTCAGCTTACCAGCACACTGAAACGTGTACTACTAGCAGTAATACTGCTCCTACTCCTCAAGGGAAATGTGTAGAGAATAAATTTAGTCAAAATTTCAACTTTAAATCTGCACAGCATGTGCCACAAACAGGTGACAAAAAATGGTGTGAATGTCAAGTCCCATGTTGTTATCTTCATTATGACCCTTAGCAACAAACAGCAGCAGTTCCTAGAGGCAATAACGTTTTCTAACACTTCTACATGAAACCCATCTGGCCATTCTCTGTAGGATCAGTAAAGACTATACCCACAGACTTCTTGAGACCTGCTCACGTTAGTTTTTAAGCAGTGCTCTCATAGAATTGTTTCGGTCGACTTCTTGAAGACTGTTATTAATGCCAATAAGTTAAGATTAGTGTTTTATCAGCCTAAACTTTATTCCAAGATAAATTCACAGAATTTCAAAGAGAAAAACAATCAGAAGACCTGCACATAAGAATCTTAGGCAAAAATAAAGTTATGGGGTTAAGAAAGAACTTTAAACTATACTCAAAAACAAAGAGAAAAACCAAATGTGCATTTCCTTCAGGATACCTAAACTCTCCCTCCCTTCTCTGAGAACTTGCCTGGGTATTCAGCAACTGATCCATCAGCTGTAGGAAACCTATCTCGGATTATTAAATCGCTCTGGAATTTTGCCCCAGAATTCCTAGCTAGTCAAAACATTTAAGTGATTCTGCAATGAAACCTTAAGATTTTACAGTTGGCCATGAGATGGAGCCCTCTGGGGTTGTTAAAAAAAGGATGGATATTACTTACTGGTCCGCTAAAACCCGCAAGCTGCGTGATCATCAAACACACTATGGAAAGGATGAGCCTGGTGCGGCAGAAAATCCACACAACCCTCCGGAGAGAAGCATCATCAGGACCATTTTCTTTCAGTTCTTCCTGCCACAATCTCTCCAGCCTAATAAAAACAGAAGACTCGTGTCATAAATTTTTCACCATGAGAGAAGGTACCATCTCATAGGTGGTACTTTGTGAAAATTCCAAGTGCTTCCTAGCTGAGAACAACAAAACTAATAAATATCAAGAGAAATAAATACATTCCATGACTACTGTGAGAGAAAGAGGAATATCTGTATCTGGAAACATCTATGCTGTGTTACTTCCACATAAGAGAGGGATAAAGAACACAATGCCTTTTGCTTTGTCTGGAGTCTTTTTGGTAATCTTAATATACTGATTTGTCAGTCTCTCCTTGCTGATCTGACGGGAGAGTTATGGAGTCAATACCTGAAAGAAATTGTCATTAGCTATAGAAGGTTAGTCTGATCATAAGATCTGACCCACATTAAAATCACCTTGCTACTGCCTGTATTATTTCTCATTATGTTAGCACAGGATTTTTTTCAATGTAGCCTTGAGAAAGAACTTTGGTTTAATAGTTCAAAGATACACAAAATCAGAAGAACCACTGCAAGACACCCTTGGATATATAATCCTCTAAGTTCACTGAAATCAGCAAGACCACAGAAACCATGCAGCAGGAAGAAGTGGCCAATGAAGGATAAAACTGAATTCCACCATTCTGAGAAAGTCAGAACAAAGTATCAGTGCTGTTTTTCTAGGGCAATGCTACACCGTTGCCTGTGAACTAACATATAATAAATGGAAACAAGAAAATAATAAGGAACAAGACTTCTTTACCTTCTACAATTGACATCTGAGGACTCATGCCTTGATAAAGACCATACATCATCCATAAACAATTCCCCTTTCTTGTATGCTCTGTGGGCCAAAGGAGTGAGCCAGGAGAAGGTCATGGAGGAGAAAAGCCCAGCATTATCAACAGGGTGCGGGTGTCTAAAAGAAAAAAAACAATCACAAACAAATGAAAAAGGAAACAGAATTGTAAATCCTGAGAAACAAAGCCTCCTCTCACTGAAAGCACTCAGAGTACCAAACGGTCCATGCCAGCCACACTTGCTAAATAAATTCTGATGTTTCCAGTACCAGTCAGCAGACCTACATCTGCAACTATGCTTTGTGACTGGTTTGAAAAGCAAGTGCTGTATCAGGTCTTTGGTAGCCTAAAGACGTACTTGGAAGTGGTCCGTATGGGTTTCAGTGCGTTCAGACCATGGTGGTATTTGCCCTTGTGATGCTCTTCATCCAGCATTCGCAGCTGGGAATGCACAGAGGTGTCCAGTGGCAGGCCCTCTGCCCGAGCTGCTGCTTCCAAGGCATCCTGGCATTCAATCTGCTTTTATAAGAGAGACAGCAGAGTCAGACTTCAAAACTACATTTGAAGTCCGTGACTCCCAACTCCAGCAACTTTGCACCTCTTTCTCCTCTAAATTATTGTGCAACAACAATCACGATCATTTAAATGTCTTAGACCACAGGCTTCATCCTGGCAGCAAAGCCATGGAAGGTATATGTTCTAGATCTGCACTAAATCGTTGCATTTGTAAAATATAAGTTAGCACCAGTATTGTGCCTGTGCATTCAAAGGATAAATGGATACACCAGATTAATCCAGTGTCCTGCCATAGGAAATACAACAGAGAAAAATTACAGCATCAAGTACTTATGACATCAGCTCAGGAAATCAATGACTGGCTTATGCAATGTAATTAAGACATAGATTCTTGATGAATTTACAGCCCCTTGGCATAATTTAGATATTCTTATCTGCAGAAAACTCAAATTATTTTCAGAATACTGCAAAAATCCCTTCTTCAAAAGTACTTTAGATTAAAAAAACTTCAAATATGCATTAAGCAGGATTGTACTTCCTTTTCATCATGTTTCCTGCTTTTTTCTCTTTTTCCCTACTCTAAATGGAACAAATATGACAATTTTCTCTGCTCCCAGTCACAGCTTCTCAATGGCTCAGCAACTTTAGTAACAACCACTTAAAAGGAAAACCTTATCTTGGAGGCGGAGGATGGATTTCCACAGCCCCAGTGAAAGGCAGACTTAAATGCTCATCTTCCATGAAAGAGGAAACAGCAGCGATACAGAACAGTCAAAATGTTGCAGAGTTCCAACAAACCTTTCGATGAGAAGCCAGATGCGGCAAAACTACACCAGGAGATCAGCTCGTTATCAGTATTGGCAGAAAGCTCTAGACTGGTTCTAAGTTAATGGGCCATTCACTGCAGTGCCATATTACCTACTTATAGTCTAGATTTGTGAAATGGAACTACTTAGGAAAAAAATCTCATTTCTGACAAAAATTTTCCTGGCTCTTTTACAAATAATAATACTACAATTCTACCCTCATTAGTTGCCTTACCAGAGCAAAGTTATCTTATTTGAAAACAGCAATTGCAAATGCCTCCTAAAAACACAGTATCTGCAAAGCACTATATGTGTATTAGTAACAAGCACTCGGTTCCTAACTTTCCATCATGTAATTTCTGTTGGAAATGCCACCATTTATCATAGGCTTTGTCTGTATTACATTAACATATGAGAACACAGCACATTAAGACACCCAGCTTCCACCCATGTGAAGGATGAGAACAGAAAACTGATAATATCAAATCTGTCCTTTATTTATATAACTGAAGTACTTAAACAGTGTCCAAGCATGTTGTCAACAACCCATGGTTCTGATCTCAAAAAAACATATTTGCTAAGCTATCACCTAAAGCTATGATAACAAGAGAAGACAGACAAGTAACAAGTAAAAAAAGAACATTAAAACTTTATGACACATAGACTGACTCAAAAATATGCAACACTTGAAACCCGAATTAAAAGACTTCTCACTCAATTTATATTCAATTACTGACTCACTAAGGCAACACCACCTTACCAAGTCTGTTCAAATCAGCATTAATAAGGGACCTGTCAAGAGACATTAAAAAGGAGTCAGTAGTGGGGAAGAGTTCTGCAGCACTGCTTTTCTGGTTACAGCAGAGGAATTCCTAACCTGTTTGCTATGTCACCCTTGCAAGACACCCCAGGCAAATCTTCCCAAACACCTTGTTGCTGATAACAGGATGGTTTCTAAGGGATGCCATTTCTAAGACTAGTTGCAGAGTCATTTTTCAGAGCACACAAGAAAGTACCTGTAAGTTAAAAAGTCTTCCTAAACAGAAAACACTATGTTTATGCTCATAAAAGTAGCTTTTCACCACTTACTAATAAGAACAGTTTTTTGATAAGCACAATTGCAAGATTTTTAGGCAGTCCAAAGATAATGTTCTCAAACACTAACTAAAAAATAGTTAAACCCCCCAGAGCTGCTCAAGAGAATTCTCTCAGCAAAGGCCAAAAAGTTGCATTGCTAAAGACTGGGGCACTGCCTTAGAAAGGTCTTTATAATGTCTTGCCATAAAGGCAAGTGTGAGCAATAACCCCTAGCTGAGAACATTGCTCATCCCCACCTCGGCAAGGTTGTCAAAATCCCACATGTAAGACTATCAAGAAACAAATGCACCATACTACTGAACAGTTAAGGTCCTAAGAACTCCACAGGTTCTGCATAGTTCTTTGAAGATTAGAAAATCTTCAAAGTTGAGTTTATCAGGAAGAAATGAGACTCCTAAGCAGTTTTATGATGCACTTCAAGAACAAAAGACTGAAGCAAAAAAACATACAAGCCCACATTGTTAATTTACGTTTCTGATTAGGTCTCCTGATTGCCTGCATAGATGTACAGTTTTCTTGGAAACCAATGCCTTGAAGAAGTCATTACTAATGGGATATAACATGTTACAGTGCTGCTATTGAAATAAATCAAACACTATCAAAGAGAAATCAGATAGCACTTTTTCTAATTCATCAACCTATTAATATACCAATATAAGCAATGAACTAGGTGATACAACATGATACTGATAATTCTAAAGAAATGTTCACAAAAACAAGACAAGCCTAAATCAGATATCACTAACTGGAGCTGGAGGAATCAGTCAGACATTTCTTGAAAAACAGGAGCTCCCTACTCAGCATCAACAAAAGGTCAAAAAAACAAGGAAGAATTGTTACAAAAGATACAAAGGATAAAGCAGAAAATGTAACCATACCACTTAAAAAACCCTAGGCTTTGCCTCCTTTTTGACTCTGTCCTCTGTCTCTTCAGTTCAAAAAGGGTACTGCACTTAAAATTACTTTCTGTGAGCAATGAGAACAGCTGTATTTGGAATAGCTTCCACACACATATAAATTTAAAATTTTTCAGATGGATAGAAGAAAGGAATAAAGGTTCAGGTATTTGAGAGGTCCATAAAGTCACAAATGGCATGAAGAAGATGACCACCAACTGTTCTTACAACAAAAGAACAAGGCACAGTTAAATTTAGAATTCTCTGTCATAGGATAATGTAAAGTTCAAATGTATCAGTGGAATAAACATGGGAGAATTAAACACACAGGACAAGCATATCATGACTTATTAAACACATGACAGATGGCAACAGCAACCATTTATGCAGCATCTTATTAATAGCTGGTGGATTCCAAAAACATTTTCTGCAGCCATGGACATCTCCTAACAGAGGGTAATGGTTCTGCACTCCACATATGAATGTCTGACATGATTCAATAGACGACTGTAAGAATTAACAGACTAACAAGTCACACTTTTAATCCTGAGGGCCATCTCCAAGAATACAGAGAGTACCAAGGAAGCATCACTTCACACATGATCTTTCTCCATGGGTGGGTCACAGACAGGTACAGAAAGAGAAGCATGGCTGGTGCTGCTACCATAGAGTGCACCTGTCCACTCTGACTTTCTGCAGCTTAGGAAAACAACAACCCTTCCACCACCTGTTAGGCATGATTTCCTCGTCCACAAATCAGCCATAACAATGATAAGCACATGAAGTAATGCAAGAGTCAGAAAGATTACATGGTTGGCTCAGGACATGTCCTGACAAAGTCTGAATTAAGTGAGGAAAATGAGTTGTTTAAGGGCAAAGGGAAACTATTTGCTCATTAACTTAGAGACAGCAGTACCAAATCCACCATCCAAGGTCATGAAAACAGAAAATTTACAAGCCAAACTACAAAGCTGCCAATTACACACATCAGAAGTTTTGCAGGAAGCAAGAGGGGCATGAGGACCCTTACTCAGAAAGGGAAGCAAATCCCAACATTGAGTTTGGACACTTCTGGAAACCTGGTCAGCAGGCAACATGGGCATTTATCTCTGAGTATGGGAAATAGGCAGAGAGAACGGAGGCAACTGTGATGTATATGGAAAGGAAAATCCACCCAGTGAGATTCTTGCCTTTCACACAGACAACCTCCTATTTAAGAGAAGGTAGCAATTTATTAGCTTGACAGATGTAATATTATATGATAACAGCAAAACCAGACAAGACTGGAGGCAAAGCAAAATAGATTTTTCCATCCCTTACTCATCTTGCAGAGGAAGAATTTGGTGTGTCAACATACAATCCAAACCCCATCCACCAAACAACTATTGTCCCTTTTTCCATCCAGAACATCTTCCAGGGCTCAAATCACAACAGGGAAGAAGCTACATCTCTTCTGTTCCTACCACCACCTGACAGAAAGCTAGAACAGACCTATAAATGCTTCTTATTAATCCTTGCAGCTGATATAGAATGTAAAAACTACCGTGGTTGACTTTCTATTACATAAAGTTAAAATTGTTTTACTTAAGTAATAAAGAACTGAGTTGAAAACACTACAGAACAGAAACTCCCACCTCTTGCATTTAGCAGGCAGACATCAGCAAGCCTTTATTCAAGTTCCCAGCAAGGAGAGGCAAATAGGAAAGCAAGAGACCATCACAACAGACCTCAGGACTAGGTAGGCATATGATGTTGAAAAGAAGTGTTCTGCTCACCGCCTAAAGCATTCTCCATACTACAACTCCAGGATGAAGAGCAATTTTAAAATATTTAAGACTTCATTAAAGGATTGGTGTTGGAAAACAAGATTAGTTATTAGTTTGTAAAGGCTGGGGAAAGATAGGACGAAGTGTTCCAGGCAGCTTAAGGACAACTAAAATAGGAGTTTAGGAAAAGACACTCTGAAGTTGTAATTACATTCTTCCCAGAAATCCCTGAGTTCAAGCATAACCCCACTTGAAAGTAGTTAGGAGCTTTATACACTGCTTTTACAGGTAGCACAGGCAACCCTTAAAGCATTGTTGTCCAGACTGCAAGTCACCAAACCCAGGAGCATCTGAAAATCAAATAGGTTTGCAGATCCAAACATGGTCAAATCTGCTGTTGCTTAGTGAAGCAGCAAGTACATTATGAACTCTACAGTCCACTAAAGCAATTTTCTCCTTTTGCTGGATTTGATGCAGTACACTATCTACAAAAATATTAACAAGGCGATTTGCAGCATTAGGCTCCCAACCTTCTCTGTAGCTAGGATACTTTATAATACCCTGCCTGATTAAAACATGAGCCTATTTAAGACTGGTTTGGTGTATCATCCACCCATACCAGCTGTCTCCCTGTTGCTGAGGCAGTGAGGAACAAGCACAGGGCTAGATCAAAGACAGTGGGTGTGAGGAAGGAGGCATTGATCCTTTAGGCACCTGCACATACTGATTGCAAAGCACAGATAGCACAGCTCAGTTCACACAGCACCAAGGTCAGATAGTTTTAGGTGCCTAGAAATCATGGTTACATCTTCCAGAACTGCTGAAATGAAACAGGTCAAGAAGTTAGAGCCTCCATTTTCTTCCACCTCCTGACAAGTGGAATATGAATGAAACCTCACATCTCTACTGCCTTCTCAGCTACTGCTGCAGGGAAGAACAGCACTTCATAGCACCAAACATACATCCAAATGCAGGAATGAAGACAGCTGTGCCATATTCCTCTTAAGTGAAAAGAACTGTTCAGAAGTGTGCTCTGATTTGCCATAGGAGTTCAGAGATTCAGCTGAAGTCCAGTTATTCACTAACACAGATACATGTGACTTCACTACGCAAAATCTGTCATTGCTTTTCTTGGCCAGGTGTATTAACACGTATTTTCTTAGCACAAGGTGTATTAACATTTGAGTCATGGTTTCAAAGCTAGCCTGAGTTTATGCACCCTCAGATTAGAGTAGGAGTCTCTGAGCAGTGCTTGGCATTGATATCAAGGCTCTGAAGCCAAACAAGTATGTATGACTGTGACGAGCCTGAATATTTTAGTCACATATATTGAGCACCTTACTTAAGGCACATAAAGTCCTTGATGTGGACAGGTATACCAGCTTCTTACAGCAATACTTATTTTACCTTGCCCTTGAATTCTGGCCAGCATCAGACTGAAGTGAGATGTTCTCAACTCTTCCCTAGAAAATCCACTTATTCCTGCAATCCAAGAAATACAGAGTTTGGCATGAAGTGTTCATTTTAGAATTTTACAACTATAGCTACTGTGAATGCATCTGATTAGCAGCTGTGCACCTGCTTAGGCTTCTGGTATCCATGAATCCTTGTCTTTTGTTTTGCATTTAAACTAGTATTCATGATCTTGTAATCAAAGGATATAGGATCCATTCAAAACCAAGGTTGTACACGGATCATCCAGCACTGGAGATACACAGCTTATGCACACTAATAGCACACTTCTTAGAAAATGGGAGTAATTGGCTTTAAGTTGCCCTACAGAATTGGCACCCTACGTGTCTCTGACCACAAAGATGGAATTACCAATGAATGACAGCAGAGGCCTTGATGCCATAGCTTTTACCAAGCCTAATAAGAATCTTTTATTTAACTCACCTTCCCATACCAACATATGCTTCCAAAAGCAAGGGGCACCTCACTCAAGTGGCAAACAAGCTAGTAAACTCAAACTAAACACTTCAGGGCTCTAAACACATTGACTTTGAAATTCTTTAACCTTAGTCCTGAAAAGCAACTGAAACACAGGTTTTGTTTGTGGAACAGCCTGTTTGCAGTATTCAGTTCAGGCCACAACTGACTATTGCTTATAACCAGGACATGAATGTTCAAAAACTAATAACTATCTCAGTGTCTCAAGGCATCAGAATTCCCTGAAGATAAGTGAGTTTTGACTCATTTCAAGTTAAGTTCTCCAACAGTTTGTGATAGATGCCTTTAATAGTTCTGGCAGCTCTTAAAACTGCACACTGAGTTTCTGAAACAGTCAAAGGGCAGAATGCCTCCAGCACTAACACAGAACACTGCAACAGAAAAGATACTGCAAGACTTCCTTCACTGATGGCTACTCTGCTCCTTACACACTTTTGGTCATGAGCAGCCTGATTTAGAAATCTGCTTTGAACAGCAACTAACATTAGTCAAAGGCAATAACAGCAAGCAGTCAGATCTGAGGCTTTATCATGTGGCTAAGTCTTAAACAGATGATGTCTCTGGTGCACTAAGGAAGGCAATCAAGCTCCAATGGAAGCTGTGAATTATTCAGAACATGAGATCAGTGTTCCTCTAGAGAATGAAATCCTTGACTGGACAGAAACAACCTTTTCATTCCTACTATTCTGTGGAAAGTTCATCTGATACCATAAGCCCTCCTCCAAGTTTCAGGTAAACTTTTGATATACAGCTGGCTGTGGATATGCTTCTTTCTCAGATGGTGATATGTACATATAGACATAGAAGACAAGGTAGAGATACTCCTTCAGTGTGGTTAAAGAATCATCCTGAAACATTCACCAAATAAGTCCAGGATCTTCTGTCAAGTGGTCTTTGATAGAACCACTTGATTCTCTGTGACAGCTCTGTCAGTGAGTACTTTATTAGCAGAACTTCAATGGTAAAACAACTTCACAGAACATAATTGTAACCAATACACTCAGTTCTCTGCAGATATAATGGAAATAATGCATCTTTAGAAAGCACCATGAATGTTTGTTTCTGCACATAGTCTAATTGTGTTCAAAATTTTCAAAGATAATAGAACTCTTGACAAGACAGATTTTGAAGTTTTGCTTTCATTTGACTCGAACAAGTAAAAAAAAAAGTTCTGTGTTTACTTGGTTACAAAAATACGGAATCTTCCAGGAAAATGTAGCAGCTTCAGCTACAAATAAAACTTTATAGTTAAGCTGTCTAGGGCTGCTGTAAGCATGGAGTACAAAAGCAGTACCCAGGCTACATTCACATTGCTATTTTTGAACCTGTTGTTCAGCACAGTTGATTCAGACACTTCAGATGCTTCAGAGATGTTGAGGCAGAATTAATCTTACTATTAAACACTCAGACAGTGATAATCACTTCAAAGCTATCAGTGCTTGAAGGATTTACATCAACTCCAACAAGTTCTGATCATATTCCCTGCTGTCTTTGCAAAAGATGTCAGAGACAAACCTGAAAAACAAGAGATCAAGGTGAGGACCAGAGTATGTAGAGTTTCTGATAGCCAAAGTTAGCAACACATTTTCCCTGCATGTTTGAAGCCATGTCTGCAGTACCACACTGTCCAGTGCCTTGAAATGCAGCAATTTGCACTTGAGGTTTACCACAGATGCAGTTATTATGCTTCAGCAGCAAGAACCTAATCCAGAGCAGTACATCCAGTCAGAACCAATTACAGCTTGGAGTACAATTTGTAAATTAGTACTCTAGCATCATTAACTTAGGGACTCAAATTCCAAGAATTGAGTTCTCATAGGCATTGTGTATCATGAAAACAATCTGCTTCTACATGTTCCTCCATTGTGAACATAATGGAGTATGAAGCAAAATACTCACTTGCCTGATGTTCCATCAAATAAACACAAACCTACATTTGAGAAGAGCCTATACTGAAACCACTTTGAGAACAAATTATTCCTCTTCCTTGTTTGTCATTTTATAGTGTATTTCATGGACACAACGGGGTCTGCCCTCCTCAGGACACACTGCTCCCATAAGAAAAGCTACATATAATTACTTCAGGTACAACTTGAAGGGCACACACACATTCTGAGAACAGAAAGTCCTAAGGGTGTAAGTATAAATCAGTATTTCTAAAACATCCCTTGTTATTCACCTGTCATGTAACAGCTTCTTACAGATGAAGACTACTGACTACAGTACAGCAAGTGCACCTACAAGTTATTGCCATCCAGCCATGCCCCCACATAAAATAAACCAAATTAGTATGGTACTATGCACTGGGAACACATCTTTAAGACCCTGGTTTTTCAAGCTACATTAAGGTCTCAAGAGACTTAAAATTCCATTGTTACAAGAACACACTGCAGACACTTATTCATAAGGTGAATATATGTATTTGCAAGCTGAATAAATTTTTTTCTTGAATTTCAGTCCCAGAGCACCTATTTCAAAGGTCCATATTTCTATAGCAACATTGCCATTAAGCACCAGGAAATGTTGGATTAGACCTACTTATGTTGCAGAATAATTTCAATTATGATTCCAGGAAGCCTATTTGAAAAGCTCCTGTCTTTCAAAGAAGTGATCTTTCAAGCTGTGACCAAGCAGTATTTAAGCTTCCAAGGAAAGAATTGCAAGTTCTTTTTCATTATTGTCATGAACACGCATTACAGCATCCTTTCAGCAGGAAATAAACACCAGTATGGAGGTTTCAGGACAGAAAATGTAGAGTTCAATATAACCTCTACACAATGCAAAGAGAGACATACAAAAAAGCTCTGGGACCTTGGCTCAGTAGCAAAACATCTTTCACCTACAAAGATCTTGATTAGAAAACCAACTAGACTTGTCTGCTTCAAGTTAAGAAGGATGCAGAAAAATGCAGCAATATAGGCATTAAAAAACCCCCAATGAGTCATGTTATTATTGATCAGTTCTGTAGCCCTGCCAGCAGTGGGCATCACCATTGGCTATGAACCAGTGGTCCTTGACCACTGTTCTCAGAGGATATAGGATTCTACCTCAGTCTATGAGGTACCTGTGCAACATATTAGCAAGAAGTCTACCTCATGCAGTATAAGTCTACTGCAAAACAGTTCCAAACCTGCATTCCACAAAGATCTGAAGTTAGTGATGAAGTAGCAGCCTTAATCTGCTTGCAGCTTGCTCCTGGCCTTACAGATCATGCTTACAGATTTGTCATTTTCCAGTCAAGGTAGTTCAGATCCTGAGTCAGGTTTTCTACAAGAAATTCGAGTCACAACATCTCTACTGATGGTACACTGAGCTCTGTTTTCCAAATGACAGAGTTCCACTAGAGCTTAACCCCTCTGTCTGAACTGCTGTGGTCCTACCCTTCCTCATCACATCAACCTCCATTGTGTTTGTCACCAGTGTGCCAAGTAAGGCATTTAAGCCAATCCAAGTTCCATAAAAGAGCAAAAAACAGTCCTTTCTCTTCCCTGGAGATATCATTTTCTTAACAGCTTCCAGCCTTTTGTTGCAGGCAGAGGGCAAGTGCTTAACCAAACAGATCAAGCTCTGCTTTATGAAAGGGAAGTCTTTGCTCTTCCCTGTTACCAAAAATATGAAGCATCCCAACACTGACAAGCCAAGTATTATGTTGAAACAAGAGCTTGTTTCAATTATAAAGGCAGAAACTCAGTAGACAAATGTGAAAATCTAACTTAGATAAGGTGTTATGAATACAGCTCCTTTTACTCCACCTCAGTATTCTGCGAGTAAACAGGATTTAATCTCACTGACATGCAGAAACAAATTCAGAGATGTTTGTGTTTACAGACTGTATGTACCTGAATTGCAAGGTCAGCAAAATAAAAAGGGTACCAATATCTGAGCTGGAAATTAACTCAACCCTGGCATACTGAACAAGATAATCATCAAGTAAAGTGAGCAACCGATCAGAACCAGATCAGCCAGGTAAGTTCATTCCTCTACTCAAAGAGACTAAACCAGATAAAGCTCAAGGTATAAACATGGATAAGCCATTTTCTTGCATCAGTAAGCACAAATTTTATAGAACTCCGGCTTTGCAATCCAATTACATGGGTCTACAACCCTGTAGTCAAGGCAGCATATCAAATGGTAGAGGTAGAAGGGTAAACAATACTACAGAAGCATAGTTAAGCTGACCTGAAGTTGCCTCAGAAACTTTCACTCTAGGAAGTACACACATGCAGGACTTTGCTTATTTTCAGTCTTCAGAAAAAAAGCAAACAAATATGCTGGTGTCACAATTTCATTGCATTAAAAGGCTTAGAGGTAAGATAAGGATGTTTTCTTTTAAAAGTTAAACCCTGATTAGATGATACAGACCAACAGGGAGAGATAACATGCCACAATTACTGCTGAACTCCACTGCCACTGGTCAGGAAAGAGAGCTGCCTGCCAATGGCATCACTGTTGTCACCAGTAATTTGGCAAAGCAGGTTTGCTACTGGACAGGGTAGGGTGGATGGAAAGCCCATGACATCAACATAATAAACACCGCTAAAAAGCTGCACCACCATGCCTCCTCCGGAGGGCTCTTGGCTCTGCATCAGTGCCTGCTCTAATGCAATCAGACACCACCTTCCCCAGAACACCGTCAGCAGCAGTCTGCTGAGTCATAGAGCCTGTGGGGACACCGGAGCTGCAGGGCTTGCGAGCGCTCACTGCACTCAGACTGCTGCAGAGCTGCTCACTCCAATCGCAGAGAACAGCAGTGCAGCACTGCCACACCACACACACCTGCCAAAAGCCCTTAAGCCACAGAGAAACAAGGTAAGCCTGAGCTGAAGTACATAGTATCTCAGCATCTTGTACAATCCAGCAAAGCTTAAGCCATTTTAAGTCTTTATAATTTTCCCACAGAAATACAGCGAGTTCCCCTATTTCCAACCCTCTCACGCCCATGCTGTCACAAGCAATCTATATGGAATGACCAGCAACAGATCTGCAAGGATCTTGTCATTGCAAAAATCAGACATAAGCAGGATTAACTTTATTTGTTTGGCTTCAGAAAAATCTACAGTGTACATACCTCAACCTCTCTCTGTACACATATATACACACACACATACCTAAATATCTGTCAATCCTGAGACTATTTCAAGAAAGGTTAAGAACAGGATATGCAAGAGAGTATTTCAGTGCTAGCATTCAGAGCAGCTAATACCTTTAACCTCCTTCAGCTGGCACAGGTTATTCAATTCAGACCATATCTGTCACCAGCATGAGTGTTTCCATTTATCTGAGGCCTTTCTTTTCCCCCTATAGCATTTGGTATAAGCACTCTTTACAGTGAAAACAAGCCCTGAAAGTTAGAAGCTCAGAACAATGATAGGCTAGCTCTAAGCCAGTGGTTATTTCAAAACTCAGCTCTCAAAAAACTAGTGCTATGACAGCACCTCACCATGTTAAATACACAGATGCACAAAAAAGTGTTCAATACTAATCACTTCCATCTGAGAGAAAAAGTAAAAGTCATGCTACTGGAACAAACCAGACATCAGCTTTAGAAAATTAATCTCTAAGAAAACCATGACACAATTAAGAGTTTTTTCAGCTGCCAACACTGAGTGGTGCATGATTTGTGCTGAGTTCTTCACTAGTCTTGCTTGGTTGCAATGATTCTAAATTACAAAGGCTTAAAACGTTTTCTTGATTCACATCAATACCCAAATACTAGAAAAAAGTTCATATTGTTCAAATGTTACTGAAAAGCCACATTTAAAAAGGAAAAATGTTTAATAGGTCCTCCGATCTGTTACTAAAACAGCTACAGTATCCCTTGGAATGACCTCTTCCACACAAAAGGCAATATTCATTATTGACCTTCAATGCAGCGAATCTATATGCAGCTGGCACAGCAAAAAGGCTGCTGCGTGTAATTTAATAAGCATAAAGACTGCAAAACAAACAATGAAAAAAATAAACTGACCTTATGTTTAGAATGCTGAAAATTTGACTCATCCTGCTCTTCATGCTGCACCGAGTCAGCCCTCTCCCTCACACTCCTATACCCAGGACTGGGTATAATGTACTCTTTTCCTATGTCGATGTCTTTCATCTTCTTTAAACGCCAGGGTTTACACGTGTATTTTCACTTCAAATATCTGAAAAATAATTAAATTCCACTTCATTACATGCTGCACCAAATACCAGTTACTTTTAGTCATCTACTTTTAAGGTTTATTTTGAAAGAAAAAAAATAGCAATTGTAAAAGAGTTATATTACAACAGGACTGTAACAACATGACTTTGGAAGCCCACATAAGACTAACTTATCGTGAACTAGTTTAAACATACCCTGAGGTAACCAAAGAGTAGAATGATCCTCAATGCACTAGAGTGCTGTCATACTTCCTCTCTTAGATCTCTGAAATACAATTATGCAATCTGACAGATTAAAGTAATAGCTACAGCATTTAGCTGAAACCATGAGAAACTTGACTTGTAAGACCAAATCCCCAAAAATCTTTTGTTAGTGTCTGAAACTGCATATAACAAATAACTTATCAGTACAGAGTTTTGCAAAACGGATCTCTCTAGAGATATCACTTGATAAAATTAGTCATTACACAGACTCCTGAGGAAAAATGCCTGCCTTCTCTACAGCATTGCTCCCTTCATGGGCATGAGCTACCATAAAGGACGGACGTGCACAGGAATGAGTCACACCTTCAGCGCCGCAGGTTTCCACGCAGTCTACCGAACTGCACTGTAAGGTCAGGAGCAGATTCAGAGTCCCGAAAACAAAACCGCCGCCCACTGCGAGACTCTGTTTTATAACTCATGGCACTCCGCCGCCTGCCCGAGCCCCGGGCGGCGGGAGGCGCCGGCAGCGCTGCCCGGCTCTGGCGGAGCGGGGGGCTCGGCGAGGCGTGCGGGACGGGTCCCCCAGCCCCGGGCCCCCCACCTCGGGGTGCGGGAC
>WBMV01004636.1:523085-592518 GCA_013396655.1 Campylorhamphus procurvoides
CGGGGCACCGCATCCCATCACATCCCACCGCTCCCCACCGGGGCACCCCATCCCACCGGGGCACCGCAGTCCACCGCTCCGGGGCACCGTACCCCACCGCATCCCGCAGGGGCACCGCATCCCACTGCATCCCACCGCATCCCACCGCTCCGGGGCACCGCATCCCACCGGGCACCGCCTCCCACCGCTCTGGAGCACCGTATCCCGCCGGGGTACCGCACCCCACCGCATCCCGCCGGAGCACCGCACCCCACCGCACCGCACGGCCGCGCGGTGCTGTGCGGTGCAGTGCATCGCAGCACAAGGCAGTGCCGTACCGGGCAGTACCGGGCGGTGCGGGAAGGACGGGGCCTTCCACCGGGCCTCTGCGGTTGGGCCGTGCCGCGGGAGGGTCGCGGGGACCTCCGGTGGCCCCGCCGGGCGCTGCCCGGTGCGCGGGGCCGGGGCCGCCCGCTGCCGGGGACCTGTAGCCCTGGGCCGGGGAAAGTGCAGACCTGCGCTTATCTGGGGCTTAACCCGGCTCAGCAGAGCCGGCTCCTGCCGCACGCCCGCTGCCTCCCAAAGAGCCGGGCTCGCAGCAGGGATCTGTTCCCTTGCCAAGCCCCTGGTGTGCCGCTCCAGCTCCCATTCGGACCAGCTAAAGGGACGGTGAACTTGTCCTAAGGCTTTCGCAGCCAAGCTGTGCCCGCTGAAAGAGATGGAAGCTGCGCTGTGTAGTGATGGCTGAGGGCCAGCCACCCTGCTTTCCCAAAACAGCGCGATACAGACTGTCCAGCCTCCGCCTCAGGGGAGGCAGTGAAGGAGGAGATGGACACAGCTGCATTTCCTTTCACAAAGGGCTGTAAATATCCTTAACAAACCCCGAGCTGTAGCTTCTCCCCTGCTACGTTTAAATACCCTGTCCTCAGCTGACATCTTCCTTCCACCAGCCAGATTTGGCTGATGTCTCATTTAAGTGGTTTATATAACGAGTGCCTGTTTGCACCGCAGTCCTTGCTCTCCTGTCAGGAATGTTTGTGAGAGTCGATTTGATAGAAATGCTGAAATAAACTCAGGTAAAGATGGGAGGTGGGAATCTAGAAATAAAATATTACCAGAATATTCCCTCCAAGTCCACAAGCCAGCAGTACAGGTAAAAGGTGTCACCATGCAGCCAATTCAAGGACACCCTTAAGGTACCAGAAAATCCCTGCAGAGCTCCCTGACACATATGGTCACACATTCTGCAGACCTCCAATTCCATTTCTGGAAAAAATGAGATTCAGCTCCATTGCAGGTGCTCTTAACATTTTGGGACAGAAGGACTGACAGACAGACAGGCAGACAAACCCTTCTATGGTATAGCAGCCAAGAACAAGAGTAGCTGCTGCATTTTCCTGCAGACTGTTCCCCAGGACTCACAATAATGCAATTTCAGATTGGTTTGACTGATATGTCACTGGGGAAGAAGCTGCAAGGTGCACTTCATGCTTTATAAATGCTATGTCCCAGGAGAAGGTACAGAACTCAGGAGGCAATTTAGAGTAAGTCTCTGAACAGTCCTTAAACTCACCTTTATCCACATCAGACACACGGAAGTGTAGGGGTGAGTAGTTGTGCAATTACTGAGCTGTGTAGTTAAACAGCGTAAACAGAAAGGACAAAGTATGAATGAAGGGGAAAATTGAACTGTGTTAAAGCTTCAAGGTGAATCACTTGTATTTTATTTTAGGGTACTGACCTGAAATTGTTCTGAGCGTGAGCGTGTCTTTGGCCTCTGGGCTGTCGAAGCAACAAGAGCTGCTTTTTGGAGGTGGCTGGCTGTTTGTGAGCTGATGACATGCTGAAGCCTAAAGACTCTGAATCACGTGCCTGGAGAGGAAGAACATGAACCTCCATTATGCCAAAGTCATTAAAAAATGTGTTCAGAAAGATGAGCAGAGAGTGTTGTTTAAGCCAAGGGAGCCAGGGCCCTGCCTACGCTTATTCTGTCCTCTATTTCTCCAGTGCTGGAGTAGATCTGAGAGTAAAAGGGAGGATATGAGTGCTAGTAGAAAGCTGTTGGTAAGGAATGATGTGTACGCTCCACTCAGACTAGCTCTGGGCAGTGGGCACGCTGCAGCATTAGCAGTGCTTCCACACCTGTGGTCCTATGAGTGTTCATACTCCCTTAGTATGATGGTGGGATGAAAATGCTTATGTGTGTCACGAGTCTCCTCCAGCGTTTCTTCTAAAGGCTATAAATGTACTGGTGCTACCAGCCAGAGGAGTTACATCGTTAGCTCCAGTGGCAGCAGCTAATGCTTTTAGTGCAGTGAGTCCTGGATTCACCCCTGAGGGATGGCAGCTGTTACATAAACAAGGCCTGTACAGTATTAAAACTTGCTCTGATTCAGGATCTGGGATTTGCTATAATCACCCCTGACTGCATGAGAAAAGCAGAACCAGACCAAAGAGCCACTGGCAGCTTCAAAGCCAGGGCCTGCAGACCATGTGGGCAAGGAAGCAACACTTGACAATTAGTTTTCTTAGAGGTGTCCAGAATCTGCTCCCCTCTACCCCAAAACAAACATCAGCAGAAAATTTAAAGTAATGTTTGAAACAAGCTGATTTGAACCATTGGAGCTGAAAATGGAGCATCTCTGGATTAACCAGGAAAACCAGGGCTCAGTTTGTGTGACTGTTGGTCTTTGTCCATCTCTCCTATTACATCTTTCCCCCATAGGATCTGAGTATCTGCTTCTGCCTTTTGGGGAATTGGAGTATGTGCTGCTCAGGTGACTTAACTGAGCTGAATCTTGGACCTAAACAGAGACACAACCTTCAGGAGATGTCTGAAGCTTAAGGAGCACTCTGTGCTCAGCATCTGGGTTCTCATCACTGCAATTAAGACCAGCATTTCAGACACACAAAACCCTGTTAACACACACGACTGAGAAGCAGAGTTTCTTGTGTGCTAATTGGATCCAAACGCCTGGTGAGCGCCAAACACTCTGACTGCACAGGTTGGATGAGGGATTAATGGAGTGCTGTGGTCAGTGTTTTATTACTGGCAAAATATTGCAATGAGGCACTGAGATAAAACAGCCTTTCTTTTTGCCCTGAAGGAAAAGCTGCTCCCTACAGAAGCAGCACAATATGATTGGAGTGATGTCCATGGAATTATGTAAAATAGCAGGAGATATCTTGGGCTAACAGGAGGGGAGAGCGGTCACACTAGACTTGCCACCTTGCTCAGTGCCTTTTTTCAGACCTATGGGCTCTGCAACCTGGCTGGGGAACACAGCATGCTTTGGTCAGTGTGGATTGTCCTTGAGGAGCCATCTTCCTTTGGCACAAATCCGGACACCACTGTGGAGTGCAGTTCTCCCTCTCCCAAATCCGCTTTCCTATGCACCTCATACACAGAGGACATCTTATTACCCTTCCCCACTGGGAGGCTGGGTCCTGGATGCTGAGGCTTGCATTTTCAGCACGAGTTTCCTGAGTGTGTGCCTCTTGATGAGCATGCTGACAGTGGTTATGCTTGCTAGTGCTTTTTTACTCTCTTGCTGGTCAGAGCTCTCAGCCATGAAGTGCAGAACTCAGAAATTAATTGGATAGCTCAAGTAAAAGTCCCATGCCCAAATTTAGCCTGCAGCACTGCAAACCATAACAAGTCCAGACAAAGGGAGGTCTGGAGAGACTGCATTCATCAGCTCGTTCATGATTCTTTATCCCTGTGCAATGCCCAGTCTTTTATTGTCCATCATGTCCAGGTCTCCCTCCCACACACAGCCTATTAGTTCAGGACTCTGAGCTCTCAGAGCAGACTGAAAGATTTCCTGTTGGAGCTACTGCAAGCCATTCTTCTGGCATTTTTAATCCACCATCCTTAGGCTCCAGAGTTAACATACCACTGAAGAGACAGGGAGGAGGGCAGAAATCAATGCGGTACTTGTAGTATGGCTGTCAGAGACTGCTGTGACTTGCTCAGTCATTCCCCTCTTAAATCTCACTAGCAAATAAACAATTTCAGGACATCAGTGGTCTGGGTTTGTCACATGAAAACCACAGTCCAGTTTCCTGCAAATAATGACGTTAATAATCATCAAAAGCATTGCATAATAGGTCATTACTCATTACAGCAAGAATTGGGCACAGTTGCCTTTAAGAGAAGTTATGGTATCTAGGGCATTTGGTCATGGCTTGCAACTGAAGAACAAGCAGAGGCACCAATACTCCTTGCACACATTTAGTGCTGCTATCATCCAAGTCTTCCTAAATATCCTGCTGCTGTGCACAGGGTCTGGAGAGGCTCAGGAATGCTGCACTCTGAGCTGCCTGCACCAACACCTGGATAGACACAACTGTCCATGCTGTGCCAGGCATCTCCCTGTCTGCTGGACCACAGATGCTTGTCCACAAGGTTATGCATACACCACCATACATGCTTTGTGTCTACCTAGCCCACAGCATGGACCTAATAAACTCCCCATATGAACCTTGTACCAAACTCACCTCCCTATTCCAGTCATAGGTACGCAGGAAGAAGTTAGCAGGGTTAGAGAACGTCAAGTTTCAGTGTCATGAGCCAACTGTTTCCTGGAACTCAGTGTTTTCCATGTGGCTGTTCTGATTTTCAGGGCACGTGAGGAACAGGACCTTGTGGGATGCTCAAGACTTAAGCAACACCCCAGGAAACCCTCACTTCACAGCATGAACATTCTCTGAGCCCTCACTTTTTCATTACTGCAATCTCATTGTGCTTGCAGCTCTGCAAATGACTCATTCAGACATTCAAGTCCGTGTGCTTTATGTTGCCTCAGTGCTGAACACTCTGTGTTGCCAATCAGAAACTGGTGAAAGTGGAGGCCAGCTCATACAGCACAGTGAGGAGCCGTGATTTTCCCACCCTTGCCCCAGAAAAATACAGAAGAGGGATATGATGTGTTTGGCCATAGAGGAAAGAAGAAACTTTTCCTCATGACCTGTTTTAGTGGAAACAGTTCATTAATATCTTAATACACCTGTGCATTTGGCTTTCCTGGAAGCGAACTGTACTTGCTTGATGTTTGTGCAGAGCTGTCAGCAGTGTGGGCGTTCACACTGTGATTGTGTTTCAGAGGATGAGGCTCCTAGCCTGATCCAGGCAGAGATACCACTCCAGGCTACAGGGGTACCACCCATTGCGTTCCCATCAGTTCATGTGGGAGGATGAACATTCCTAGCCAAGCTAACAGTGTTTTACTCTTGTTCTCAACAGCTTCTACAAATAGCCATGCTTTTGCAGCAAATGCCTTTCAGTGTTATTTTTTTTTCAGGTTTTGATCATCCTGCCCTATTTCTGCAGCATTTATGCTTGTCAGAGTGCAGAAGTAAAAGGTGCAATGCTCTGCTCTATCACACAGATTAAATTTGGTTTGTAATTCATCATTCAGGTCAGGAGGAGAAAGCAGTGAAATAGTATCTTATTTCATATGCTACTTTCTTTGGGTTTTGGGAGAGTGGGATACAAATACCATACTCCCAACACAATTAGCAGCAACTTACTCAAAACTTGTGTTTTCCTTACAGGGAAAAGCAAGAATCTTTCAAAGCTGTTGCAACGTTTAAATTGTAATCTATCGCAGAAAACCAGTCTAAGGCAATTCAGTCTAGGCTGATTGTTCAATCTTTCATCCATAAACCTGATGATTTGGAGGACAAGACCAATCCAAGGGCAAAGCACTGCCCAGAGACCAGAAGCCAGCACAGACCTACCCGTTGTACCAAGTTGTATGGTTCCCACACCTTGCACCACACCCATGGCTAATGAGTAATCCATAGAAATCAGCAGCATGGGTCAGGCTGGAGCCTGCCTGTTCTCATTGGCACGGCAGACTGCAGCCTTGGCTGTGCTGTACGGTATGACTGGTTGTTTGATGATGTTAGTGGAAAGGACAAACAAAGCTGCAATGAAAACACTGGAGATGTGTCTGGATGAGCATTAACAAGCTGGGATGCATCCTAACTATACGACTCTGGCTTTGGAAGCTACATCCTTTCATCTGTCCATTACCTGTTATCTGCAGATGTGCAGGAGTGATTTTGGTTAGTCTGTAGTATTAACAATGGAGGGAGAAACTCCTCTAATACCTCTCCAAAAGCAGTACAGGATTGTTCCCAAGCCCAGGCATAGGGAAAATAGCCACATCAAAGTGGTTTGTTCAGTTCAGTCTGCTTTTCTGGAACTTGTTTTGGGTTGGCCAAGGAGCCATGGCCAGAGCTATGCTGGACATAGGCTGTGGTGGAGGAACTGGTTTAAACCTTGCAAAACCTGGAGGTGGTGGTCAGGGCACGACGCAGCACGACCTTCCCATTGGTTCTCAGGGACATGGTCATAGCCTGCTGCCAGGACAAGGCACACTCTGTCCGTTCCTTGCCTGCCTTTGCAAAAACAAAGCTGTGGGTCCGCTGAGGTGAAAGTGTCACTGCTTCCAGCTGTGTGGAAACAGCAGAGCGGGCACAGCAGCAAGGTCACTCAGCTGGCCTGTATTGGGATGTTGGTTTCTTACAGCTGCCTGCTTATATGGTTGTGCAGGGCGCAGTTGATAAGCACCATCAGGATGTACTGTGGAAAAGCAATGTACGGATGCAGCTGTGACAGCCTTGTGCAAGAGTGCAAAGTTCTGCCTCCTGCTGCTCTCCCCACCTGCCCCCACAGTGCTGCAGCTCCTCTGAGCAGTGCCTAGTTCATGAGGTGCACAACACACATAGACAGACACCACCTCTTTCATCTTCCTGCAGATGATGAGCTTGCCAGTAGCTTGTGTCTTCCTTCCTGTTTCCCCAAACACTTCCCATTTCCTACATTCATTCTGAGGTGACCCTGCCAGCATCTGTCCAAGGTCTCATGATACTGCATAGCAGATACCTTCCTCTCCTGCTCTCTGCTCCCCCAAGACACAGTTTGTGGGTGTCATTAGCTCTCTCACCATCTGCTCTCACCCTCTGTGGAGATGCTTATTGATGACAGCTTAGCCAGTCCTTACATACCTCACATCTGCTTCTGCCCCACTCCTGGGAACATGAGATGTTTCCCTGGTGCCTGACAGCAGTTCTGTAAGGAAGGCAATGCTGCATGGACTGCCACTACTGCTGGAGTCAAGGTCTCTGTTTCCCCATGTGTTCTCAAGCCCCTGGGGCTTTTCTATAGTGGAAATACAGCCAACCTGTATTTGCCCCCATGCTCCCAGGTGTCCCTCTGAGGTGCATGAGAAGGATGAGCCAACCTCAGTGAGCACGCAGCAAGCAGCCTGTGGGGAGAGGACTGTTCTGACTGGAAACACCTCAAGCTGTATGAACAAGAAAGGACTTCAAAAAAGGAAGAAAAATAATTAAAAATGCTGAGAGCCCCTGGCGGTGCCTGGAATCCCACGTGGCGGAGAAAAGGCCGGCTGGGATGCCAATTTTGGAGCTCACCAGTGTGATCAGCCAGTTTTAGAAGCAAATGAGGACAGCCAAGGTCAGAGAGTGTTGGGCCTCTGGGATTGTCACTGTGCAGCTGAAAACTGGGAAAAAGGGAAAGCTGCAAGTCAAACACAGCTCTGTCCTTGCTGCTGCAGCTGGGGCTGGGGCTCTCCTGGGTCCTGGGGTGGCCAGGTCCCAGGGCCTGGCCCTGCTGCACACAGGGGTGATGGGGGCAAGAAGCTGTGTTTTGGAGAATCCTGCTTGGGGTCGCAGGGAAGGCAGCAAGTTCTCTTTAGACAGCAAGTGGATGGGAACTCCAGGCAGCACCGAGTAATTATCAGGGCTTGGGAGACTTGCTCTGCTCTGTCACAAAAAGTAGCAGAGGCAGTTGTCTACTGCTTTCTCCTCTCATGGAGAGCAGAAATGGTTTCCTGGGGGCTCCTGAGATAGACCCCCTGTATGCATCTTGTTTTGCTGAGCTAATTGCTTTTCCTTCCTCAGGAAGCGCCGCCTGAGCACCAGCAGCCACACTGCAGTGCCACCACAGCACCCAGGGGCCCATGTCCTCAGGAGCCCCACACTCTCCTTCATGCATTGCTAACCTCAGCCCTCAAAGAGCTTGTGTTGGACTGGCACAATGAGTGGTGGGTGAGCACTTGTTTCCCGGGGGGCTCTGGGCCTCCAAGTGATGGGCTGGAGCCACTGTGCAAGGAGTGTGGGTCTCAGTCTGGATGGCCACGGCACTCACTCAGACCTCTCTCATTGCTTCAGCCGGTGGGACCATTTGGACTGCTGCTGTGGGACACCAAAAAGTTTGGCACAAAGCCTAGGCAACAGCCTGGGTTAGCCAAGGTGAAGCCTGCAGTAAAGATGTACCCAAAAGGAAATACAGGTCAGTGTGAAACCTTGAGGCTGTCTGTAAGGCAACAAAAGTCCCTGAACAGGAAGGCACATGTCTGGTATAGGTTTGCTTTGTCACACAGAGCTGTGTCACGTGCCTGTCCCATGCGCTGCAGACAGGGACAGTCTCCAAGCTGTTTCTGAGCCACTAATAGGAAAAGCTCCATGTTTAATCATGGCTTAGTCCAGTCAACTGGAAACAAAGCACTCCAGCTGCTGTGTGCCACTCTCCATCACAATATGGGAGGACAGGAACCCTCCCAGCTGTGGCTGTAGGGATGAGACTGGTGCTTGGGGAGTGGGAAGCAGCTCTAGGATGTGCGGCCTGGTTAATTCAAAGCACAGCCCCACAACGTTTAGAATAACAAACCCAGCCTAATACTGATAACCAAGAAACAGCCCAACCTCCAGAACTCCCTGCCCTCTCCCCAGGGCTGGGAGTGCAACATGTGGGAGATGGGGGATGTAAAGTCTTGAGCCATCAGGACTTTACATGCCCCAGCATATGGTTACAGGATGGGAGCAGGGAGACGCTGCTGAGTTCCTGGAGTGGTCACCAGCTTGTTCTGTGACCACGACTGTATCATATTTCCAACTCGTGGCTCAGTTCCTCCTCCTAAAAAGTGCACGACTGCTGAAATCCACATGACAGAAGCAAAAGAGAGTTGCTGTAGGAAAAGCAGACCAAGGTCTAAAACTGCTGCTGGGCAAAAGATCCTCCCCATGAGTGAGCAGCATCTGGCTTCCTCGTAAAGGCAAAAGACTGAACCAGTTTGAACTCATGGAAAATACACTGTTTGGACCCAGCTCCTTGTCGGAGTGAGGCACATGTAGCATCAATCACCAGCTGATCCTGACTTGAAAATATAGGAGCTCCTCATGTGGGTGGGAAAAATGAGCTCCAGCATTACACGGCCTTTGTGAATCCTACTGCTCTTTGCAGTGCACTTAATGGGGCCACAATCTGGTATGAATTAAGTCCAACTCTTAGTGTTGGTTCATCACTTTTCTCTTTCCTCAGTGTGTTTGAAGTGATGCACAGAGATGGTTTAAAACAAATCTTACTGCAGGCTTTTATCAGGTTAATCAGATCATACTCTGATGTTCTGTGATTGAAGGCAGATACACAATTTAGATCAAGTTTTGGGATGAACACCTGTGTCACCTGTAGGTAAGAGTACGTCTGGGTGATATCTCTGCAGGGACAATCCCTCCACCATCCAGCTGTGGGGGAAAGAGCTGAGCCTTGTCTGAGCACTTAGAGCTGCATGCTTTAGACTTCTCCTTGCATCAGCACCAAGCTGAGTTACTGCAGTCATGGTGTCTTTGGGCTTACCTTTGCCCTGTTTTGCACTTCACATCATTGCAGACACCCCTTCAAAGTCCAAGCCAGGTCCTTACACATGCCCCTACCCAAGAGGCTGTTTGTGATTCTGCACTGCAGGGATCAGAGCTGTTGGGTTATCTCTAAGGTCCAAGGATCAAAGCTGAGTAGCACACTCTTGCTAAGAGTGTTTATTCACATATATAGTATTGGCACTGCAGCCATGCTTGGAGTCCCTTTTTGGAAGTAGTGGCCCTCTGATGGGGACAGACAGCCCCAGAGGCAATCCGGCCTGGCTCTGACAGCATGCATCAAGCCTGGCTGGGTCAGAAGCTGTCTGAGTGCTGAGGAGGGGGTGTTTTCCTGTCCTGTGGAACTAATAATTTCATTTCATCTCAGGTGACTGCATCAAGCAAAAAACAAGGTGGCAGGTATCAAACCTGGTGATTGGTGGTGTCACCAGTGCTTCAGACTGGTTGATTGCAAAAGAGAGAAAAGAAGTAGAAACAATACATCTGTTCAGGGCATCTGAGCCAGAACTCAAAGGAGAGCACTACAGACAAGCAAAGACTGTGAAGCTGCTCCCAGAGACAAGACATGCTAATTGCCTGTGCCTAATACTCCCACAGTGATGTGACAGAAGAGTGGTGGGATCAGTGAGATTAATTCCTCAGTGTATCTTAGGTACAAACCCTCCTCACATGGCTGAGCACACTGCATTATAGCATTATTAATTGCTTTGACTTGAAGAAAGAAAAAAAGAACCTCTAATCCAAGAGGCTTTGTTTTTTCTGGTTTCCAGTATGTTACCTTTTCTTTGCTATCTACTACAGCTAGAACAAGCATATCTACACCATCAGGAAAAAGGTCATTAATCAGCAACTTCCTTCAACTTTTCTGCAACCATGTGCATATTGCACTTTGAAATATATCCCTGACAAATTAAAAGAAGTGTTGGAATGAGTCCATGGAAAACATAAGTTCAGTAACCCGATCTGTAGTGTAAAACATCTGTCAAGATAACGTGATCCCTCAGACACTTTGATGTGATGGAAAGGGGCGCTGAGCTCCCCTGAGAAAGTTTCCCTTCTCTCTATTAAGTATATCTGAAGGCAGCCCCAACAAAAAGATTTTCTTAAACAAAGCTCTGGGTGCATGAACAAGTGAACAGATCCTTGAAAGGGCACAGTTACTGAACATCGCTCAGTTCCCAGCCACCCTTGGAAACAAGAAGCCTTTTGGGCTGAAAGTTCTAATAAATGTGCCTTTCCTGTGGAGCTCCAGGCTCACAGGGAAGGAAGGGTTAAAGGAAACGTGTCCTCTCCTCTGAACAGAACCCTTGCAGGAAAGGCATCGATCAGAGCACAGATAGCTGTGCCTTGATCAAAGCTTCCACTCACTTCTGGCAGATCAGGCAGTGGGAAGCAGAGCTGCCTCCTTCATGAAATGATGCATCTGGTGCCAGCAACAGGGAAAAGGCAGAGGAATGGAGAACTCCTCCTCCAGCATCTTCTCCAGGCAGGGCTGGGACTGGGCAGGGAGAGAAAGCTGCAAGAGTCTTTTTCCTCCTCTGGACAAGATGAGAGATGAGGACTTACCCTGCCCTTGCACAGGAGAGGAGCAGCTCCATTTCGGCAAGGGAGCAGGAACAGAGCAACAACTCCTGCTGGGGCCTGCTCTGTGTTGGTGGCATAAGGCTCCGGAATGGGAGGGAGTGGAGGGATAGGCTGGAGCCAGCTAGGGAGCTGGAAATGAGGCCCTGGGTCAGAGAGTGGCCAGCCAGCCTTATGGGTATTTGCCTTGGCTGTTTAGAAATAGGGAGTGCCTCCGGCAGCTCTGACTTGGCACCATGGGGGTGCCCTTGTCATGATGCAGGAGACAGCAGGTCCTGTCTCTGTACTGCTTTGCAATATGGCATTTCTCTGCCCATCTCCACAGTCCCAAGGCTGTGGTTACCCAGCCCCACACCTTTTTCTCTCTGGCTCAGTTCACTGATTCCTTTGTAGCAGATTTTAATTAAACCTCTCTAGGCCACCCTTACATACCTGTTTGGGAAGGGCTGTTCCCAGCTTCTCTTGCTACAGGTATCCACATGTATCAGAGCTGGAAATGTGGTAGCTGGGAAAACAGGAGGCAGCTTTGCTTGTGTACCACTGAACTGGGAAAAATAATTTGTTCACAGCCTGCAACCCCATTTCACGTGGCTCAGCGCAGAGCCAAATGGGAGCACAAAGCTAGGGGTAAACCCTGGACTAAGGTATAGTTTGAGGACCAGGGACCCCGAGGAACAAGGTATTACTGGTGCAGTAGTGGTGCAAAAAGTTGCATGTGAATAAGGAACACAGAAAGGACAGGGGAAGTATTACTCTGTAGACCAACAAGCCTTTCTCAGGGAGAAAGTGATCTCCTGGGTGTTCATGTTCCTTGCGTGACTGGGAGTGCTGGTTCCTGTGACTGCTCCAGCACTGTCCCCAGTGGGAAATGTGTTTTGCTCTTCAGACTTGAGCGGCTTCTGGGGTCGTGCAGGGTGGGTGCCTTCAGGGACTGCCATCCCCAGGGCTGGAACACATGCCAAGACCAGATGGCCACTGACTCATTTTCTACTCCTGGACAGAGTGTCCTCACTGAGCTCACTAAAGAGCCTGTGCCTGCCATGCCCAAAGCCTCATCAGTCCCTGAGAGTGATCAGAGAGATGAATCAGCAAAGGAAGGAGCCAGAGCATGAGCAGGGATGGCAGAAGTGGAGCAAACAGGTGCTCCTGCATCTGCACCATGGTTACCTGGGTGAGACCTCATGTCTGTTAGACAGACATGAGCACCATTGCTCTGCGACTAGCACTTCTCCTCAGGAGAGCTGCTGGTTAGGGATAATGGAAGCAGTGTCCTGAAGAATTCATCCATGAGCTACCTAAGAAATCTGGAAGTAGCTGTTGCTTGCTGAGGCCATGAGGAGAGAGAAAAACCATTGCAAGGGGGAGAAGCTGGAGCAAGGCTTATAAAGAAAGGGCTGAAAACTCAACAAAAATATCCAGGGCAGTATGGCCTACAGCACAGTCTGTGTCTGCGAGGCCAGAGCTTGGGACAAGGAAAAGCCATAGAAAAAAGTAAATTAGAGAGGTTTACTCTGTGACTTAGCTGTGCTTCCCTGCCCCTCCTCTAATTTCAGGTTCCTGAGCTCCAGGCAGGACTGGTCAGTGGTAGACAGACTGTCACATGGATGTCCCTTCTCTAAGTAAACAGTGGGATACTTCTGCTGTCCCCTGTATCTCCAGGGAGACCTGTGCCACCTCTGGAGAACCTGTTCAGCTTGGCATACCTGTGTGGTATCCAGTGGCATGGGATGAGCACCCACAAGCAGCACCCCTCTGCTGCACTCTGCTAACTGTGAGTGTTCCGCTCCTTGCAAAGGGACCCCTCCAGTCCCACCTACATGTTCTGGCAGCTGGGGAGGTGCTGGTGCAGCACATGTCTCCTTGCACATGCCATCTGGCACAGGGGCAACAGAAATGCGTCCTCCCTGTTAGCAGGTGAGTGTCCAGCATCCCAGCGGTGAAAAGGACCACCAGAGAGCTCTGCAAGCAGTACCCCAGGACAGCTGGAAACCTAAGGAGATGCAGGCAGGGTGGCCTCGTGTCTTTGGCTCCCCTTTTCAAGTCTGCCAACCCAGAAGCCAAGAGTGGAGAAAGCTCAGCAGTCCATCTGGCAGAAACCCTCTGCTGAGAAGCACAGAAGAGGCCCAAATGGGCAAATAGCAGAGGAGTAGCCTGTGAGTCAGTGTCCCTGTTGTCCCTGCTTGGCCAGAGCCCAGGGTGTGGGAGGGAAGGAGACAGAAGGGTTGGGATGTAGAATCCATCTGGCTTTCATGTTTACTGACTTATTTGTAGTCTGCAGTTTTGTTTTTACCTGCAGGACTTGCTTCAGTGCTCAGGTAAATCTTGTGTCAGGCACAGAGTCATTCAGGTGAGCAAGAGGGCAGGAGAATGCCCATATCCTGGCTATTGCCTATCCCATCTCCCAGGGGCAGCAGCTCTTCCAAGGGTGCTTGGGGCTGGCAGACCCCTCTGTACATCTGGCAAGTGAGAGTCGGCTGCCCTGGGTGGGTTCAGGACAGTCCCCTGAACCCAGATACCATGTCCCAGGGTTCATGGCCTGCCCTGTCACCTCTGACACTGTGTGGGGATAGCCCCAAACAAACCAGGCTCTCTGCCAGCGTGAAATGGGCCAAGAAGAGTTTACACATTAATTCCTGACCTGGAGCTGAGATGACAGAAGTCCCATAGCTCTTCTGAGACACCCAAGGATTCTCCGAGGGCATCAGAGCTGCTGGCGACCAGGCACGACATGTGAGGGGAAATAAGCCTTGTGCTAGGCACATGGTTCCTCCATGCAGACCTCCTGTGAGTCTCCTCATTGCAAGTCTCAGCAGTTTGGGAACCTCTTGGTCCCACTCAATCCTGATCAATGTGGACCCCCCAAAGCTGTCTAAAACATGACAAAATCTGGAGCCATCTGCCAAGGCATAGTGATGCCTCATGGGCCACTGTCTATGCAGAGGGAAAAGCCAGGGAACAACCAAATGCTCACTGAGACCAACAAACAGAAAAGACAGAAGGGTTAAAAATGTAGGAACAGGGACCAGGAAGATGCCCCAGAAAACAGAGCATCCCCCACAGGCTCATCATTCCCACAGCTGGTGTATGTTGCTCCAGTATTCTCTGTCCAGGGGTACCTAAGGATGAGGGAGCAAAGAAAAGTCCCCCAGTCTCTGGGTTTTCCCACCCCACTGCCCAATCATTGTTGCATACCGGGATTGATAGACTTCCAGTCTAACCCAGTTCAGTTTCAGTTCAATTTTCTGAGCTAATGAGCTAATTTCAGTTTTAAAAGCTCCATTGGAATTATATTGCTTTCAGAAAATGTTTGGCCTGAGTACTACTTGCATGGAAGTTCCCAGTGAAACTAAAGGGAAATGTGTGTGCAAAGCCTGAGGAATATTTATCAAGCTGATTTTGAGTTCAGTTCATTAGCAATTACCTTGATTTGTCTTCCCCTGTACTTGCCAATTTACCAGGGCAACGTCTTGGAAACTTGCCTCACTTGGAGAGAGAACAGGATGTAATTAGCCAGATAATCCACTGAGTCCCCTGTCAACCTCTCTGTGCCCGGTCCCTACATGGCCAGTGGCTGTGCAGGCTGGATCAGACCTGATTTTTGGTGCTGTTTATGCACTTAGTGCTACATAGGCAGGAACCAAGATTCTGTCCTGCCCTCAGGCAATGACAAATCCATCTCTTGGATCACTCCTCAAGCTGTAACCCATGGGCTGAAACCATCTGGGAGCTTTTGTTCCAGGGTTAGCTTACTTTGCTGAGGCAACAGGATTCCCAAGGGTACACGGGTACCTATTTTTGAAAAGGGCGAGGGTGATTTATTTCCCACAGGCAGCTCATTTCTGTTTTCTTGCTGTGTCCATCCTTGCTGCTTTATGCCAAAACACTAGCTAAGGTCAAGCGACTCAGCCGCAAGGTGCGGCACAGCAAGGGCTCAGTCACAAGTCACTGGGCGCAGATGGCACCACGCAAGTGATGCCTGAACATTTTAACTGCTAAGGGAAATTTCAGGGAATGCCCAATGCCGCAGAGTCCTTCAGGAGACAGAGGAGACTTTGTTGTCTACTACATCAGTCCTGAACCTGCAATTCAGCTGGCGGGGAGGAGTGCTGCATGTTGTATGTTACAGTCTTCTGCCCTTCACCAAAGGTCCCTCAGCACTGCCACAGGCGCTGTATGGGCTGCCTGGCACTGGAACAGTGCTGTAAGTCTGTGACTGAGTGGTGCCTCCTTAATCTCCATCACCACATGGAAAGTCCATACTGTGTGCCTTGGGCTGATAAGCCCGTGCCACCTTTCGCTGTCGGGTGGGGCCCTGCCCAGAGGTTCGGAGTGCAAGTGTCCTGTGTTTCTCTCTCGGATCACAGTTGAATTGTGTATCAGCTCCTTGAATCTCTGGCTGGTCACTCAGTATCAGATGACAGTAGCGGGGACCAGAGCAGGGTGTCACAGTGGGTCAGCTTATGGGGAACGAGGGGCAGCAAGAATCCAAGGGAGGCTGATGAGGTGACAGAGCAGGGGCTGTGACTGCCTGTGCCACGTGGAGAGGCAGAATCGTGACACCAGCACAGGGCAGAGAGCACCAGGTCCTGCAACACCCAGCACTGGCAAGGGCCCTCCTCTGTCGGGCTCAGGACTCCCCACAGCCCTCCTGCTGCCATCCTTCTGGGAGCTGCCTGGGGAGGTCTCTCAGCCTGTTTCCCTGGTTCTGAAGGCAGGGGTTATCACACAGCTTCCCCTCGGTGACAGCAGAGCAGAGCAGAGCTGTGTGAGCTGTGCCAGGCGAGGACTGCAGCACTGACTGGCAGCACCGAGGGGCAGCAGGGAAGGGGCTCAGCCGTGGGCACCCTCTCTGTGCCGAGGTCTGTAAGTGGCTGATCCCCTTCTGAGGGCCAGGATGGTATTGAGGCATATTAGGAGGGCCACACAGACCCTGGGCTGCAGGGGATCAGGATCCATGAACTGGCAGGGGAACAGCCAGGCACAACCACTGCAGCATCCCAAGCCGGGGTGCCTTGCCAAGACAAATGTCACCTCACCCCACAAAACACATCTTCTCTTCTCCCCTCGGCTCTGGACGGGTGTCTGAGCGGAGGGCTGTGGGTTTTGGGGACAGCTCCTCGGTGTGCGGGCGCTGCCGGGCTGCTTCTCCTCAGGGTACGCCTGGAAACACAGCACAACCACCGCACTGACGGGAACAGCGCTGCTCCCCACACCGCAGCACACCCCGGGGCCACAGCGGATGGCTGTGGGGACAGCCAGGCCTTCCCTCCCTGCCGGGGACCCGGCCGTGGCACNCGCGGGTGAGGAATCCCACCCCGGGTGCTGCCACTGGGGCCACCCGCCCCGGTGTGCCCCGTGCGCGGCGGGGCCGGGCCGGGGTCTGGCGAGAGGGCGAATGTTCGGCCCGGTCTGGGCCGGGGGGAGCTGGCGAGGCCCCCGGTGCTCGGGCAGCCCCCACCGCGGGTTCTCGCGCCTCCCCCCGCGCTACGGAACCTCTGAGAGCTCCCCTCGATAAGAGTTTATGTAAGAGCCTGTAAGAGTTTATATAAGAGTGTGTAAGAGGTCGTACCCCCCGCTGGAGGGGCAGCGAGGACCTGATTGCTGCTCGGTTCTCCATATGGCTCCGCGCTTCTCGCGTGTGGCTGGTACAGGAGCGGTGGCGGGGTCGGACGGGCTCGTTCCTGGTAAAGAAACGGTGTCTTGGTCCTTGTTAGCGGTGGTGGGTGAAGGAATATGGCCAAAAAAAGATGGATGGGGAAAGCACTTTAATTATCCAGCTCGCAAGGCTGTGTGTTGTTGAAGGAGCACAAAAAGCTTCTGGAGAATTTAGGTCTGAACAATTATCTTGCCTGGCTTGCTGGTTAAATGTTTCTGGTGCTTGTAATTATACACGCGAGCCCAAGCCTGAAACAAAGCAGCAGCAAAAATGAATTAAAGACTAGTGTGAATTCAGCTGTGAATCAATAACCCAGTTTAGAAGTGTGAATTGAATCTCAAGAGAATATTCACTTCACTTTAGGTTGGTTGTTTTTTTCCCCATGTTTAATTGTGGACACTCATATTCCTGTGGCTTCATCATTCGTGTCTGACAGGTTTTTCTTGAAGCAGTTAAAAACCTGAGTCAGAGAATCAGCGCTCTGGGATTTTTATTTTTTTTCAGTCTGTTTTAATTTATTGAGTCGTCTTGAAGAGTTTTCTGTGGTAACCTCACTTTTTTGTGCCTCCCTCTCTGAACTGAGGATCTGTCCCTATAGAAGATCAGAAATTAACTCTTCCTGTTTTCATCAACTCTAAAAGATTTTTTTTAAAAGATGGTGGAGCAGTTACTTGTGTTATGTTGCTGATACAACTGATGATATTATATCCTCAAGCTGTAAGGGGCTATTGCTGGTGTTGGGGTAAAAGTGTTTGTTCGGCTATTTATATGTTTTTTGGGTTTGCTTTTTTCCCAGGCTCTTTTACCTATGGCAAATGTGGCCATGATTGACTATACCTTGGAGTTCCTAACAGCAACTGGAGTGGAAGAAACCTTTGTTTTCTGCTGTTGGAAGTCAGCTGAGATAAAAGAGCATTTGCAGTAAGAATCTCTTCTTCTTTTTACTTTATCACAAAAAGGATCCATCTGTCCTTCAGCAAGACTCAAAGGCCTCACTGATCCTTCTGAGGAAAACTGCAAGAGATTGCCTTTTAATAATGGTCTCCTAGCATATCTCAAAAAAGGCCATTCCTCCTGTGTAGCAGAGTGGTTGTGCAGTGTATTAGGAGGGTGGGTTGGGTGTTGTGGGACTGCTCCTCAGTTCTGCTGTGTGCATAGAACTGTCCATGAGCCTCGATCCTCCTTGCCTCCCCTTACAGGTGTGGCACGCACTGGGGCACTGTGTCCTAGTGTGTTCTCTGTAGAAGCAGCCTCTCTATGCCTTCCTGATGGTTTTTTTTGCTCCTTGCAGAAAGTCCAAGTGGTGCCGCCACACGTCTCCCAACACGGTGCGGTTCGTGACGTCGGACCTGTACCGCTCCCTCGGTGACGTGCTGCGGGACGTGGATGCCAAGTCCCTCGTTCGCTCAGACTTCATTCTTGTCACTGGGGATGTGGTGTCCAATTTCAACATATCCAAAGCCCTGGAAGAGCACAAGTAAGTGTTGCTTGCCTGGTATGCTGACACTCTGGGCTGTAGCTCTCTGAATGGTGTTCTCAGAGTTCTGCCCTCCTTTTTCAGGTTGCGTCGTAAGATGGAGAAGAATGTTTCTGTGATGACGATGATATTCAAGGAGTCCTCCCCTGGCCACCATGCCAGGTGCAAAGAGGATGACATTGTTATTGCTATGGACAGTGCCACGAACCGTGTCCTTCACTACCAGAGAACACAGGGGCTGAAACGATTCCGCTTTCCTATGGTGCGTCTGGGACCTGCTGGGTGCGAAAGGACTGTGGTAGTGAAGCAGCCCACACAAGGAGATTCTCCTTGAGTGGGCTGGGGAACTGTGCTTCCTGCTTCTTTTGGAGGAACAGGTGATAGGAAGTAACTTGTAAATTGGCTTTTTTCTCCCCAGCTGGTATTTGAGGCTTGGTGAAATCGTGCTGGGACACATTTGGGACTCATTTTGAAAATGGGGCAGATGTATTTCTCACAGTCCAAGTTTTGCCCTTTATTTTCTTTTCACCATGTAAAACAAGAGAGGGAGATGATTTGTGCTGCCACGGGCACTTCCAAATAGTGGTGTGTATACCACTACACACAGTCCATTTTCACAGAATGAATAATTTAAGTTAGAAAAGACCTCTGAGATCATTGAATCCGACCTTTGATTGATCACCACCTTGTCAACTAGACCATGGCACTAAGTGCCACGTCCAGTCATTTCCTGAACACCTCCAAGGGATGGTGACTCCATCACCTCCCTGGGCAGCCCTTTCCAGTGTTTAGCCACCCTTTCCTTTCTGAAGCATGGTTGAGTCTGATGCAGTGGGGTGGGACAACAGCAGGTGCAAGGGGTGGTGCCTCCTATTATCTCTGTCTGTTCACTTATTGATGTAGTAATGTCTGTAAATGTCTGCAGAGGCAATTTCTCTAGTGAGATAGATGGGCTATTTTCTTTTTTCAACTCAGAACTAAGGCCACAATTGTATAACATTTTCATCCTCAAATCAGTAATCTGGAGGTTATTTTGTGCCTTCAAATGGAAGCAAAAATCACTGTAGGAAACAAACAAACAAAAAAAACCAATCAAAAAAACACTCAGCAACACAAACCCAACCCACAGCTGTAAAAATCCACTGGAGGATTCCATAGCTGTGAGATACAAAAATTGTATTCTGATCTATCACTGTTTTTTGTTCATTTGTTGCTTCCAGCGACTAAGGTAAGGGGTCTTGTGAAGGAAAAGTCCTGGTTGGAAGTACAAGCTGTTTCTTGGAGAGCTGCAGTGTGAGGGCAGGGACAGTCCTTGCTGACTTACCCTCAGCTCTTTTTGTTACCAGGCTATGATCCTAAGGTTGGATCTAGAGTAGATTTCTCTGTTCTTCAGAACTTCAGCTACTTTAATAATTCAGTCAATACTGTCCCTGGCTTATGGGGTTCAGTACTGTGTTAGTAACTTAGATCATCTGAATTTTTTCCTCTTTCAGAGTCTGTTCCAGAACTCAATTGAGAACGTTGAGGTGCGCCATGACCTGCTGGATTGTCATATCAGCATCTGCTCTCCACAGGTGAGCTCTGCCCTTCTGAGGGTCCAAAATTCACTCTGCATTGCTCCCTTTGCTGGTGTCCAGAGGGGAGCATGTGGCCTGAGCACTAGGTTTGGAAAACAGAACTCTGAGTGACTTAGCTGAGAGCCTGAGGGCCATGTGTTGCTGCTCTGTGGAACATAGGGGTGTTCAGTCTGTATCTGGCATCCAACAGCTTTAAGCCCAGGCAGAGGATGTATCCAGAGACTGGCTGAAAATAAGTGATTTCATTTTGGATATAGTAACATCTGTAGAGCAGAGATGATGGATGTGCTATGGAAAAATGTCACTACTTGCAGGCTGGTACCATGTTAGGGTAACATTCAGGGTTATTCAAGTTGAGCCTCACTAACATCTCTTCCACATCTGATAAAGCTTGTCTGCACCTTCCCATGGGAGTGAAATTAGAGTGAAGCTGGGTGGATTTTTTGGATATGTTTAAACAATGTTTTGCCCCTTTTGAAAACCAGAATCTGTTGATGGATTCTGGCAGAGGTGGTGGAGAGGGGAATGTCAACATTCCTAGTAGGTGGAGCCAGAGCTTTATTCAAGGCAAGAGCATCACTTTCCTGTATTGTATAACTTGGCTCTCTGAGAACCACTCAACAGCTACTAATTACCTGGCTTCCCTGGCAACATTTTCTCCAACTATATTTCCTTATATTTTATTTCTGGCAGGTGGCTGAGCTGTTCACAGACAATTTTGACTACCAGACACGGGACGACTTTGTGCGTGGTCTGTTGGTGAATGAGGAGGTAAGGAGAGGGTTGTTACAAGGGATCCTATTACCTGCCTTAGAGAATCTCCTGACGTGCTCTTGCCTGTCTCCCAGGTTCTGGGGAACCAGATCCATATGCATGTAACGACAGAAGAGTATGGTGCTCATATATGCAACCTGCTAATGTACGAGGCTGTGTGCTCTGACATCATCCGGCGCTGGGTTTATCCTCTTACTCCGGAGATGAACTTTACTGATGACAAGAACCAGAGTTACACCCACTCCAAACACAACATTTACCGAGGGGTGGATGTTAGCCTTGGCCATGGCAGCGTCCTGGAAGAGAACGTGCTCATTGGGCAGGGAACAGTCATTGGCAGCAACTGCTCCATCACAAACAGCGTTATTGGGCAGAACTGTAGGATTGGTGAGTACAAGAATGGGGGATGGGCCAGCCTTGCCAGGCCAGGGCACAGGTGGTTTGATTTAGTTTTTAATTAGCATTTGACACTGAGAGAGGATGATAGGCAGGGACTGATTGACTTCTAATGAGAAGAAAGGAGAAAACCTCGGGTTTCCAGCAGGGGAAATGGATTAAAGTTTTCAGGGTACCATAATGAAGCTCTAAGGTACTTCATGCGAATGACATTTTAGCAGTAGAGAGTGCATGAACTTTACTGATATACAGTTACCACACACCGACATCCTGGAAATGAGGGACATCTATCCCTCATTTTTTGTTTTTGTGAGTTGCTTGGTAGTCCTTCCTAACCTTGTCTGGATTTTCTGGGGTTTTTTTGTGGTTTGGCTGTATTTCTCCAAAACTGAGATGTCAGTTGTTACTGATGTCAGCTTAAGTCTGTAGAGAGCAAACTTGACTTTCAGCTTTGGGTAAGAATGTATGTAGGCCTCTTAAGGCAAATTTTTCCCTGTCATCTAACATCCATCATGCATTAAGGGCATTTGGATTCAAAAAGATGCTTTCTAGTGGTGTCAGCAGTGTGGGAGAGCAGCAGAATGCCTTGCTCAACATATTTGTACTTGGTGATGTATAACAGGTGATAAAGTAATTTTGGACGGAGCTTTCCTGTGGGACAAAGTACACATAGCAGATAACGTGGAAATCCACCAGTCTGTTATCTGTGATGAGGCTGAAGTGAAGGAGAAAGTAAAGCTAAAGCCCCGCTGTGTCCTCTCTTCTCAGGTGAGCTGATTTATGTCCGTTCTGCTTTATGCCTTGGCAGGTTACTAAACTTGCACTAGACCATACCAGGATACAGGGCTGCTCCAAAGCTTTTTTCAGGGGTGGTGGCTATGCTACTGCTCCCACCTTTTTGTTCCCTCTGTTTGGCTGGGGCAGTATGATATGGGATCTGGCAGTGCTGATGTTTTCAGTTATACTTGTTAGTAACAGCCTGTCTAGAGCAGCTGTTCTCCCTGCTGGTGGAGGAGCAAGGGCATGGTCAAAGTGTTTTTTGTTGACATATGTTGCACATATTTGCAGGTGGTAGTAGGTCCTGGCATCACTCTCTCTGAGGGCACAGTGATCTCTCTGCATGCCCCAGATGAAGAGGAAGAGGATGATGACCAGTTCAGTGATGATTCTGGTGTGAACAAGGAGGAGACCAAAGTGAAACTGAAAGGTATGAGAGTATCTGGTTCCATGCACCAAGGCTGTGCAGGGGGCTTTGCCTTCCATGATCTTCTGGCGTCTTTCCCTCCCTCACTCTGCCATGTCAGGCTGGAGCTTAGTGCTGCATTCAGCTTGGAACCTGTATGTTTTCATCAGGGCAAGCAAAAATATTCAGCTCAAAATTGGGCAGCAAGATGTACTTTAGTACCCCAGCATTGAAATCTTTGGAGGCTCAACTGTTTTCCATTTTCCTTAGAGTAGGAACCTTGTAGGAGGCAGTGAGATCAAGTTGGAAGAGATGTGCAGTTTAAGGCAAATTGCAGGATGTTTGTCCTTGTACCTGGGCTTCATCCAAGGGCTTTGTCCTTGTGAAGTACTGTTTCTACAGTCTGGGTTTGTTAAGGGATCTGAACATGGTTTGCTGAATGCTGCTGCTGTAGGGAGGAGTAAATTGGTCGCTTGTCAAGGCAAGTGACAAGATAAAAGCTGAAATCTATATGCATCTACAGGAATCCCAGCTCCTAGATGAAGAATATTTAGGGGCTGTAATGTGCAGGTTATACCAGTTTATTTCAGGTTTGCCTGTAGGCAGATCCAGTATATCCATGCCATGATCGCTGGTTCTTTTTCAGGTTACAATAAAAAGGACGTAGGCTCAGAGGGCAGAGGCTATCTCTGGAAAGCAGATGACAAGAATGAAGAGGATGAAGAAGAGCAGAGACAAAGCCTATGGGGTGAGCAAAAGTTTAGTGTGCTCACCTGGGGTTTAACAGACAGACCTGTGTTAGGGAAACTGTCCAAGTGGGATGCTGATACTTGTGAAGTGGGATGCTGAGCTTTGTGAAGCAGACTGGCTCCTGGTAACACCTGTGTGGGGAGGCAAGATGAGAGGTGACAGCAAGTGGTGGACCAGATTCTCTTCATATGTTCTGTGAAAGGTGCTTATTAGATATGTGACTTACTTTAACACACAGAGCTGTCTGTGCTGTGAATGCCACACTATGGAATACCAGGCCTTCCCTCAGAGGAAATATGCTTTGGCTATTCTGGGTGCTGCTGGCTTTCTTCCTGCTGGTGACAGTGTCTGCTGACATTGCTCCATCGTGAGTCAGCAATCTGCACAAAATGCATTTGCTTCTGTCCCTGTCTTTTGTTTGCCTGCAGCCTCAAAAAAATCCCATTATCCAAGTGCCAGCTGCAGTGTTCCCTTTGCAGCAAATCTAATCATCTGGACCTGTAAATAGAAGCTTCCTTGCAAGGACAAAGAGTTGCTGACTTAGTTGGGAAGTCCCTGCGACACCTGTTTCCTCATGCATGTGACAGTTGCAGCTTTTGAGTGCTGAGTGCTGCATCTTCTTTCTCAGGCCCAGCTGTGCAGTCAGAGGAAGAAAGCGAGTCAGACAGCGACCTGAGCATGGGCTCTGAGGAGCCAGACAGTCGGGCAGCATCCCCTCAGCTGGATGACATCAAAGGTGAGAAATGGGCTGCTAAGAACTGTGGTGACTCCACAGATAATGCAGCCTGTGAGATTTGTGCTGCTTTCTTTGGGTGTATGGGAAAATTTGTGGACATCTATAATATGCTGTTTCCTGACTTCACTTCCTGCATTTTCTGTGGAGTTCTTTAATATTCCCTGTATGGCTGTTATGTTAAGCCGAGGCAACCTAGGATTAGGAACTTGACAAAGAACCTCCATTTTTTTCATTCCTGATCACTGGTGTTTCATGAAAGAGACTTCCCTATATTGTCTGTTTAAATGGCAGTGTCATTGCCTCAACTCAGAGACTATGGGAAGGTCCAGCAGAGTTTTCCTATGAGGACAAGTTAGTGGTGTAATCATGCTGGAGAATTAAATGTCCTTGTAGAAGCTGCCTCTTTTGGCAGAGTTTTGTTTTTCTATTTTCTTGTGTTAAGCTTACCTGGATTTGAAAGTGGTTCAAGCCAAATTGGAAAAAAAACCAACCAAAACCAAACCACCACCACCACCCCCACCCCCACCCCAAAAATACTTTTGTTAAGGAAAGAGTTACTTCAGTAATGGGCAGTTTGATGAATCTGTGCTTTTCCATCACCACCAACTGCCTATCCTTTCTTTCATTAGTTTTCCAGAATGAGGTTCTGGGTACATTACAGAGGGGCGAAGAAGAAAACATTTCCTGTGACAACCTGGTCCTGGAAATCAACTCCCTCAAGTGAGTGTTCCCTTAAAGATCCTGTCCCTTATGCTGAATGGTTGGTTTGGACAGCAGACCTGTCAAAAGAAGAAGAGAAACCATCTGAATGCCCATGTTTGATCAATGAACATTAATTTTATCAGTATAGAGCGTGAGAAGTGCAGTTTAGCTGAATGACGGCAGGAGTTAATGGAAAGCACCAGCTGCATCTCTAGCATCCTTAGTGGTTAGGCTTTTCCTGCTCTGATTCTGTAAGGAGAGATTGAATTGCTGTTAAGTAACTGTGGACTGAAGAGAACAAGCCAGTTCTTGGCACCACTGCCTGTAAGTTCACGCAGGGTCTGCTGCTCTGTGCATTGCAGCATTCAGCCAGCTGCCTGCAGCTGGGGCTGTGCTGTGGCTTGTCCCCACTGCTTTTACAGCAGCAAGTCTAGAACAGAGTGCCTTTTACCTAGTGTGTCTCAAATCCAAACCTGTTTCCCTTCTTTTGTGCAAGAGCATTCCTACAGCACTGGTAAATGTGGGGGTGCTGTCCCTGCAGCAGCTTATTCCACTGATAGCAGATTTTCAGGACTTGTGTCCTTATGCAGGTCTGCATAATGCAGGGTGGTTATATTGCCTGAATATTTGGTAAACCAACCCAATACAAAAACAAGTCTGGAAGATGAAAATCAGATTTTCTGCTGTATCTCTGTGAAGAGCCACAGTCTGCAGAGACTGATAGAGTGAAATGTTGGGTTTTTGCCTTTTTCATTGTAGATATGCATATAACATCGGCCTGAATGAGATGATGCAGGTGCTCAGTAAAGTGATCCTGGAGTTCCCGCTGCAGCAGCTGGATGCAAACCTGGACTCCCAAAACTATTTCTCAGCATTACTTCCTGTGAGTCCTGTTCCATTTGACTCTTCTTTGGGCTTGTTTCCTAATGTGTAGCAGTCCCTTTGTGTGCCCCAGGTAGATCCTGACTGAGAAGTCCCTTTGGTTAATCCTGAAACCACTTGAACATGAGTTCACGAGCTTCTTTGTCTTCTACCGAAGTAGAAGTGAACTGAAACTATTGTACCTGCTTGACAGAACTTGGCTGAGACTCTAAGTGTGGGAGCTCTACTTCGCTACCTGTGGTTGTTTTTGTTTCCCGTGTGAGATAGAAGGGCATTGCTTGTAGAAGCAAAAAGAGAAGGTCTGTTAGAGATGCCTTTCCAGGAACCCAGTTCCAATTCCTCTTAAGTCCTGTCCCTGGGGCAGCAAGGAGCGCTCCTCTCCCAATGGGATCCTTTCCAAAGTCTTACTTGTCTGCATACTGTAACTGGTGCCAATTTTTTTCTTCAGCCAAATGCAAAGGCACGATATTGTTGTCTTTGTGCAAAGATAGTTTTCCTTTGTTTCTAGAGAGATGGGTTGTATAATTGGTTGAGACCAATTTCAATTTCCTGACTTATGGGAGACAAAATAGAGTAAGATCTCTTCTAAAAAGCAGGCAGTCTTGTCTTAATGGTTTTGTTGATCCAAGCTGAAGTCATTGTAGTGTTTTTGTGTCTTTGTTATAGCCCATTTATGTATTTGACTTTGCAAACTTTACAGTTTCTTTCAGAATGAATGGGTCTGACATGTGTTTGAGACAGACTAATTTTTTTTACGACTCATTTTTTTAGGAGATTGAATTTAAGATAAAGACTATGACTTCCTCATAATCCTTTCTCTGAGGAAGTATGTGTTTCAATTGATGGGGAAGGGAGAAAAGCTAATTATCCTTTGTGTAGGTGTAAGCATGGTGCTTAACACCTCTTGGACATGTGGAAATACCTTCTGCAGGAAGCGTTCATGTGAACTGATCTGTTTATCAGATGGCTTAATTAGATTTTGCTGTTCACTCTGTTTAAATTCTTTTTTGCCTTTTTTTTTCCAGACATGCTGTTTTCTTAAATAGCATGTCCTGTCCTGGAAAAAAAGGATAATTAAAGGAGACTGACTGAACAAAATGTTGGAGCAGGTGTTAGACTCTAAGTGGAAAGCAGTGGATCTAGTCAACAGCTTGTGTGGAATTGATAGCTGTGTAGGATGTTAGGGTTTTTATCCTAGGTTTTTATCCTAGCTAGGATATGGCATCTCTCTCTGTGTCCCATATTGAGTTCCTAATCTACATGAGTAGCCCTTTCCCAGGTATCCTGGAGTTGAGAGTGTTTATAGCGCTGCTTTCTTTATAAATAACTCAAGAAATTTGGTAGCTTCTGTTGACAGACAGGTATTACAAAGTGTTTCTGAGCCTGAAAGAAACTCAGTAGTAGCTTTACTACATTTGAGGTGAAGATTGTGAAAGATAATAAAAATGCAGGAGATGGCTGTAGAGGGGAGAGAGTGTTTAGGATTAAACATTTTGCTAAAGGCTAAAATACTTTCTGGAAATATGCCACATAACCCTCATTGTTTTGTTGTGACTGTGACGATGACGATTGTTCTGTGCTGTTACTGTTGTTCCTTGAGCCAGTCCATGTACTACTGTACAGATCAGTTTGTTTGTACTAATCCCCTTTGTTTCTGCTTGAGGCATGCAAATTCCAGCCTGGTTGCATAGCAAATGTGCCTAAAGAAATGATGGAGTGTAGTACCATGGAGTAGGTTATTACTGTTTCCTAGCACAGGCCACCGTTGGTAGTCAATGCTAGCCTGGGCTACCTCCATAGCCTGGGTTCTAACTCTACTGTGTGTCCTGGAGCTCTCCATGTGGCAGGGCTGCTGCCTGTTAACAACTGTCCTGTACAGAATAATGCTGATTAACCCTGAAAGAAGGTGACTTAGAGCTTCTTCATCACACTCCAAGCCCTTGTTTCCCTTCAAAACAGACCAGATGTGTTCTGTAAGGAGACACTGCTGAAGGCACAGAAAACTGTGTATTTGTACAGGCGTGGTAGGGATGTAGTTTCAGGATCATCTGCTGTTGAATTACTCTATTAAAAAAAGATGTGTAACTCTGACTTAATTTCCTGCAATGTATTTTTAGAATGATCTGGTCATGGAGTGGCCAATGCAGAATTTTTGTACCTCGTCTGAGTTCTGATACCTTTTAAAATTGTTATGGACAGAGAGCTAAGTACTACCTCCTATCCCAGGTTCAGGTCAGTCTGTGCTGCTTTGCAGAGCTCCCTGCTGCTTGCTTCCCAGATATGTACAAGTGAAAGAGCTGTGGGGGACTTGGACAGAAATATTGTTTGAAGAGGCAGCACCAAAATCATTAAACTTAAGACTTCATGAAAAATAAGGCTTGGAGGAGAGAACTGAGACCAGCTAATAGTGTAACAACTTCTTGCTCTTCACCCTTCTGACCCATTTCCTGCACCAAACTGCAGGATCCAAACAAGCCTGTAGGCACACAGCAAATGTGTGACTTGCACTTAGGGGCTGCTCTGCTGTGTTCCTTTTTTAGCGGTAGCTGCTTTTCACTGTTCACTTTCACTCAGCTGGTAATTATCCTGGCACTATTTTTTCTATTTTTTTTATTTGTTCTTCTGCTTTGAAGGAAAATTCCACTGAAATGTCAAATGCTCTGTGGGGAGAAGCTTTGAGTAGCATGTATGTATCTCTCCTTATTGGTCTGCTGTGAAGTGATTTTCTTTAAATAGCAGACTCCATTGAACACATTTATTGTGATGATCTGGTATTCCATCCAGAGAGGCAAAAACAAGAAAGCTGATGGATGTTTTCCAAGCTGCTTTGTAAAACATGTCTTGTCTGCATGTGTGAGACTTAATAGCATCTGTTTCATGGACAGAGTGGGGTAAATACATGCAGTGGTCAGCTGAATGATTTCTTAAAATCCTTCCCTGGGCCAATTTCTTAGTGCAGCACAGCTGAGAAACAGGGCTGAGTGCACCCATCCACCTCAGCTCAGGAGCTCTGTGTTTTCCCCCTGCAGCTGCTGAAGAACTGGACCCCGTTGTTTAAGAACTACATAAAACGGGCGTCAGATCGCTTGAATGCCTTATGTGCCATTGAGGAATTCTTCCTGGAACATGACAGTCTCTGCACATCGATAGCTAAAGTGAGTATCTGCTCCCAGATATGAGGGTCTGTTTTTGCTGAATTCATGGTGAAATGTACCCTTTTTGCATCATCTGCTTGTCTGCTTTAGAGAGGAGAGTTTTGGGGTTGCAGTGGAGAGGGTATTTGGAAAATCCATTTATAAGACTTCCTTTAAAAAAAAAAGTTCTGTGTCTGCCTGTGCCTCTGAGGGAGCATAGCTGAGGGTGAGTATTAATTACCAGCCTGCAGGGAGCTATTATTTTGCAGCTTCCAACCTCGATGCCCTTGTTGTGTAACACAGGAAGAGGCAAGGCCAGAGGCTTGCTTTAGGAAGAGTTTTACTTCATTTGTCTCTCCATGGTCTCTGGGATCTAACTGCTGGGTGGTTTATTCTACTTTAGAACCCAAAAAAAGCAAAGGTGGGAATAAAAGTGAGATTTTATTCAGGCTGAGCTAGTTAGGAATCTAGGAATAAAGGGAAGCTGATGTGGTTTATTCCCTGCTTCTGAGAATTTTCAGTATATTCCTCCTCATCCCCCTTCACAAATATTTTGTCTCTGCGTTTTTTCTGCCCTATCACGTGGAGAGATTTGACTTGGATTGCAAGTCTTTCCTTTAGCAGCAACTCAGGAAACCCTTGTCTTTTTTGGAAGAGCTCTTCTGGAGCCTGCTTAACTCTTGGTTCCTCAAGAAAGAGTAATCCTAACTTCTGCTACCAGTTCTTCTGGCTGATGGCAAACCACTTAGGGCTGGAGCCAAAAGCCTTCAGTTTGGTGAGCCAAAATGTCCTTGAATTACAGCAATTGTTTGGCATGTGTCCATTGTTCTAGGGGCCTGGGTTTCCCTGGAGGCTGGGAATTGAAGTGACACTTTATATTTGGAGTTGGCAGCCAGCTTTGTTAGTGTTCTGCTGCAGGGAGGCTGACTGCAAAGTGCCTGCTCTGCCTGAGCACAAAGGCACCCTGAGAAAGCCTGACTGCGTCTCCTCCTCACTCAGGGGGTAGGGGCTTGAGCTCATGAATGACCAATTGCTTTGACACCTGCCATAAGGCACTGCTAAGAGAGAGCTGGCAGGAGGAAGGAGCCTGGGGCAGAGCTGGGTAGGTTCATGCTCTTCTGCATGTGTCCCCCTTGTGTGTATGTGGGCCTGGCTCAGCTGCTTGTTAGATCTGCTTTGGGGAGGAGTTTGGGTTGCTTTATAAAGAGACCTTAAGAAACATCTTGAACTGACATCCTCTGTGGCCCTATGTTGCTCACGGCGCTCATACCCATCATCCACAGAGCTGAAGCTGATGGGGCTTGAGCTTCAACTCATTACTTGTCACAGCATTTAACTGTCAGGAACATAAGGCTCGGTAGGAGAAGCACAGTTATTTTTAACAGTAAAAGGAAAATGAAGCAGACTGAGTGCCTTCTGTTGAAGATGTAGCTGAGAGACAGATTACGTGCAAACTTTGTACTTGGACATAAGCTAGCCCCAAAAGAGTTTTTAGAAAGCCTGTTGCTCTTTTCTAATTGATGCAGGTGTTGATGACGTTTTACCAGCTGGAAATTCTGGACGAAGATGTAATTCTCAATTGGTTTTCTTCGCGGGACACATCTGACAAGGGAAAGCAGCTTCGTAAAAACCAGCGGGTAAGTCCCAAAGGTGCTTGGAGAGGCCGGGGCAGGGGGAGAGAGAGACAGCAGCTGCTCAATGAGACTTTGAGTGGAGTTTGGTGCCACTGTCACCTTCTGTGGAGCAGCTGCCATTACATGGCAGGCCAAGAAACACACCAGTGCATTGAACACTAAGCAACACAACTTTGTTCTCTAGAACAGACATTTCTGTGCATTCTGCCACACTCTTCTGTTTGGATGAGGAATGGAAGTACTAGGAGGATTGTTTTTAGTGGGCTCCCTGTAGCACGAGGCCAGCACTTTCTGGAGTAGCAGCATGGCTTCTCTAAGCCAACACCCATTTGAAATGGGCTTTAGGCCAGTGCCCTGTGTGCTGGCTCCATGCAGTTCCTTTGAAGCTTTCATTCCTGGCTCACTAGTCCCTTCGCATATATTTCTAAGTGTTTGCTGTACTGAGTGGTTTCATTTGGCTTCTGTTTCAAGGAGCATATAAACTTCCATCCTCCATCAGACAGAACTTTGTGCTGCAGTTTGGCTGAGCCCTGTTCCAGTCCTCCTCCCTGGATCTGGAAGAGGAGTAGAGGAAAAAAATCCATCTCTGAAGAACAACTTTGTTTAAAACGTATGCAAAGTCAGCTATTAGTATAGGTCAGCAGTGCTTTCAGCTGCTTGTTCAAGCCCAGTTAAAAGGTAAAATGAGCTGCCTTTTTAATAGCAGTTTCTCAGGGAGTAGTTTTTTTCCCCAGCAGAGTTTTTCTAATGTGTCTTAGCTAAGGTGCAGCTGTCATCCCTTTGCCTTCAAGCTCTGAAAAAAACTCTCAAACTTTTGTCTTTTTGCTAGGTATTGTGGGGATTGTCTGACTGGAGGAATCTCCCTCAGGAATTTAATCAGTCTGCATTTGGCTGTCGAATCCCAGTTGTTTTTCACCTAATTGTCTCTCACTCAGTCCGTCTTAGTTTCTGTGTCTCCTGGAGACACTTTCTCTTTCTTGTGCATACTGGGGATCACTCACACAGTGTATTTGTTGAGCATTCCCACCATCTCTTTGGTGTTAATTGTTTCCCAATTATGTTTCATTCTTTCTGCAGCTCCAGAAGTTTATCCAGTGGCTGGAGGAGGCAGAAGAAGAGTCGTCTGACGGCGACCAAGACTGATGTGGTGGCTCAGCCTGAGAAAAGGCTCTCACTGCCTTTCTGGGCCGAGTGGGCAGGGCAAGATCAAGGCCAGTGCATGGTGTGTGGATGTGGGGCCTGACATCGAAGTGACTGACAATCCCATCATTAATTGTGCATTCCCAACTTTTCCACTTCCCTCCCTCACTTGCACCTTATGTTGCAACCCAGTGTAAAAACCATAAGGGAAAAGCAGGAGGTGGTGATACCTAAAATCCCTCTGGAGTCTGGATATGATATACTATAAGCTATGTTTTGGGAGATCCTTGTTACTAATACAAAGGGAGCGAGGAGATGCAAATGCATATGATGCCCTTGTAGATTTAACAATGGGGGTTGTGGAAGAATGGTCATACAGATAAGGTATTTGGAGTCATTGTTGCTTTTGAAGCTAAGAGAATTCCTGCTGAAGAGACACTGGCAAGGTTGGTGAGTAAGAGCAATGTGGATTAGGATCTGGAGTTCAGGACTGGGATTCAGGAGTTCTGGTGCCTGGAGAAGATGCAGGTGTCTGAGGACGCCCAAGGCATTTTGCAGCCTAGAAGGCACTTCTGTGATCTTTCCAAAAGGGAAAATCTCTTGCCATCTGCCATGCTAGGATCTAACACAAGATTGCACAGTGGAGTTGGTAAAACCATGTGTTTCCCCTGCTGTAGAACTGGGGATGGTGTGTGCTCAGCTCCCCCGGCAGGGTTGGCTAATGGTCGGTGTGCACTGGCTGGTGAAATGCTGTGCAGGTTGACACATCTTACATGTGATCTGTCTTCTGTGCACCCCAGCTTAGCAGACATGTTTTAGAGAAGTGTCTGTTTCTTTACTTTTTTTATAAAAAGGGAGCAGCTCCTTCTGCTGCACCAACTACACTTGTGTTTTGCTCTGAGGGCACTGACTGCACCAGCTGCTTTGAGGAAGGTGCAAGTTCCTAAATTCTGCTCCAGTGTGAAAAGGAGTGAATGGTATTTCCTTCAACAGCACGTGGTCTGTGTATCCACATGATTTCAGTTATACAAGCTTGCTTACTTCATGTTCTTTTATTTATTTGAAAACTTCCCTTCCCTCAGACAGCAGGGAAAGTGCTGCAAACCCACTGTGAAGTTCCGCAGCCGCAGAGCAGCTCGGCAGGCAGCAGGGAGTGAGTGTGCCTCTGGCACTTTTTTGCCAGTATAGACAATGTGTGGCAGCAGTAAGGCCTTTAAGAACAGCTTTCTTGGGAGTGTCACTGTGCTGCGTTCATCCCTGTTCTCAAAGAACAGAGTGAGAAGGGCACAGCGAGCATCAGCTTGTCTTCATAGGTGGGTTATTTGTTGGATGTGCTGACCTTGCCTCTGCCCCTTCAGGAGGAGCATGAAATAAATCCTTTGTGGGGGAAAATGCACTGGAGCTGCCCACTCAGGATATCTACTTGGCCGTTCTGTGGTGCCACAGTTGTCAGTGAGGGGACAGCATTTGATGCTGGAGACGAGGATACTGCCTCTTAAAAACTGATGTTCAGGCAGGGTGATCTTGTGCACTCAAACTATCAGTTGCCAGGATTGTGCATAAATGTCCTTGTTTTCTGACATTGCAAACTCAGTCTTGTAAATGTTGGGGAAATGGTTGGTATCTGAATTTTCTGTATCTGCCAATATTTAATTCAGGGAGCAAATAAAAATTATCCTGGTGTTACTGACTTGTTTGCTTTTTTTGACTTGAAATTTTGTCTCTAGTTGTGGTACATGCCTGAGCAGGGCTTCACGTGTAAGCTACATAATTCATTGTTACTTTCTCCTGAAGAGATTTTAAGCACACATTACGCAGGTAAGAGGTCAGCACAGCATTTAATTGGTGTAAGTGTTCAGTGGTAACTTATGTTTACAACTACAGAACAGTTTATTAAAACTTCTGAACTAAAAATCCTGAAATGGGTGAGGTTTGGTTTGGAACAGGATTATGTTGCAAAGATGAACCTTAAATCCAATGAAGCCTGATATTGTTTGTTGTCATGAGTATTAGTGGGAACCCTGGAGGATAGGTGCTGCATTGTGTCCTCCTCATGCTGGGGAGTAGGAGCTGGCAGAGGGGGAAGGACGACTACAGAGCTCCTAGTAAAACCATTTATAAACTAGCAAGACTTGATAATTTTAAAGACCTCCTTGAACATCTTAAGTATTTTTTTCCTTTTACGACATAAAGATGGCTTAAAAATAACATGTAATGCTTTAAATAGCTCAGTTTTGCCAGAAGTTATTGATTCTCTGTGCCAAGTAACAATTCTACTTTTGTTTTTTCCACATTCCTTCTCCTTTGCTCCAGCTTCTTCATGGTATGAGCTGCTTTCTTACCCAGGGGTTAAGATCCAAGGGGCAAATGTTGCTCTGTGGCCATGTATCTATCCTTCAGGCCTCAGTGGTGTGTGTGCTGGGGTGGTTTCACAGATGCCAAGGATAGAGTAGCAAAAAGGAAACGGAACACTTGATGCTCTTTAAGGTGGAGTTCTGGCATGGTGCAGCATCCCTATGGGCAGGTATGTGTACTTTTTAAAGGAGCATTGATTGCATTGCTTAAGTGCAGGGTGAGCTTGATGCTTTCTGTTGCTTTCAGTCAAGACTTCTCTTTGGTTGGAAGATGAAATGCCTTTGAGAGCAACCTTGAATGTGCAATTGTTGCTACCCATCTTTTTGAGCAAATTAAGCAGTATTTGTATTTTTTTACAAAGTCTGTAGTAGTCAACTTGTCTGACTTCCCATCTGAGATGGATGGCCAGGTGGATTGTTACCTGTTTCTTCCACAACCTGTCCTCTGTATCAAGCCCATAACTTCAGTTCACAATAGTGAGCCTTGTAGAAGAAGATAATAGTTTTACCTTGCTTAAAGGTGTAAGTGATGGAACTTAAATACATCCAACTCTGCTTTGGGCTGTTCTGCGGTGCACTAGAATGTCTGGAGCCTGTTTACTCTGTAAAGAGGAGCAATGCTATCAATGATGCAATTTTTAAATTGCAATAATTGCAAAAATAAGCCAATAGGCAGTTCAGAAACTCTTCCTTGACCTGGGGTGCTCAGCACAGTCCCCTGCTGCTAATTTCTTTGGTTTTGTGTTCTTAATTTCTATCCATTCAGTGAGTCATACAGCACGAGGCCTCTGTGAGCAGTTAAATTGATCTATCGTTGAGTCTATTAAAACATTTGGCCTGTTTTAAAAGAAAAGGCAGCTGTAACAATGAGATTTCATCTACTACCACCCTGTGGGAGGGTGTGGCATCTCTCCCCTGGGCTGCATGTGCTCCTTTGGGAGCTCAGCACTACAGAAAATTGCCCTTTTGGAAACAAAGGTATCTTGTGGGTAGGATACGGGCTCCAAGGTGCATCCACAGCTGTGCTGGCAGGTGGGCAAGGGAGTGGCCCCTGCCAGGGGCTGACTAGGATTCTTTTACATGTGCCTGCTTTTGGGACAGGGAGGGATAAAAAGACTTCCAGATTAGCTCTGTCAGGGTTGACACAGGAAGAAGGACCTTAAACTAAACTTTTCCATTCTTGACCTGGATTCTTCTTGCCAGGTATACCTGCTTTTACCACAGAGCTCCAAGCACGGGGAAGTGACAATTTTCTAAGAGCTGATGTGGAAATATGGGAGAGCCTTATACCACTTACAACTCCTGCTTACCTGAGCACTTCCCTTGAATATTTTTTTTTCACTTTAATGTCAGGTTCTTGTCTAGCAGTGCTGCACAGGTAATTGCTAGCATGCCTGTAGGACTCTTTAATGCAGGAGGAGCCTGCCTGCCAACATGAGGAACTTGGCTCTGTTCCCCATAGGATTTCTCTGTCTCCTTTTCCTACGGCAGGGCAGTGTGGTGCTGAGGGCTGGTGATCTAGTCCCATGCCCTGGTGTGGTACTTCCTCTGCGTTTGTTCCTTCTAATCCAGGACACTGTGAGGTGGTTCTTGCCCTTCCTGGTGGTGGGTGTTCCCAAAGCTCCATCCACCCCAGTTTTGCTTTCAGCCACAGCTCTGGGAAACTGCTGATGGAGACGGTTCCTCAGTGTCCTTTAGGTGCTTGCAAGGTGTCCAGAGGGGAAACCAGCCAGCCTGAGACTGCTGAGGCACAGAGGTAAGTCCTGGGGGCTGGGATCACAGTGCTGATGACTGTAGCTAAGAATTATGGGGCTGGGGGAGAGAGAGGATGAGGAAGAAACCGCAGAGCCAAGGGGTGCACAGTTGAAGAGGCCATGGTACGTGGAAAGGAGGGTGTTCAAGAAGAGCAGAGGAGGAAGTCTGCTTGGTGAGGAATAGAGGCTGGGAAACATGAAGGGACACTGTGGTGTCCAGTGCCTGACTACTAGGGATAGTTATTGGATGGTGACAGGGTGTTCAGAGGGAAGCCACAACTAGATTGGAACTGGGGTGGGAGGTAGTCCTGTGTGGGGTGGCCATCAGGGACACAGTATGGGAGTTCAAAGGGGTCTGGGTGTGGGAGGACAGGATATGCCTCACGTCCTATAAGCTGTGTTCGGGGGGCACAAAGCCCTATGGGGAGCCTGGGGAAGGCTGAGAGGTGTGTGATAAAGGGCCAGGGCTGCAGAGGTGGCAAGGGAGGCCTGTGGTGTGGACATGACAGCCAGTGGAAGTTGTGAAACAGCATCAGTGGGTGTAGGAGGGGGTGAAAGCTGAATGGGGGTGGGCAGCCTGGGAGGGGGATATGGGCACATGCCAGCTGGGACTAGCAATGTGGGTGCGGGGTGTGTGAGGGNTTACCACCTGGACGAGCAGGAGACGCCGTATCTGGTGAAGCTGCCGATCCCGGCCGAGCGCGTCACCCTCGGCGACTTCAAGGGCCTCCTCAACCGGCCCAACTACAAGTTCTACTTCAAGTCCATGGACGACGACTTTGGGTGAGCGCGGGCCCGGGTCCCCCGGGGCCACGCGTGGGGCCCGGGCCCCCTGGGCCTCCCCGGGGGCCGCGGGGGGACACCCGCCCCGCGTGGGGTGACCGGGCCCCCCTCCGCCCCCGGCACGGCGGGGCCGGGACCCCCGGACTGGGGAGGAGCCCCTTGGGATTCCCCAGGGCCCGACTCGTGGCCGGCGCGGGGAGGGGGACCCGCATCCATCCCCCGTCCCCACCGCCCTGCCCAGCCTTGGCGGGGCTGGGGCCGTGCCCCCCGTGGGTTCTCTGTGCGGGGGACACACCCTCCGTGCGGGAGGCTGCTGGTGATACCCCCCCGGGCTGGTGGTCCCTGAGCGCTGCCTCCAGGCACAGCCCCCCATCCTCGCTTCCCTCGTCCGCTCTGGGGAAGCTGCCCCCTGCTAACTCCTCTGGGGGAGCTGGGGTATTCTCCTTCACTGGGGCTGCAGAGGCACCTCGGAGGAGACCACTGCCCCATCTCAGGGTCACTCCCTCCCTGTGCTCAGGATATTTGACCAACACCTTGCCTGAGAGGACATCTCCCACCTTGGGAGTGCGTAGGCGGACATTGCCCCCTTGTATCCCACTTGGGATTATTATTTCCCACCTAAAGGCCCTGGGCATCTCCCACTGTGCCTGCCTGGGGATGGTGCCCCTTGTTCCCTCTGCCAGAAGGGTATGGAGGCAAGAGCTGCCTCCATCAGCCCTCCCCAGGGAGTGGATTTGGGGACAGTTTTGTTCACCTACCATCCATTTTGGGGAGGACATCCATTTTGGCAGCTTTGTCCTCTGCATCTCATCTTTGGGAAGAATGGGTTGAAGGGACCAGCTTTCTCCTCCCTGACCTTCATGGAGAAGGAGTGAGAGCTCTCAGTGTGATGCCCATCTCTGAATAAGGGGTGTGTGCAAGACCCACTGTACCTACATACATGTCCCCATCCTCAAGATGAGATGTCCTGTGCTAGATCTCCGGGATGGGTGTGTGTGGAAGAGGGGAGCAACCCTGCCTCACATCCCATCTCCTGCAGGGCAGCTCTCTTCCAACGCTGATATTTTTGTTACTTCTTTTGTGATACCCTTTGGTTCCTCCCATGATGGGGGGCCTTTTGGAGGTGAGAAGGTATGTTCTGGCCTTTGTTTGGATGTTGTACAGACCAGTCTTCTGGGGAGCCCCTGCTCTCTTCTACCTGTGTAAAGTTGGTGACTGTTTTGGGGAGTAAGTACCACATGAAGCCAACCCTCAGTAAGACCCTTTGTCTCCACTTTGTTTTGTCCAGAGTCTTCATACATCTGACTCTCCCCTAGCCTTTTTGAGGACCTCTATTTCCATGCTGGAAACGTAACTTCTCTTGGCTTCCACAATGTGTGACCCTTTACCATTCCTAGCACTTTTGATATTTGAAGGAGTTACATGATCCTCCTTCCTCTGAATTTTCTTCTCCCCTCTGAAGATTCAGTGTTTACAGTAGGTCTTGTGTGTGGAGCTGGGACTACAAAGTGTTTTCAAGTTTTATAGTCTTCCCAGTGCCTTCTCCCTGCACCAAATACCTCCCTAGGCTGTGATTTTGGCTCATACCCCACACTGAACAGGGCTGGGCCTGTTTGGGGCTTGGATGAGATCGATGTGGCTGCCTCAGCAGGGGGTGCTCTCCCCTCCTCAGCCAAATGATCCCAGTGCCCAGGTTCCCGTTAGTTTGGGAGGTGCCAACTTTCAGATGAGGCTTGAAATTTGGAGTCACTCCTTTGACCACAGTCTGGGACTCTTTGCTTCCCTAAATTCCTCCTGACCCAGTGGAGAGCTTTAGTCTTCTAAAGCTTCCCCATTCTCTCCTGGCAAATAGAAGTCTCCAGCCCTCATTTTCCATAAATTTCCTCAGCAATATCAGTTGTCTGTGGATCATTTCCTGTCCCTCAGCTGTTGAGTAGCGTTGGGTGCTACGAAACAGCTGCCTCTCCAGTCTCTGAGGGGACCATGTTCATTGGTGGGAGAAGTGAATTCTCCATGCATGCTGTTTGTAAACAAATGCTTTGGGATCCTTTGAAATGTTGTTCTTGAAGTGAATTCAAATTTGTCTTGAATGAAACATTGCCATGTGGGTGGGAGAGTGTCTGCGTAACTATAAACAAAGTTTAGTAATAAATAGCAGCGACTCACATTGGGGAGAGGGGTCTGGTGGCAGCAAAGTTCTGTGCTGTGCTTTTTCATGATCCTCTGTTTCTTTAAGGCTCCACAAGAGGATGCAGATGGTAGATTAATGAAACTCAATGTTAAAAGAGCATAGGGACTTGGTGTGGATGCTAGCAGGCAAAGGCGAAAATCACTTAGGAAGACACAGCAAGTTTAGTTATGTCCAGAAGTGCATGGGATGAGATTTTTGTTGGGACCAGTTCAGCTCCTTTGTTTGTGAAGAGTGAACCTCTCTGAAAGGGAATGTGCAACTAAGAGGGGTTGGGGGCTGCGCATGGGCAGCTTGTTCCTTGGAGAAGTCCTGTGCAATGAGTTGTACAGTTGGAGCAGCACGTGCAAAGCCTGATGGGGTTCAAAGGGAGAATGCCTTTTGTGTTGTCACTGCAGATACTTCATCAGGAAAGCTGTCTCTGCTCCTTTCCAAAGAACTGAAGAACGTGCTGGTGGCTGGCTGGAGCATGGTGGGAACAACCAGAGCAGTCTAGTGCAGCCTTGTCTCTGAGAAGCCCTGAAGCCCCAGGCACCACTCAAAATAGAATCATAGCATCATTTTGGTTTGAAAAGACCTTTAAGATCATCAAGTCCAACTGAAAAAATTCATAATCCCTGGTAACTGATGTCCATTAGAAAGCAAGCTATAGGTCTGCAGGGACAGAAGGGCAGGAGGCACTTCAGCTACTTGACTGTAAATGGATGGACAATTAGTGAAAACCAGGAGGAGGTTAACAGTGGCTGCATTCAGAAGCTGTGTGACAGGGAAGAGTGTTTCATTCAAACATGTATTCCTCTCATCCCCTTCCCCCAGTATGTGCTATGCCTGACGTGTCCTGGCAGATTCTCAGCTGGGCTGGTGTCTGTCAGCTGGGCAGTGTCCAGAAGTAGAATGCAGGACAAGATGCCTTCATAAGAGATGAAGTGGATGACCTTAGGGCTGCTGATCAATGAGGAGGATTACTACAGATCCCATGGCTCTGTTTTTCTCTAGCAATTGGACCTTTTGCAGGATCCCTGTGGCCTAAGACTAAGTTCTCCTCTCATCTGTTATACTGGGACTGGAGGCATCTCACCTTCCAGGGCCAGCTGGAGCAAGGCACAGTCCAATGTTTACCTCACCTTTGTTTCCCAGTCTGAATCTGTTTCTCCCTCTTCCTGCTTTGTTCAGGCTGTGAATCTCCAACTTGACATTCCCCTCAGCTCATCCCTAAGGCAGTGTTACAGCCTTAGTCTTGGTGTGTGGGATTTTTAGTTCTTTTGTTTACCCTGTTAATATTTGTTTGCTCTGAGAATCAGGGCCGTGATGGAGTAGCTCCAGTGTTTACATCTTGAAAATGTGACTGTGGCTCCCCAGGGTGACTCTGGAGTTGTCAGAGTTAATGCTCAGCTTCAAATGAAGAAGACACCAGGATGGTCTCACCTCTGGGTGGGATGAGGGAGAAAAGATCCCAGGCACCTGGTCCTGGGGAGAGGAACTGTGAGCAGCAGGAAGGCTGCAGAGTTTCATTACTTGGTTTATCCAGCATGCAGTGGGCTACAGCTGCACATAGCAGGGTACAGATATTTGTGCCCTTGTTGGCTTTGTGTTTTGCTAATCCCAGAACTGGAGGCATGTGAAGGAGATCAGCCAACAAATGGAGTAAATGTGGAAGTTCATAGATGGGGTACACTCTTCTTGACCTGAGATACTTTGTGTGGATGTGTCTTGCCATGAAGTGTGGAACTACCCTTGGCCTTCTAGCCTTGACCTCCTTGGTGAAGGAGGGTTTTTTCCTAAAGCTTGAGTCTTTTTATGAAATGTTTCACAGGTAAGAGGCTTGTGCTGGTCATCAGAAGAGCACCTTAGATCAGTTCAGTGCTGTGACCACTTGTGAGATCTGTGTTCTCCATCAAACCATGCATAGGTTTTTCGTGGGGTTTTGAACAGACTTTAATTTCTGTCTCTTTTGTTTCTAATCTGTAACATGGAATTTCCAGCTGTGCTTTGTCTTTTCCAACTGACACTGGTAGCTTCTTGGGCAAACCTTTGTGAGGCTCTTACCATGACAGAGCCCTGAGTTCCATAGAGGTGCTTCAAGAACAGGACTGTAAGTTCTTCTGGGCACCTCTGTGGTTGAGAAGGGAACACCCATGTTGATGGACTGTAGTAGTTTCTAGTTTGCAGGGACATGGGCTTCAGTCATGTGTAAAGTGTTAACTCCTGTCCAAGTCCATCGTGAGAAATGTAGCTGTCTCTAGGCAGCACAGACCTGAGGAGCCAGGTTATGTTTATGTTTGCCCCAGCTGAACTACTCTGGCCAGGTGGCTGGTACAACTCTGAGGATATTCTTAAATCAATTGAAATATGGTTTCTTTTGGCTCATTTTTTGGTTATAAATTATGTTGTTCATTTTCTGTCGATGGAAAGGTGTTCCCACAGGAGCATGCTAAAGTTTAAACTAAACTTCTCAAAAGAGTTTGACTTAAATGGGTGCAGTTTGTTTGTCCAGGTAAGTCCTTGGCACCTGGTCTGAAGTTCCATCTCATTTTGCCATAAATTCTGAAACACTTGCAAGTTTGAATTTCTTCTGCATGTGGAGAAAGCACTTGGGTGATCATTTTGCATCTTTCCACTTAGCGACCTTCCCTCTTCTGGGCCAGAGGGCAGAAAGGCCTTATTGTCCTGCAAGGGCACCATCTCTTGCTCCAGTGGTGGTGGGAGAACACCAGTGATCCAAAACACAGTGGTGGGGTGATGCTGCTCCTTCCTCCGCTGCTGGTTTCTCCCTCCCTTTTGCAGGTCTCAATTCCAGTTTTAACTTCGGACCCGTGGTGAGTGATTCCTTGGTCTCAGCTGTGAAGCGAAAATTGGTATCCAACTAATCACTAGCCCAGTATCTTATCCAGGCCTGCTTAATTATCACCTGCTCTCCAAAGCTGGGTAGAGGCAGTGATTAGGGCAACGCTCTGGAGGCAGAACAAAGCGGGCGCTGCTGGAATTCCCAGTGCAGGGGTCAGATGCCATTGGTATTTGGCGACCTCATCTCCTGCACATGTGCATGGGGAAGCATGTTGATGCTCACTGAAAGCCCAAGTGATTTATTTTTATTGCAAGATCTTTTTGAAATTGATGCCAGTGATGACTCTCCTGGCTGGAAGTGTTGGGAGCTGGGGAAGGGATCCTAGGTTTAATAAGCAGTGTCAGTCCCTAGGCAATGGTGAGTGCTGGCGTTGTGCCCCTGCCTTTCCTGCCAGCGCTTTGTAGTGTGAGTTGGGAAATTGTTTTATTTTGATTTTGGAAACTTTTTTTCGTTTTATTTTTAATTTTAAATTGGAAACTTTTGCTGCCTGCAGAAGACCTTTGCCTGTCCTATGCCCCTGGTGGGGATTGCTTCCATGTCAGCATGGATTTCATGCTGGGAGAGATTGGCAAGAGTCTGTGAGTGAAAGAGCCTACAAAATTCCCTTGCATTCTGACATCCTTTGTGGCACTCTGAGACAGCATTGGCCCTCCTGAAAGGTGGTCATCACTTTTTTTCCAGTTTGTGGTCTCTCCCTGTCCTTTCTGTATGAAGGGCAGCATTTTCCATGTGACGGGCCACAGCACCCCATCTATTGTGCTCCCTGCTCCAGGGGGATGCGTGTTTCCCTGCCTGTTCCCCTGGGGTGTGCTGCCCTGGTTAGCAAGGGTCCACCAGCACTTATTTCAGGCATTTTACCTGTAGGTTACTGCAGCCTGTCCTGTCTCCTGGGCTGCTGAGGATTTGGCATGGAGCTGCTAACCACTGTCTGTGCTTGTGGTGGGGAGTTCCTGTAATACTGCCTGTGCTGGGGGTGGCCCATGGACACTGAAGTTGATCCTTGCTGGAGCTGCTGCTGGAGGCTGTTCCCAAGTGTTGTGGCAGTGGTGGTGGGGGCCACAGCAGTGCCAGGGCTGAGGTGCAGATGGAGAGGGTTAGCTGACAGTATTCCCTGCTTCCCTGGGTTGTATTGTCTGTGCCTGACAGTGTGTGTCCTGCTGTTCAGACCCAGCTATTACTGACTCTGTAGGTGTCCAGCTTTCTCAGTTGTGGTTGGAGCTGTGCTCCAAAGGCCACATTGGATGGCAGTAATAGCCTGGTTTCTTTGCCCAGGGGTAGTGTTTGCAAAGCCAAGTTAGCCAAATCGGGCTGCAGACCAATTTCCCTAAGGCTTTGTCTGTGCTATGCAAACAATGAAGCTTTACAACAGCTATTGAACTTGTTTGCAGCCAGAGCTGGTCAGAATTCTTTTTTGACTAAATGTATTTTCTCCCAAAATACAGTGTTATGTTGAAGCCAGCATTTTTCTTGGAGAGGTATTGTTTCCAGTTATGTTTTTGATGGGAATGTTTCTTAATTTTAAGGGTCTTTTGTCATCTCTGGAAAGAAAAGTAAGAAAGGTCAAGAAACCTTTGCTCAACCATGAGAATGCAGCTGTTTTGATGCAGTTTGGTATTTTGAAATCATCTGGAGGACTCTGGGCCTCCAAATTCCAGCACAGAGCAAAAACCTATTTCAATGTCTCAGAAATTGCTGTGAAGTAAATCAGTGTATCCTGGCTGTGGTGCAGTTGTACTCCAGCATGGTTCAGTCTTGGAGGCCAAGGCCAAATGCCATTAAAAATGGCTCATAAACCACCATAATCTGAGTCATGACCTGAGCATTGTTTGTTGTTATGGGACAGTAGTGGTGGTGGCCCCACTGCTCATTCTTCTGATTCCCAAAGAAATACAGCTTCTGAGAGTTTCATCTAGAACTTAGCCATTCCCAAATCCTGTACCTTGGCTCACCCACAGAGTGGGTACTGATCATCTGGGTGGTGGTATAAGGAGTGATGTTCCTTCCTATGTGGCTGCAGTGAGAGCAGGATGGACCCCTGGGGAGGCAGAGTTTTGTGATGGATTCTGAGACAGAAGGTGTTGACTGGCAGGGATGAACACAGATGGTCCATGAGCCCAAGGCCGATACGCTTGTTGAGAATTGAGCCTTCAGTAAGTCCCTTTTCTTTCTCCAGCATGCTCCTGACCTTCTCCACTTGTGATTTCCCCACCTGGTCTCCCAGCAGCCAGAGATGTCTTGGTTTGCAGGCCTGAACTCTTGAAGGTGGAGGCACCCACCCACCACCGTGTGTTCGGGGATGCTCAGGGAAGAGGGGTGCTATGAGTATAAGCAAAGAAAATCTGGTTTCCCCCGTAGCTTTTCTGCTGCAGAGACAAGTTTGGCTTTGATCCTGTCTTAGGGTGAGCATCAAGCCCTCCATCTAGACTTGAAGGCTGTGTATGTAGAGGTGTAGGGAACATAGTTGAAATTCCTCAGGTCCTTTTTGAGCTCAAGGTACTTAAAGTGGTGGGAAGCCTCTTGCATGTCTGCACGGCAATTGCTGAACTGTTCTGAGCTGAGGGTATCTGTTGTAATGAATTGCTACTCCTCCACCGTTGACTGCATCCAAATAGATAGAACAATGTTGTGGTTTAGGATATTTGATCTGTGTAAAAGCCCATGAAGGGGAGCTGGGCTTGCAGAACACAGCAGAGGTTGTGCCTGCAGGAAATTGCCTTCATGTTGCACCAGCTTTGCATCGTGCTGCACATCTGATGAGGCAGCAGTCTGGGCTGTGTGTTTTTGGTGTTTCCTATTGATTTCCTCCTCTCTCCATCCCTTGTTTGTTATTCAGAGCCTGCCCTTCTGACCTGTGCTGGATGGATGGTTGTTTTCCAGAAGGGGGATGTGGCACCACGTGGCTGTGTTACTGTTTGTCCTGCCAGTGCTGGCTTGTTAGGCAGCTGCTGGCAAGTCAAGTAAAACTTAATCCTGCTGGTGGCTGCCGTTGGAAATTTTTTGACCAAATCCTTTTGTGAAGGCTTTTTGGAAGGCGTTGAAATAAGGTACAAATCTGGGAATTAGTTTAATCTCTATGACTTTGTCTGCTTTGTCCATGTGCTTATCTGTATAATGCCATGGTGGCCTTAGGAGAGTGTGTGAGCTCTTGGGCTGTGAATATCAGTCTCCAAGGACTGCATTAGCTTGCAAAGCTAAAGCATTAGTATCTCTCTGAGACCCTGAAGCTCTTGGTTTCACTTGTTTCCATTGCTCTTGTTGCTGCTGTAGCATTAGTATTAAACCCATCCAGAAATGGGCTGAAACTCTCTGGAGGCTTTGGCAGGCAGAGATGCCTGGTGCTGACCTTCCTGTGCTGTGTAATCCCGTATCGCAGTGGAGGGTTGGGAGTGGTGTTGTTGTATCGGTTATTTATTGAAGGCTACACGCCAGAGTTGTCGTTTTTCCAGTCACAGCTAGCTGTGGAAGGCAGCAGAAGCAGCATTTGGGTACCCTGCTCTACTAAATCCTTATGTTTGCTATCCCCTCACTGGGGCATCTGTCCATATGTCTTATTGGCTAAAATTTGGTATTGTGTGAGAGCTGGAGGAAAAGAAGAGACAGTGAGCAGTGACTGAGTCACTGCAGTGGGAGTCTGTCCTGGTTGAAGACAGGAGCTGAAGTGGGAAAGGCTTTCACTCATAACTCGGAGCAGAGATCCGTTTCTGGGAGAGCTGGCACTGGCTGCTGTGTGGGAAGGTCTTTCCTCTGCTGGTTTTTGACCTGCCCCTAGGGTTTGGAGAAGAATTTATTTGCTATGAGGCCCCGCTGATCCCTGGCAGCTGTCTCTGTGATAGGCTGGGAATTCATTGTCTAGGTAACAAGAGTTTGTGGACTTTTCCTTGTTTTCTGATGGCTGGCAGCTCCTGCCATGTACAGGCTGGTTCTGGGGACACTGAGGGTGTGCCATAGAGGTTTGTGTTTTGGGAACTCTGGCTCTGCATGGATTATCATAGTGGGGAAGCTGGTGCTAACCTGTTAGCCTGCCCACTCCTGGGCTTCAGCTCTTTCCCTCAACAAGGCTCTGACCTCCTCATGATCCTTTTGTGTCTTACCATCACCTGTGAGCAAATAGGTTGTCCCATGTACATTGCACTGTGCTGTGCTGCCATTGTTGACAGCCAGAGCTGTGTCAGCAGTGGGTGACAACCCTGGCTTGGTGGCCTGACACCATCAGCAGGACAGGTGGCTGCAGTGCCAGTGGCTGTTCCCTGGCTGGCCCCAGAGCACAGCAGCTTCTCAGACTGAAGCTTTTTCCAGAAGTTGTGATGGATATGCAAACTCCATACTTGTGTTTGCATACAGCTAACCAGCTGTCCCAGTTCATTCTGCCCTGCCTTGCTCGACCAGTATGTTAGTGCCATTCACACAGAGACTTGCCTGTGGGCCTAGCTGAGGACCCTATACTGGAAGTCCATATACGGCCTTAATGCATGAAATCTTGCCATTGCATTGTGTTCATTTGAATTTTTCTTGTTGGCTTTTGTGGCTCTGAGTAGGTTTTCACAGATCTGGCTGCAGAACTGAGTCCCTTATGGCAGACCTCCCTTAGACCTGGAGCTGGTAAATGCAGCTTTGGGTCCTAAAAGGGCTCCTGTGAGATGGATTTTTCTTCCAGAGTAAAAATGTTTTGTTTTAGCTGAGGCCAAAAGGTTAGTTTGGGAAAACACTTAGGATTATTCCTTGTGTAGGCAGCCTGGAAGTGGCAGGGGACTTTGAGGATGTCAACATCTGCTTCACTTTAGGATAAGCTCTGACTTTATGCAGAGGTGTGTAACATCTCTACAGGATGTGGAGGTTGAGTCTGATATGTGGGAGCTGGGTCAGACTTGTGCAGTACATGCCTGTTCTGCTGAGTCCCCTGTGCAGAAACACAGGAGCCCACAGCAGCAGTCTTCTTGGATGTGCTGATGTTACCAGTGTGAGACACCACGTTAAAAATCAGTGTTTGTGTTTAAATGGCGCCTTCATGATGTTACTTTTGGTGCAGTTGGTACTTGTGCTCTGGTAGGAAGCTGCATGGCACGCATGCTTTCCCATGTAGAGAGAGGTGTGTAGATTTGAGGTGGGGACTGTCTGGCCATGTTGTCTGTAGGGACCAGGTGAACTCCTGGTTGGCCAACTCATGGTGCTGGCACAAAGTGTTTGTGGTGACTTTACATATAACTATAGGAGAGATGCTTCATGCGAATTTGATGTCAGTATCACAGATAACTAGGAGGCTCAAAATCAGGGTGGTCTTTTAACTTGACTTACCAGCAGATCCACGGAAATGGGAAATGACCCTATTGCAGCAGTAATGTGCGATGAGCTTTTCTGGGCTGCCCTTGGGAATAGTTAATGTGTAAATGACCAGTTCAACATAGTTACCAAGCTCATGGGATATTTACAGACTGCAGACTGGTTGTGCTGCCTTCCACTGCATTCCTTCATCCTTGAAGGACCTGGGAGTTGGCAGCTGTGGCTTTGAGACCCTTCACAAGAGAAACATTTCATGTCACGTGTGATGGTAACTTCTGGAGGTCACTGACCATTACCCAGCCTTTGGTGCAGTTGTCAGAGATGGCAGGTGGAAGGTTTGAATGGTATGTGACCGGGTCAGGCCTGGGAGTTCACAGTGTCAAAGAAAAGCAGCAGCTTTGAGTTGGACCTGGTGCTGCAGTGATCCAAAACACTATCCTCTTACAAACTGTGGAGAGACTTACCCTCTTGTTGAAAAGGATGCTGATTCCTGCTGTAGAGGTGAATGCTGGTGGGATCTGTACTGAAATCTCTATGTGGCACCTCGCACAAATTTTAAATTTACAATAATTAATTGGGTTCTACTTTATGGCTCCCATCTGCTTTCTGGATCTCTAGTGGAGCAAGTTGTGTGCCAGCACATGCTTGGTTTGGTTAGAACTGAAGCATCCCCCTTGTCTCTTTCTTCCAGCAGTTGAGCAGTATTTTCATGTTTGCTGGGTTGCTGGCTGGAGGACAAGCCTGGCTGGCCTGGTAAAGGATGCTTGGTAGGAGATTACTCATTGTATTGAAAAGTTTGGCTCTGTGTCTTGAATGGAGTTTGGTGAATGTAACTGGTGTTAGTGAAATCAGTGAAGTATATAAAAGGCTACTAAATGTGTGCTATTTGCTGTCTCTGTACAGGGAATTTTTTTTAGCATTCCTTTCATGACATCATCAAAATCAGGTGAGGAAGAAAAAGAGCATGTGTCCCTTTCTTAGTGATGGTCAGAAATGGTTCCTCTGAGTGTTCAGACCCCTCATGCTCTCTGCTGCCTCCTGCAATTTAGAACCAGGAGGGATGCAGTATTGTTGTTTGCCCATTTTTCAGAGCTGCAGTGGCTTGGAATCAGGGACAGAGTTCTTTCTTTGCCATCATGCAGCTGTGGTGACTCTGAAAGGCTCTTCTTTGCGTGAGTCCTTTTCATTGTCTTTGGCAAATGTTTTGTGGTAAAACTTAGTTGTGAGCTTTATTAACTCCCTGTTGGTTTTATAGGGGTTCTCTGTATGTCTTACAGATCCAGTTAGCAGAGATGTTGCTGATGGCAGCTGAGTTGGATGTGCAGAGTAGGTGCAGTCATCTACAGCCTGTTGTGCTTCAAGGCCCCTTCCCACCGGGTAGGAGATTGAGCTGGTTTCCTTGGGAGGCTCTTGAAAAATTGTTTGTGCAAAGAGAGAGTAATGTGAGCTGGTCAGTGTCCTGAGGGCAGGACACACGTGGAGGCTGCTTTGTCATCTCCTCGTGAAGATCTGTCATTAAATACAAATTAATTGTTAACATGGTGGGGGGAAATGAAGGTTGCTCCTCCTCCCTAAAGACATCTGCCTTGGTCAGTGCAGTCCCAGACCTGCTCTGGAGGTGTCTGGCTGGCAGAAAGGTGCTCCCAGAGTGGAGGGCTTGTGCTGGGCAGGGCAGTGGTGCTGGCGAGCAGCCTGCTCTGTGGCAGCTCTCTGCTTCCCCAGGTGTGGAAGTCCAAGCTTTCAGACTTTGTTTCCCACCCTCCCCCTCTTCCCGTTTTTCCCCTCTTCTCCTCTCCTTGCTCTCCCGCTGAGTTGATGCTTTTCCAGGAATGAGCTGTACTGCTGGCCCAGCACATTCCACAGCAGCAGCGCTTTCTTGGCAGGAGCCTTGCTTGCTGTTAAGAAAAAGCAGGACTGACTTGGTGTCCCTCAGCTGAGGGCCAGAAAAGGAAGGCCTGGTCCTGTATTCCTCATGGTGCATGCAGAGCCTTCATGGACACCATGGCCCTCACCCTAGACTGTTGTGTATGTGCAAACATCAGAGTCCCCCCAGCAGCCCTTTGAGCCCTTTACAGCTCCCCACTGTTGTCTTAACCAGCATGAAGTCCTGGATGTTTCAAGGGAGGCTGTTGCTTTTCTAGCCAGCCTAGAAGGGGATGACTTCTCACTTATGAAGAGTTGCAAAATGTTCCCTTTGGAGCCCAAACACCTCATCCACAAGCTCCTTGTTGTGCTGGTGTTGTCCTTTCGATTTTGCTACCAGCAGTAGACAGATAAACCCACCTCTCTGCACTTCTTCAACCTCTCTCCCTTTCTCTCTTAACAGGAGCTGTCACGTTGCAGCTCTGCCTTGTGGGCTCTTCCTTCTGTCTGTGTCCAGATGGAGCTAAGTGTCACAGCAGACCAAGCCTCCTTCCTCCGGTGTGCTTGCTGTTTCACAACTTCAGTGTGAACCACAGCAACCACATCAGGATTTTACCCTGTCTCTGGCTGGGGCCTCTTTGGGCCTGTTTCCTTTTCCACCTTGACTAAAAGCCCAGCTTTTGGTCACTGTTATTATATCTGTGGAATTGTCTCCATTCCCTGAAGGTCATTTCTGCAGATGTTTAACCTCAAATCTTTCTTTCTCACAGTGAATCCCTGCACTTGCCTTGTATCCTTGTGCTGGGCGGTGCAAGCTCTTAGAGTTATTGAGGAGCTGAAAATGAGCTACCCAGGGTGAAGAGGCTGGGCTTCTGCTGGAAGTTCCCGTTTGTCCTGATTTCCAATTCAAAGAGACTGAAAGTGTCACTGAACCTTCGGGGGCCTAGAGAATGCTGCCTTTGATGATGTCTGTAAATGTCCTTCCGAGGTTGGAAGCATCGCTTGGGCAGGGCGGGATTAATTAGCGTGGAGGTGCCTCCTGCAGTCCCTGTGCAACTTCCTCCTCCCGGTCGGTGGAGGACAGGCCTGTTGGGCTTGTTTGCAGAGCAGGGCTGCAGCCAGATGGTCACTCGAGATCAAGGCAGGAGGGGCCATCAGGGCTCTGGGCTCACTGTGAAATCAGTCTGTAACTTTGATACGTGCTGTTCCTTGGTGGCTCCTTCCTAAATGCCATTCTTTTTCCAGTTTTTGGACTAGGTGAACAGGAGGTCTGTCCTCTATCATCTCTCACCCAGTGACACTGATAGGACTGAGCACAGGCCCAGCTGGAGCCAAGCATTGCCTGTATGGGTGGGCTCTGGTTGTCCTGGTCTGTGTCCAGTGGAGTCATTGCGAATGTGTTGATAAGGGGTACTCAGGGAAAACAGTTGGCATCTTGGATGTCTGTTCAGTCCCTGCCTGGCTGACTGGGGGGGATACATGGGAAGGTTGTTGGGCAGCAGGGGTGAACATGGTTGAGGGAAGCTCTAGGCCCATGGCAGTGGGATTTGAATTAGATGATCTTTAAGGTCCCTTCCAATCCAAACCATTCTCTGAAAATTAATGTGGCTGCTTTTGTGCTCATGGGCATGATGTGCTCACCCTTGAGGAGCGCTGATAGTAGCTTCAAATGGGATGATTGCTCCCCAAGGAGTACTTGTGATGCTCCTTCGACTTGGTAGGAGAGCAGGGTTGGCCTTTCCTGCTTGAATGCAGAGCTGTGTTATTGTTGTGGTAGCAGGACAGCTGCTATCAGCTGGTTTGTGCTTCTTGGTTCTTAAGTACTCCACGTAAAGACTGCTGCATGGGAGCTCACCTTCACACAGGGTGTAGGTACAGACAGGAGGACAGCAGCTCCTCTGGGGAGGAGAGTCTGACAGAGCTAAACCATGTACAAATCTGTGTTTCCCTTTTTACCTGTGTTGCAACATGGATTAGCATTGGGGAATACCCTGGCCGGGGGCTTGGCAGGGAAATTAAATAGGAGAATGACAGTCTGTTTATGCTTGGAGAGCCCTTTTCACCCCAAAGCACTGTGCAATTTGTACTCCTCCTCACACAGGAGGTAAAAATACAGTGAGGAAGACCCAAAGAATGCCCTGGCTTTAGAAGACAGACAACTCAAATCCTCTAATCCTGTTTGATGGATGCTGTTTCCCTGCAAAGCCCAAGGCCTCGCCGATACATATGTGATCGCTGGCGTGTGTATTCTTTCGTTGGGCCTGTACCCCTTGGGGGAATTGTATTCCCATGGGAAGCACACGTGTTGTGTCTGGGCTTAGTCTGACAGGCAAGTATTTCCCCTCTGAAATACCAGGTCTCTTGAACAATTGTCCAGTTTTCTCTTCTGGTGAAGTGGCTGCAAAGCTCATCCGTGTGGCCCCAGAGTTTGCTCTTGCACAAGAGACAAGAATTTTGCTCTAGATCCAGGAGCTGCTTGTGTTTGGGTAGTAACACAAAAAGGTGTTTCCTTTTGCTACGCAGCATTATTAATCTGTATAATCATTTGGAAGCAAGACATCCTTGCCCTAAGGGGTGTGTACTACAGGTCTTGAAAATGAGATCACATTTCTGGTGTGTAAATCCCTGAAGCTTGTGCTATTAGGTAGAAATGTCTCCTGATGCTTTTTGTTTGGTTGGGGTTCTTTTCTTTTGCAGGTTGTAGGAAATGGGGGCTGTTAAGGTCAGAGGAGTGACCAATCTAATGTGTGTGCTTTTGGGAGGTTATCATAGAAGAATAAGTTTATAATTGAATTTCTGTACTTCGCACTGTTGAAAAAGATGTTGCACTTTTGTAAAGGTCTTTTTTCTTAATAATTGAACTAAACAAAGGAGATCCTCTTAGTCTTTCATCTGCTCTACTAGAAATTGTCACTGCTCAATTGTCTTCTCAATCTTTTCATGTTCCCTGGTAACAGATCGCTTTTTATCTTGTCCATCAAGCTGTCCCAGCATGCTTGAGAGGTCCCCTTCTCTCACCTCCCTTCTTCCTACTGACTCCCCCGATGCCAGATTCAGTTTTTCTGTTTGCCACCATGCCTGTGATTGCCTCTCTCTGAGTATCCTCCCTGCTGCAAGCCCTTAGATAGGCAATTTGGGGGCACAATAGCTAGAGACAAGCAGCAATCACTGCTGAGCTCCAGCCTGCATTCAAATCTGGGGTTCAAATCCTGCAGAAGCCTCTTGGATTTCTTCTTTTTCTGGGCTCGTGTTATTCCATCCAAGTTCTTTGCAGGGACCTTGCTGTGGCTGGTGTGTCCCGCTCAGGAGAGACCAGAGCTGGCTGAAGCTAGAAACTCCCTTGTATCCACATCCTCAGCCGGGCTGGAGGCCACGGAGGGGAAACGGGGAGTCTGGGAGCACAGCAGCTGTGCTGGTAATGTCTGCACAGCCGGGGTCTGACACGGTGCAGCCGTCTCCACGGCTTGAGGTTTATGGCCTCCTTTCTCTCCTGTGCACGCTCTCGTTCCCCACCTTCTCTTCATTCCTAGGACATGACTCTGTGATATAAAATACCCTCTAATTTCCTGAGCCGGGCTGGAACTCCCCGAAGAAGGCAGCGTCTACCCGCCTGTCCCTCACCCGCCTCTGCAGCGGTGTTCCAGCTGCCAGCTGCTCCCGCTGGCAGGCAGTGGGAGAGACCTTGGGAGCGTGGCATCTTCCCAGGCTGTGGGGAGAGGGTCTGCCGGCTCCTATGGAGAGGCTGGTGGGAGGGTAAGGATGGAGCCAGGGTTGGAGCTCGATTTCTTCCACTTCCCTCCCAGTTGCCGGGTCTGTCCCTTCCCCTCCCCCAGCTGCATGGGAGCAGATGTGCTGCTTGTGTCAGCCCTGGCAGCCCCCTCCGCACACCCCAGCCGGGCTCCTGCGCAGCCAGAGCCTTATCCCCTCCTCCTTCTCCTCCTTCTCCTCCCCCCGGCTTGGCTCCTGTCGCTGGGGATGGCGGTGGAACCATCCGCCCACTCGGCCTGCCTCCCCTGCAACCCTCCCTCCTTCCTTCCTCACGCAGGTCTCTTTGTTGGAAAACTCGAGGCAGATGAGTGCTGGGGAGCCCCTGAGCCTGCAGGCCAGGCAGAGCCTGCAGCTTGGCCTCAGCATGTCTGCTGGCCCCGAGGATGGGATGAGGGTCACAAGGCAATTTTCTGGGCAGAGCACTAGCACCAAGGGGCCTGGACCTATGCTTGCCTGGACCTATGCTTGCCTGGACAAGGCTTGGGCTGCCTCCAAATAGGTGGAGTTTTTCCTGGTCACCATTCTCAGCTGTGTTGTGCCCAGCCCCCAGCAGGACTTTAAACATGGGAACCTTCAAAACTGGACAGTAAGCTCAAAGCAGTCCCTCTGAAATCAGCCTTGGGCAGCTGTTTTCCCTGGGCTCTGGTGGCTCCAGCGTAAAGGAAAGGGTTGTAGAGAACAGAGAGAGCCTGAACTCCTTCTGTGTCTGCTCTTTCAGAATTCCTGGGCTCAGACCCCATCAGCTGGGGGCTCTTCCCAGTACATCCACAGTTCCATCTCATGGCTGCCTCCCTATGCAGGCGCGGAGCAGAAACGTGGCACTGCTCACAGCTCCCCCAGAGGCTGCTCGCTCGGTGGCTTCTGATGTGTGAACCTGCGGTCGTGCCGTGTGAGAAGTGTGACTGGAAGGGTGGTGAGAGGTGGGAGGAGGAAGGCTGCAAGCTCAGGCTGAAGCTGGAGAGGAATGCAGGACACAAATAGCTTGGATGGCGCAAGGGGTGACAGACATGAGCAGCGCTACAGAGATACTCCTGTTTGGCATGTGCCTGACTCCAGCGCTATCAGTTTTTACTCTGTAGAGTCTCAGTATGTAATCCATCGTGCTCTGGCATCTGGGTGATAAATAGTGATACATAATGTAGTGGCTGGGGAAAGAGGGAGGAAACTGCTCTGGGGTGGAGCTGACCCCTGGGATGTCTGGGGCAGCCACGGGGTAATAAGAATGACGAGGGACCAGCTCTCAGGACAGAGGGAGCTTGTTCTCCATCGGGCATTGCAGCTGAGGCTGGGTGGGCGGGTCTTGGGGTTGGTTTCCTCTGTCCCTGCTGAAAGTGGAATAGTTCATTTGTGCTGAGCAGTTGGTCACCTTGACCCAGAGAATATATCACCCTGTCCCTTCACCCCCAGGCAGGGCTCTGTGTCCCGGAGCAGTCATCATGCAGCACTGGAAATTGGCTCTGCCTGAAGTTCTCTCTAGGAATTGGATGTGGTCCAGGTTGCTGGCGACAGTATGAATGGATGCTAGTGCAGCCAGGGCAGGGTGTGTTCATGCACTTGGAAATGAGGAGATGACAACTTCTGCATTGGAAAGGGCTGACGTGGGCACCAAGGGGGACAGGTCCTGGGGGGACTGCCTGTATTTGATACTTATCCTGGACTGCAGGGGCTTTGGATAGAGGCTGGCACAGAGCATGCTGAAGTAGCATTAAGCCAGCAGGGTTTTAATCCATCCTCACTGCTCCTTTCCTGTTTTTCCTGCTCCTCCATCTGTGCAAGAGGAATTAACACACATCCTGGGAGTAGATTAGAATGCTCAAACCGTGACCTCCTCATCTGTGCCTTCTGGGGATGGGTAGCCTTAGTCCGGTCCCTTTTCTGTGTCTCCAGTTTGGGCAGGGATCATGAGTGCCAGCTGCCAGCAAAGGCCTGTTGACGTGCTGCCTTTCACCCCATGAGACAGCCCTTTGGTGAGCGTGCATGACAGTGGTGCAACCAGTGGGACTGGCAGGGTGGAGTGAGCCTGCTCCCCAGGTTTGGGGCTTCCAGCACTGTTAATTTGCCTTTTTCTGATGCCTTGTGAGTGTTGGCAAGCCCTTCCGTCCTGTGTTCAGTGACGGTTCGGGCAGCTCTTGGCACACCAGGGAGAGCAGCCAGGAGGTCAGAGTACCTGTTTCTCCAAGCCCCAGCATGCTGTGACTTGATGGCAGTCTGGGACAATGGGTCACAGCTCCCACACTTGCATCCTCTTCGATTCTCCGTGAGTTGGGGACTGGCTTGGGGGCCCGTCAGAGCTGTTGACAGGATGCCACCTCTGAATATTGCTAATTATGTATAATCTACTTTGTAATTTCCCTTGGATTCACATTTGTTACTTTTTTCTTTGTTGGATTCTTTCTCTCTCCTGCCCTCATTTATTCACTATTTAGTTACTACATTTTTTTTTAAGCACAGTATGTGTCAAGCTACTTTAGACAGAGCTTGGAAGGGGAACTCAGTATCACAAACTGCTTGTAAGTGTCTTTGTATTAAATAAGGGTGCTTAAAAGGTCATTGAGAAGAAAACAAAATGAGCTTGATAAAGCCTACTTTGCCACTGGATTTATCAAAGATGGTATTAATTGAATCTAGTGATTTACAAGTTGTTTTGATTGCAGTTCACTGTGAAAAAGTATTTAGGTATCCAGTGATATTTGAAATAAAAAGAATAGGTATACTCTCCAAAGAAAACTGATTTTTTAATTTTATGTTTATATTGTTTATCAGTGCTCCCTCTACTGTGAAGCCTGATAATAATGTAGCTGTTTGTTTAATGCAAGAACATGACATTGTGGCACAACTTTAAAGCTCAAAGTGATGTTGAAATATTATGTACGTAATTAAAAAGCAACAGTAACATTTGGGAGCCAGCATATTTAATGTATTTCACTTTCATCTGTTAGAAATCTCTGGCATAGGTTGTGATTCTTTCAGATCATTATAAAGAGGTTTAAATTATGTATGTATTTAGAAATAAGCGAACTGGTGGAAATATGTCTGCTAGAAACACAGGAGAGCAGAAACAGTCTAGGAGGTTGCTGGAGTGTGTGGAAGAACTTCCTGACACAGCGGGTGAGGGAGTCAATAGGGAAGGCACCCACTGGACTTGTTGTTTGTGAATAGAGAACTGGTGGGGGATGTGGTGGCTGGAGGCTATCTTGTGCACAGTGATCACAGGACGATAAGAATTTTTGATTCTCAGAGAAACAAGGAAGCAGCATCAGCAGGACTGCCACCTTGGACTTGTGGAGGGCAGACTTTGGCCTGGTTAGGGAACTGGTTGACAAGAGTCCCGGAGAGGCACTCCTGAAGGGCAGAGGAGCCCAGGGAGGCTGGACGTTCTTCAAGAAAAAAAATCTTAAAGGTGCAGGAGCAGACCCTCTCCATGTGCTGAAAGACAAGCCAGTGGGGAAGAAGGGTGACCTGGCTGAACAGGTACCTCTGGCTTAAACTCAGAGAAAAAAAGAGTGCATTGCCTTTGGAGAAAGAGGGAGGCAATTCAGGAGGGCTACAAGGATATTGTGACATTATGCAGGGAGAGAACTAGAAGGGTCAAAGCCCAAGTAGAGCAGTAGCCAGAGTAAGTTCTAAAAGACAATAGAAATATTTTTACAAATAACATTAGCACTGAAAGAAAGCCTAAGGATGATCTCCATCCTTTATTGAATGAGGGGGAAGCAGTGACAAAGGATGAGGAAAAGGGCTGAGGTACTTAATACCTTCTTTGCCTCAGTCTTCAATAGCAAGAGTAGATGTTCTCAGGGTACCTAATCCCCTGAGTTGGGAGACAGGGACAGGGGGGAGAATGAAGACACCATAATCCACGAGGAAATGGTGAGCAACCTGCTGCACCACTTAGACACACACAAGTCTGTGGGGTTGGATGGGATTCACCCAAGGGTACTGAGGAAGCTGGTGAAAGTGCTCACCAAGTCACTTTCAGTCATTTACCAGCAGTCCTGGTCAGCCAGGGATATCCCAGTTGACTGGAAGTGAGCAAATGTGACACCCATTTACAAGAAGGGCCAGAAGGAGAATCCAGGGAACTACAGGCCTGTCAGCCTGAGCTCAGTGCCAGGGAAGGTCATGGAGCAGATCATCTTGAGTGCCATCACATGGCAAATACAAGACAGCCAGGCAATCAGATGCAGCCATCATGGGTTTAAGAAAGGCAGGTCCTGCTTGACCAACCTGATTTTCTATGACAAGGTGGCACAGTTAGTGAATGAAGAAAAGACTCTGGATTTTGTCTACTTGGGCTTCAGTAAAGCCTTTGACGCCATTTCCCACATATTCTCTGGGAGAAACTGACTGCTCATGGCTTGGATGGGTGCACTGTTCCCTGGGTAAAAGACTATCAGGGTGACCAGGCCCAGAGAGTGCTGGGGAATGGAGCTACATCCAGCTCTCAGCTAGTCACAAGTGTGTCTGCCAGGGCTCAGTACTGGGGCCAGTTCTGGTCAATATCTTTATCAGTTATCTTGGCAAGAGGATTGAGAGCACCTTCAAGTCTCAGATGACTAAATTGGGTGGGAGTGTTGATGTGATGGAGGGCAGGAAGGCTGCAGAGAGATCTGGACAGGCTGGTTCAACAAAGGCAAGTGCCAGGTCCTGCAACAACCCTCTGCAGGCTGGGAAAAGAGTGGCTGGAAAGTGGCCCAGTGGGAAAGGGCCTGGGGGCCCTTGTTGACAGCAGCTGTACATGAGCCAGATGTGCCCAGCTGGCCAAGAAGGCCAGTGGCATCCTGACTTGTGTCAGCAACAGTGTGGCCAGGAGGACCAGGGAAAGTGAGGGTACTTTCCCTTGTACTCTGTCCTGGTGAGGTCATTGTGGTAGAGGGGTAGAGTCGTTGTTCCTGGAGATATTTAAAAGACAAGTAGATGTGGCACTTGGGGACATGGTTTAGTGGTGAGCTTGGTAGTAGTGGGATAATGGTTGGACTGGATGATCTTTGAGGTGTTTTCCAACCGAAACAATTCTGTGATACGCACCTGAATTTTGTTTTTACTGATTAAATTATGAATTGGGGACTGAAACAGCTGGATGAACACTGAGAGGCTGTTAGACCCTTAGCTTTTCTCTAGCCTGCCAGTCATGGCTGTGGGCATAGGAACCTGTGGCCTGACAACAGGCGGGAGCTGCTGATCCTCGCTTCTCCATCCCCAAGCCTGGGCTCCCTGTTGTTGGGTGCAGATAGCCACCTGGGTATCTCCTTTTCCTCTGAAATCCTGAATCCAGATCTGACTGCCTCCTCTCCCCTCTGCAGGGTGGTGAAAGAAGAGATCTCCGATGACAATGCCAAGCTTCCCTGCTTCAACGGCCGGGTGGTGTCGTGGGTAAGCAAGCCCCTTGCTTTGGTATCTCACTGCCTCGTCTGCCCTCTCTGAGAACTTCCATTTGGATGTGTAGTGCCAAGTAAGGCACAGGGACTGCTCCGTACTGTCAGTATGCTGACTGATAAAGCTGATGAGCTGGATCCCCACGCTCCAGTCCCTCGGCTAAAAAGAGGACTCTGCGATGCTGGGTCCCCCGTGCCAGGGAAGATGTGGGATGCCTCTGTGGAGAGGTCATGGTAACTGATGCCTGGCAGAAGTCATGGTCATGGCCTGTCCACAGCATAACCCGTGTGCCCCTATGGCAGGGTCAGCTTTCCAAGGAAAGTCCCACTCCTGTGACTGGTGCAAAGGGCTTAAATGACTTTAGTGCTCGTGAAGTGGACTGGATTTGACTGCCCTGAAGACTAAAGGTACTGCCTGGGCAGCTGCAGGACAAGCTTCTCCCTCTGTGCCATGCCATGTACATGCTCTGTACCCTGCCTGCATGCCTCCCTCAGCCCCAGGGGCACCCTCTGTTAGTGGGGGGAGAGGACATTCAATCTCCATAGCCCATCATCCCATTTTTCCTCTGCTGAGCTGCAGTTTATGCTGATGGGGGGGTGTGGATCTACACCAGGAGCAGAGCCAAGACTAAAGTGCCTTTTTCCAGAGGCCTCCAAATGGCCCCTCAGCAAATCAGTCTAGGTCAGACCTAATTCTGCTTCTATTTCTGCACAAACATTGAGGCCTCAGCTGGGGGAGGGAGGGTGGGAGTGACAGGGGTGGGCAGGTGCCCGCTGCCAGCCTGGCTGCTGCTGGGATTCCAGGCAGAGGAATAGGGTGCAGGTTGGGCTCCTGCGCTGCAGTAGGAGGAAAGGATGTGCTGAGCTCCCACACAAAGAGCCAGGGCCGGACGCCGGCTGTCCTCCCCCTAGCGGTTATCCAGGCCCGTTGGAAAACAGCCTGTGTCCAGCTCTTGGCCACCATTCATCCCTCTGCATTCATCCGGTTTCTGCTGCATCTGCACCAAGACGTCTCCCCACCCCGCCCTTTCTAGCTGGCTTTTGCTTTCACCTGCCCTATGGGGAGTCCCAGAGTCTCTGAACCCTTTCCATTGCTGTTTTTTTACCTGGTCTGCTTTTTCATGTGCTCCATGCATCCACGCAGCTGCTGGCTTTCCTTGTAGGGTCTCTGTGGTTGCTCAGTGTGATTGACATGCATCTGGTGTGGGTCTGTCTGGTGTGATCACCATGCTGCTGCGCTGTGGGGCTGGATCCTTGTGGGAAATTATGCCTAGAGTGAGCACTGCTACTGGCTCTTGTGCACAAAGGATGATGGCAGTCCCAGAGATCTTCATGCACAGCTGGTGATCCCTTTTTCTATCTCTGCTGAGAGTCTCCTTGTTCATGGCTGGTTTGGGGCCCAGTGGGGAAGCACTGGCTTTGCTGCTTCTGACAGACATGGTGGGATGAGGCTATTTTAGGAACTCAGTACTAATTTTAGTGACAGAGAAAGATGGGGGCTTGAATCCAGCTGAGTATTTCCTGAAAGTATAAGAGGCAGGAAAAGTGCAGAATGGTGATGAAAACCTTCCTTGAAGGAAACCCCAGCCTGTTAGAGAAGACAGCATCAGTCCTCCCCCAGCTCAGGAACAAACTCTCTTCTCACTGCTGTTTGACAGCTGCCTGTGGCTAGTTCCCTCTGTCCAAATCTATTTGCCTGATTTTGCCTGGAGATTTTCAAGCATAAAGTGTTATATGACTTTTCCCTAGGCAATGCTGGCCACCTCCAGCATATCTTCTCCCCTGTGCTCCTGGACAGTGGCTGCCAGAGCAGGGATGTGGCCCTTAGGGAGCAGGATGTGTCCTGGGAAGACACATCATGGGGAAGGTGCCAGGAGCAGAGACAGGCATATGCCTGGGGCTTTCTGGAGGGAGGGAAGCTGAGCCAGTGTGAGATGAGCTGGTTAGACAGTTGTGAGATCAGGAGCCGTTGGGCTTGTCCTGGGGCTTGTGGGACGGGCTCTGCAGCTTTTGACACCCCAGGCTGCTCTCTGCTCTGCTGCCTTGGCTGCGGCTTTTTCAGGGCTGCTGTCTTCCTTGCCCCAGCAACATCCCTGTCTCAGTTTCCAGTGCCTCTCTGGCAGTAGACCTGCCTCCCTCTGCCCTAATGATGGTCTGTAAATCATCTTATCAACCCCTTATCAGGGCTTCCCCAATTCTTGAAGGCGGGCAGGGCACAGCTCTTTGAGCAGTGATGCTGGGAAGCACTCAAGACCTGTGTAATTGTGCTGTGCTGCCAGCACCTGAGTTGGCATCTGCTCCTGTCTCTATGCAGATGTGCTTCCCTCACCAGCAAGCAGTAGTGCTGCTTCTGCATTGATACTGGGCATTATGGTTTGGGCAGTAGCTATCGGCTCCTTTCCAGGCCATGTTTCATGATACTTCTGTCCTGACCCACAGTGGGGCATTCTTCACCTAGATCTTTTATGAGCCCTGCCCCCTCTGTTCTGGGGGTCCCTGAATGCCTCTTTCAAGGAAGAGGCTTTTTATTGTCCCCTTGCTCAGCCCTGTTGTGATCAGCCCTGTTTGTTGCAGCTTAAAAGTGGGGAGAGTGCAAATAAATAAAAAAAATGAATAGGGAGCAATATTGGGGAGTAGCTCACTTGGGCTATTCTTGTTTCATTCCACTGGCAAGCCCATGGAAGGTCAATTGCATTCCCTGAGCCCTGAAATTGGTGGTTTATTATGGAGCCAGAGGCATGGATGTGGGTGTGCCTGGGCTGCCCTACAAGCATGGCTGGTATAGAGTTCCTGGGCTTTGACCCTTTCTTGAATTTCTGCACTGGGAAAACTGGTGAGCCTCCCAGAGGCTGGCTGAAGGTTTTGCCCAAACCAGTAAGTGGGTCACAACCTGAAAGTTTGCAAAGTATGCATGGAAGCCAGGAAAAGAGCCTGTTTCAGGAATCTATTTCAAAACCAGCCTGAGCTCTGTTATCCCCAGATTCTGAGGGCTGGGGAGGTGAAAGTCCTGCTGGTTCCACAGCTTGAATGCGGAGGTGTAGAGGTTGCTAGAACTGAGGAAAGGAATGATTTGGTAGCTGCCTCTTCCGATGTAAGAAGGACTGGGGGAATTCACTCTCTGCTACAGGATGTATGCTAAAGGTTACCTGAGTGTGGTGTGGGTGTGCAGGTGATGTCAGAGTGTCCAAGCAGGGCTGTCAGCTACCCAGGCTTCACTGTTGGCTCAGGAATTCCTGAGCCACAAATAGCCAGTGTCAAGGAAGGCATTGAGGGGGAATGTTGCTACATGCTTGGCCTGTTCCATACCCGCTCCTGGGCATCTGCTGTTGTCTGCCATCAGACATGAGATCCTGGGCCAGGCAGGCTTCTGGCCAGCTCCTTTGGCCACTCTTGCAAACGTTTTCACAGTGCTGCAGCCATTTCCTTCTCTGTCTCGTCCCTCCAGCTGGTGTCTGCAGAGGGTTCCCACTCAGATGCTGGCTCGGTCTGTGCCGATAACCAGACAGAGCTGCCACCCTCCATGGAGCGCACAGGAGGAATTGGAGACTCCAGGCCTCCCTCTTTCCAGTAAGTTACCTGGACATCTGTTCTGATTTCCAAGGGACATGTAATGGGTTTGCTGTAATCCTGAGCAGGGGCTGGGATACTCCTACCCAAATTGTCAGGGATCACGGCCAGTGAGAGGGGAGGAGGATGGGGCTGGGAGCAGATTCGAAGTGGAGCTGCATTATTCAACAAGCAAGGACATGCTGAAAACAGTGCAGAGAAGCTGGCAAAGAGCTGGCACCCCAGTCTTTGCCCTGCACTTGTAGATGTGCTATGCTTGTTCCTGTCCCTCAAGAAGGAGAGAGCTAATGGCTGTAAGCGTGTGCTGGCCAGCACAGAGGTAGAGAGAACATGCTTGAGGTTGTTCCCTGTTGGACATATTTGTTCCTTTTATCTCATCTTAGCCCTAACACTGGGGGCAGTCGGGAGAACTTGGACAATGAGACAGAGACAGACTCGGTGGTGTCATCGCAAAGGGAACGACCTCGTCGGACAGATGGGCCTGAGCATGGTGAGTGTTGGTAAAATGGTGAGAGCTTTGCAGGGCATGGCTGGGGCATGGTGGAGGCACCAGCTCCAGACTTGCAGAAGCTTTTTCTGCTTTGCAGAATTTTACCAGCTAGAGGGGCTGTTTTATGACCCTTAGAAGGGCCATAGCCTCACATTGGAGGCAGAAACTAACATCTGTGTTGCATCAGAACTTTGGGATCAAAGGAGATGTCTCCTACAAAAGCCTCAGAAGAAGACAGTAGTGCCTCAGTCCCTTGTAGCTGAAAAGTAGAGCGTACTGTAACCTTGCCACTCAGTGCTGCTCCTTGCTCTACCAAGGAAACAGCTGCAAGTCTTCCACAAGTTTAGCATTACTCTTCCTAGTGGCCCATCAGCCTCTTCCCCATCTGGTAGTGAAAGAAGAGGTATTCTGCAGAAAATGGATCTGATCCTAGGGTGGACTGGGAGCTGGTTGGCACTGGATAAGATTGTCTGATGGCAAGATTTGTTCTGAGAATGCTGCTATGAGCTCTGCATAGGGGAAGGGGTTGTCTCAAGCACACTGAGTCTGTTTTTCTCATAGCACCCAGGGTGAATGGGACAGTGAAGGGGGAGCGGCGCCGAGACCTGGGCGGGTACGAGAGCTCCTCCACACTCATGAGCAGTGAGCTGGAGACCACCAGCTTCTTTGATTCAGATGAAGATGACTCCACCAGCAGGTAGGAGAGCTTAGGTCCCGGGGTAACAGTGATTTCCCCTGCCTCCTCACGCAGAGAGATGTCTTTGCAAGGCACAATAATCCTGGGCTCAGACCTGCCTGTCTTGACCAGCAGCCCCCTCTACCAGTGTCTGGCCCCCACGTGCATGTTCTCCCCTCTGCCCCTGCAGTCCTCTATTCCCTGTGCCATTTCTGTGGCTCTCTTGCTGCCAGAGCCACCATTCTGGCAACAGGAGAGCTGACTCTGGCTTTCACGTGCAGGTTTAGCAGTTCAACAGAGCAAAGCAGTGCTTCCCGTCTCATGAGGAGGCACAAGCGACGCCGGCGGAAACAGAAGGCTCCACGTATTGAGCGGGTACCCAGGGAGGGGCTGGGTATCCTGGGGAGGGCACTGCAGGGCAAGGTGGGCTGCCTGGTGGATCCCTCTCAGGGATTCAGCTGTGTTTGCTGTGGTTACAGCTTGGGACAGTTGGTGTCCAATTGCTGAGACTTTATAAAGTGCTGTAAACCTTTTCTCAGCCAATGTAACCTCAGGAGCTGGGACTACAGGCCTTGTGTTGGCTGTGGAGAAGTCATAAGGACCATGGCTGATGTTCTCTGGCTCTCCAAGTCTCCGAGCATGAGACTGGAGTTTTGGGTGGTGGCTGTGGCACGACAGGGAGTGGCAGAAAGGACAGACAAGTGGAGGAATCTGGGGCTGGGAATGTTGCTGAGGCACTGGAGGACATTTTGTGTTTCACTTGTGTTGCAGTCATCGTCCTTCAGCAGCATCACAGACTCTACCATGTCCCTGAACATCATCACTGTCACGCTGAATATGGGTGAGTGGGAGGTGTGCGTGGAGCCTTCCAGAGTGGGATTGGGTGGTGCAGAGGGACCTGGGGAGGGGGCAAAGAGAACACATAGGGGAGGAGTGAGAAGATGGATTCTGTAGGAAAGTGGCTTGTCTTCAAGCACTGGTCTCTCAGGACATGTCTCTGGGACAGGGGTGCAAGCTACCAGCATTAGCACATGGTTTGTCTGAGGTTAGATCTGGTCGTGCCTGTGGCTTTGTGGTGTCTTATTTCTTTCTCTTTCCATCCCTGCAGAGAAATACAACTTTCTGGGCATTTCTATTGTGGGACAGAGCAATGAGCGTGGGGATGGAGGCATTTACATTGGCTCTATCATGAAGGGCGGCGCTGTGGCAGCTGATGGCAGGATTGAACCAGGAGACATGCTCTTGCAGGTACTTCACACCCACATAGCTCCATCTTTGGGCCTGGGAAAGCAGTAAGAAAAGACCCAGCAGCCTCCTTGCAGATTTTGGCAGGGTAAACCCAGGAAGCTGTGCTTGAAAGAGGGAAGCTGAGTCACTGCTGAGCTGAGTGGGGAGCTCAGCCTCTGGTCGCATCTCTCGGACTCACTTCTTTGTGTTGTTTGCAGGTAAATGACATCAACTTTGAGAACATGAGCAACGATGATGCTGTGCGGGTGCTGAGGGAGATTGTGCACAAGCCGGGGTAAGTACTTGGGTTGTTCCTTACCTCCTGGGACAGTGTGTTTGGGGTGTGTGAGTCTTGTCTTCCAGCCACCTCTGCCAGTGGCTCTGCAAAAGCTCAGAACTTAGGTTTTTGGTGTTGCTTTGATCCCTGGGTTTTCATGCCCAAAGCAAGAATTGCAGCCAACAGAATGGTGGGGAATTGGGTTCTGTGTCCCTTTCTTTGTGGGGATGCCAGGTCCCTGCTCGTTGCAAGGCAGTTAGACTAGATGACATCTAAAGGTTCTTTCCAACACAAACTGTTCTGTGATTCGCTGTTCTGTTTGGGTCATCGGCAACCCTCATCAGGGTCATGTCACTAAGGAAACCCATAGCTGGATTGGAACAAGGGCACTTTACTGCCAGCTCCTTGTCTCCCAGGAGAGAGCCAGCACACAGGATCCATCCATCATGCAGAGGTTTGTGCTACCGGGCTCTGGTTCTAACTCTCACCTTTTTTTTGCAGGCCCATCACCCTGACAGTGGCCAAGTGCTGGGACCCCAGCCCACGGGGCTGCTTCTCGTTACCCAGGAGTAAGTGGATAGCTGACCCACCCTTAACGCTGGTGCCCAGCTCATGTGAGAGCCCTGCCTTAAGCACTTACTTGGTTGTTGTCTTGTTCTTCCCCTGTGTTTGACTCCATGTGGCACTGAATTGGGGTTTGATGGGGTTCAGCTCTCCTTTTGGGAGGCTGCTATGTCCTATTCCCAGACCAAAATGCCCATAAGCCCAGCCCTCCTTCCCACATCACGCTGGGGACGCGTTTCACTGGGGTAGGGAGGTCACTTGCTCGGGGCGCCAGAGGAAAGAGAAACCCCCCCTTGAGCCATAGGGGGATCTCTCCCTCTGCACCTCTCCTGCTGACCCTCCCTCTCTTCTTTCTCTCCCAGTTGCTCCCCAGCGGATCTGGGCTGGGCCAGACTCTCCATGCTCCGATCCGGGTGAGTCCCGGCAGATATTGGGGATGGAATGGGCTGTGCTGAGTCCCTGTCCCTCCCTAGAGGTTGTTTTGATGAAGCAATCATTTCTTACAGCTACTGACTGAGTATTTCTTTTTGGCAGGTGAGCCCATCCGGCCCATCGACCCGGCAGCCTGGGTGTCTCACACGGCAGCGATGACTGGCACCTACCCAGCGTACGGTATGAGTCCATCCATGAGCACAATCACTTCCACCAGCTCCTCCATCACCAGCTCCATCCCAGAGACTGAACGTAAGTGCTTGTGCCTCCGTGCTCTGCCCACTGCACAGCCTCTTCGCCTTCACTGTGCTGTGAAGGGACCAATACATCTGCCTGGGGACAGCTGGGGTGGGTGAGGTCTGCCCTGCCCAGGGACTGGGAAAGAGGCAGCTCTCGATAGGCTGGCACTTGGATCAGTGGGAGTTCTGCCTGGCTGAATTAATACCAGGTTTTTCAGCTTTCTTTGTGAGAAGAGTAGAGGAGCTTGTGTGTGATCAGGAGCTGTGGCAGATGCAGAGGAAAGGCTCACACCAGTCAGGGTTAGTGTTTGAGAACACAGGGCCAGAGGGACTCAGCATGTCTGTGAAGCAAGCACCATCCCAGGCAGCAGATAGGGCAGGATGGAGGAGGCAGCTGGAAGTGAAAAGCCTTGCAGTGGAGTGCAGGGCCCTGCTCAGCGCAGGGCTCTTTTGGTTGCCTTCTGAAGGTTTTGGGTAATTCTGGTACACAGAGCCCTGAAGGAAGGGTCTGGAGAGCTCAAGTGAGGCAAAAAGCCAGGAGTTTGTTGTAAGTTTATGACTCTTGCCAGGGTTTTGCCCAAGAGGAAATGGCTGACATGTGAAGGATAATATGGGAAGGCTGGAAGGGGGGCTTACACAGCATGTGCCCCAAAGCTGTCTGCGATGTATTGTTCCCTGGCCCATTCTTCCTGTGTGTGATGCTTCCATGTGGCTCTTTTGTCTTTTCTGTCCTCTCTCACCTCTGCCTCCCTTCCTTTATCTGCACCACAGGCCTCGATGACTTTCACCTGTCCATTCACAGTGACATGGCCACTATTGTCAAAGCCATGGCTTCACCAGAGTCAGGCCTCGAGGTGCGTGACCGCATGTGGCTGAAGATCACCATCCCCAACGCCTTCATTGGTAAGAGACTATGCTGCCTGCAGCAGGGGTAGGGACTGGGGAATGGGTGGCCTGTTTTCCAAGCAGGTGTCCAGGGGAGCATCTCTGTCACCATAAACTAACTGTTGACCAAGCCAGAGTCACAAGTTGAACCTTTGGCTCTGCAGCCCCTTTTCACTTTTTGGCCCACTATTTGTCTCTAGTGGGACTCATTGCCTCAAGAGCCACTGTTGTCCATTCTTTGTCATATCTAACTCTGTGTTTGGTGGCAGGTTCAGATGTGGTGGATTGGCTCTACCACCACGTGGAGGGCTTTACAGACCGCCGTGAATCCCGCAAATATGCCAGCAATCTGCTGAAGGCTGGCTACATCCGACACACCGTGAACAAGATCACCTTCTCGGAGCAGTGCTATTACATCTTCGGGGACCTCTGTGGAAGTATGGCCCTCGGCATTTGTGGGAGGGAGGGGGTGGAGGGTTAGAGGTCCTGCAGAGCCCTGCTGACACTGTGGAGACAAAGCAACAGTGATTGCCGTCAAGCTGGGCCCCTTGTTCTACAGACTGTGTTAAGAGAGTGATGAAGAATATCCCAGCTCCCTTGTCATGCTGCTGGGGCAGTGAATTTGGATGCAGCATTGACAGTGTCACCTGCTGTGTGATCTTTTCTCCAGGGCAGCCCTAGCAGAGTCTTAGTCTTTACTTAGTGTCTCCAGGCTCTGAACTCCCAGTGCTGGCAAGGGGTTGATGCTCAGGCAACTGGGTTCTCCTCAAATAAGAGATATGGGGGAAGGAATTGGCAGGGTAAGCTGTAGTTCTGATGTGGTTCTTTCCCACCAAGCTGGTCTCTGAATTAGAGTGGCAGCTTGGACTCCAGCAGCCTGGCTGTTGTCCAGACAGGAAGCGCAAATGATGGCACTGACCAGCAGGGAGAATGCCAGCTTCTTGTGTCTCCTTGCATATCCTGTCCTTGTCCATCAGCAAGAGTGGACGGGAAGCTGCTTCATTACATGTGGTTTTCCTTCTGCTTGGATTAACCCCTCTTCTCTGCTTTCTTGCAGACATGGCTAATCTGTCTCTTCACGATCACGATGGCTCCAGCGGTGCCTCCGATCAGGACACTTTGGCTCCGCTCCCCCACCCAGGAGCCGCACCCTGGCCTATGGCTTTCCCGTATCAGTATCCACCACCTCATCCATACAACCCCCATCCCGGCTTCCCTGACCCAGGCTACAGCTACGGAGGGGGCAGTGCAGGCAGCCAGCACAGTGAAGGTGAGTGAAAAGGACTAAAATATGCCTGAATGTGGGCAGGTGCTCTGTTCAGTACAGGGAAACAACAGGGAAAGGCTGCTTAGATAAGGTTCTGTGTGAGGGAAGCAAGGGTAAAACCATCTTGGAAGGGTCGTGGGACTTGAAGTTGAAAGAACACTGAGAGCACAGACTGTGCTGGAGCATACTGTAGTCCTTTCTTGACTAGAGGGGCATCCACTCTTTCTGACTTGCCTGAACTGCCACCTAACCTTGCCTTGTGCGCTTCACAGGGAGCCGGAGCAGTGGTTCCAATCGCAGCGGCAGCGAGAGGAGGAAGGAGAGAGAGAAGACTGGGGAGTCAAAGTCAGGCGGCAGCGGGAGCGAGTCAGATCACACCACGAGGAGCAGCATGAGGCGCGAGCGTGCGGCCAGCGAGCGCTCGGTGCCGGCCAGCCAGCACAGCCAGCGCAGCCAGCACTCCCTGGCTCACAGCATCCGCAGCCACCACAGCCAGCAGTCCTACGGGCCGCCCGGCCTCCCCCCTCTCTTCAGCCCCCCCATGTTGCTGATGCCTCCACCACCTTCAGCCATGGGGCCCCCCGGGGCGCCGCCGGGCCGTGACCTGGCCTCTGTGCCCCCCGAACTGACAGCCAGTAGACAGTCCTTCCGAATGGCCATGGGCAACCCCAGTGAGTTCTTTGTGGATGTAATGTGAAGCGCCCATCCCCTGTCTGTCTGCTGCCCCTCCTTCCCCTCTTCATCCCCGTTGTTTGTTTCCTAGGACCAGTCCTGGCTTCACCTCTTGTTTTTTTTTTTTTTTTGTTGGTTTTGTTTTGTTTTTGGGGTTTTTTTGTCTTGATAACGAAAAGAAAAAAAAGGGAAAAAAAATAATAAATGGAACTAAACCTTGATTCTAATCCCTCCTCGAGCGGGGTGGACAGGCCTGGCAGGCCTGCTGGGTGCTGCCAGCCCATCCTGCCACCAGACTTGTGTATTGCCAATGGTAATTCCCTCCTGCCATCCTCTCTAACCCCATTAATCCGCATCCGTCCCAGCGCCCTGTGCTGCTTGCCCATGTGTCGCTGCTGCCTCGCTCCTTCTGCCCTAAATATCTCTTCTTTCTTTTCACCCTTTTGTGTTTCTTCTATCAAGCAGCAAAGAATTACGGGGTGTTTGACTTTCTCTGAGCCTGCCGCCCGTGGGGGGGAGAGCTGGAGCGTGGCGTGGCCCGACAGCAGGACACGGAGCTCCAGGGGCGCTGGGCACGCATGGCGCTGAAGATGGCTTCTTTCCTCCCCCTTGCGGAAGATGCCCTGCCCTTCCCACAGCCCTGAGAGGGGAGCAGGGACCAGCCTTATATATGTATTTTAAATCCCGTTGTAGTTGCCTTTTGGCTAATGCATGAATGTTCCAGGGCTTCAGTGCCTCTGGGGAGTGGAGAGATACTGCCACTTCCCTCTTGCCTCCCTTCTCTTGCCCTTGTATTGGGCTGGGTCTGAGCTTGACACTACCCCATGGCAGGACCTTCCTTTACCTTGCCCAGGCCTTGAGGCTCAGGGCTGGGGCTGTACCTCTGTGTCCAGCCCAGAGCAGTGGTGAGTGCCTGTGCGCAGTCTCTTGCGTGACTCAGTGCCCTACACCTGCCCTTGGGTACTTTGGGGGGATTTAAGGGCAGAGCTCTGCTCCCTCCATCCTGCTCTTTGTCCTCCTGCCTGCGCTGTGCTGCTGCCTGTCCCATTCGTAGGGGCTGTCCCATGCCTGGGGCTGGGGGTGGCAGCTGTGGCCTTCTCCCTCCTGCTGTCGCGCTGCTGCTGCTGCTCAGCAATGTGATACCTTCAAGGGCCTGGACAAAGTTAGAACGCAAGGGAGGGGCACAACTGGTTTGCTTTCATGCTTTGAGGAAACGTGGAGGTCCCCTGTATTTGCCCTATGAAGGGCCTGAGTCTGCGTCCCCCTCTGCCCAGTGCCATTAGTGCTGCTGGCCTGGCTGCCAGGTGGGGCGAGGCTCCCTCGGGGCTGTGAGTGGTGCTCGGTGGCAACATAGGCTGTGTCTGTAGGGAGGGAGGCTGCAGCCTGAGCTGTGCCCTCTGGGCTCAGTGCCCGCAGACACACCAGGACAGTCGAGTCTGTTTGCTCCAGCGCTCCCTGCCCTTCTTCTTTCCTCTTCTGGGTACTCAGAGACGTGCCTCGGGCTGGGGCAGCCCCTTCCCCAGTCCCGGGGCCAAGCACGGTACAGTACGGACACGCTCAGCCCTGCTGCTGTTGGTGCTGGCGCCCCGGCGCCCTCCTCCTGCCACACCGTGGCTCTTCTGCCTCCTTTGGTCTTTCTTGT
>WBMV01004636.1:593804-621243 GCA_013396655.1 Campylorhamphus procurvoides
GCGGCAGCGGCGGCGGCGGCAGGTGAGGAGACCCGGGCCCCGCTCTCCGCTCCTCGCCCGGCCCCTGCCCCTCCGCCGGGACCTTCCTGCCGCCAGCACCTTCCTGCCACCAGCGGCCGGGCCCGGCCCAGCTGCCGCGGGTGGGCGCTGGCCGGGCATGGGGGTCCGCGGGCCTTCCCCGGGGCAGGGGCGGCTGCGGGGCGAGGTCCCCGCGGGAAGGGGGAGCGGGAGGGAGCCTGGAGACGGGAAGGAGGGAGGGAGGGGAAGCGGGTCTCCCCCGAGAGGGGTTTTTCTCCAGCCCCCTTCTGGGGGGGTGCTGGGGGACCCCGTTATCGCACCGTGCTTGGGGTGGGGGGGTTCATTAATTGCTGGTAATATTAATTGCTCCTGTGGCAGCCCCGCTGTGCTGCACCGGCTGAGGGTGGGCACGGAGCAGGGCTGTGTGAGGGGCACAGGAAGGCCGGCACCGATGGGTCAGGTCAGCCTGAGCAAAGGTTTTTTCCGTCGGATCGGGCCGGACCTTCACCGAAAATTATTTGCCTGTAGTGCCGATCCAAACGTGAATTAGCTGGGTCATGGCTTGCACCCCCCGCTTCCTCCCTGGGAAACCTGCTGAGGCAGAATGCAGCGCTGCTGATGCTGAACTGCTTGTTCTGAGGCTGAAAGCAGGCTCCTGTCCAACAGCTCTCCTAGATGGGTGTCCATTGCCATTCTTCCCTGAGCTAGGATTCGGTGAAGCTGCAGGAAGCACAGCCCGTGTTTATTGCCCGGTGCAGCTGACTTCTCTCCCCACTGGGAAATGACTTGGTTTTGATCTAGTCTTCTCTCCATAAGCTGTGTGAGCCCGTGATCTGTTTTCTGCTTGCTTTAGTATGACAAAGCTTCTATCAAGTTTTAGCCTCAGGCTGCCAAAATCTGAGCCTGGAACTTTCCCAGATAGGTGAGTCTGGATGGCTTCTGTGGCTCGGAAGTCTAGGTATTGCAGGCTTCCAACTGTATATGGGCTCATGTGGTGTCTGGTTGGGCAACGTTTGCTTGACTGCTGTCAGAGCTGTAGCTGCTATTTTTTCCTGCAGTAAAAGCTGTGTGTGTTCCTGTGAGTTTTGCTTGGAGGGACAATATCAGATTTTAAGAGATGCTGCCAATCTGTCTACTTCCATATTTTTCCTGTCAGAAGGTAGGCATCACTTTCGTGTCTGTAGGAAATGCCATCTTACTGACATCTAGTGACAAAGATACCTGGTGTTCTTTGGACTGCAGAGAGGCCATATTCCAGGGAGAGCATTGGAGATGTCTTTGAAGGGTATCATGGCCGGCTGCTTCCTCCTCCTGGTGAGAAAGCATGGTTCTGGCCCTTGGAGAATTGATTCTTGAGGCTCTGCAGGGTTACATATTGAGTTCTTTTATACACAGAGAACTGGAAATGCATTCCAGCTTGATACTATCTCTGTTGGTTTCTTTGGGGTGTTTTCGTGAAGCAGGAACAATCACTAAACAAAATGGGCTTTGTAAAGAAACTTCCTGTGACCCTTAATTAAACTTTTCTTGTCTTGTCACTGCATCAAGAAATAGTAAAGCCAAGACTGTCTTGCAGCACAGTATCTTGCACTGATTTTCTAAGCTTATACTGCCGAACACCATTAGAGTATTTAAAGGCTGTTCTTAGGGTTAACTGGAGGATGGAGGGAAGTATAGCCAAATTATAATTGGTCTGTAAGGCAGGATCAGCTTCTCTCCTTTAGTGAGTGACCTACAGAGTCAAAAGTTACTGGCAAGTCATGTATTGTTTTGATCTTGGTGGGAGGTTGGCAGCTCAGCTAAAAGCTTGCAGGCAGAGGCACAGAATGTGAAATGCAGTTATCTGCTCTCCAGTAATAGTAGAGAGAGAAACACTGACAAAGTCAGGGCACCTAGACTATTAATGATCTGCAGAATACAAGCTCTTACTCAAGCTGTACTCTGTGCCCCTAACCTCTTCTGTTAGAAGACAAATAGAAAGCAAGTCATTGTTCAGGTTTCTAGCTCAAGAGCAGGTAGAAGTTGCTTCAGACTGACTTTAGAACTGCCTTGGTAGAAGTGGTAGAAATAGAAGAAGGCAGTGGGGCTGTTGAGGGTGGGCTCAAAATAAGGTGGACAGATGTGTTAAATTCTGTTCCTGTGATGTTTTTCCAGAGTAAGGCAGTTTCTTGTGTTTCCCTGTGTCAGTATTTATCTCTTGTTACTCTTCAGACTGGCTGCGTGCAGTATGGCAGGCAGAAGCAAGCTGTAGGAGGAGAGCTTCGTAAGAGAACGTGCTTCTCTGCCTGCCCACTGGCTATGGGGATTTATGGGATTTGGTTTAAAATAGGGACAGTTTCTCTGAAACTGATGGGTTTATCTCAGGAGCTCTTTAGCTCAGGGTATGCCCCTTAAGTAAGTTATGCAGCCTGTCTTCCCCAGGATGAAGTGATTGCAGCTGCTCTTGTTTAAAACCAAGTGCAGCCCATGGCCTCCTGGAAAGTGACTAATGCAGCCCTCTAAGCAAAGCTTAGGTGCCTGGATTAACTGGAGGGGTGATGGCATAGTTATGATCCTTAAGCCTGTTGGATAGATATTGGCTAGCACTAGCCTGAAAGGATGGGTTTTCACAGCAACTCCAGTTTGCCAGAGCAGCCTGACTAATCCCCCTCCTGCTTCAACTGTTGTCACTTGTCCAATATCATAGTAATTTCTGGAATGCAGAAATGGTTGCAGTTGGTGATTTGCCCTCAAGAGCTTCCATACATCCTTGTTTTCTTCCTGGATGAGAACTCGAGCAGCTAATGTACCTTGAACTGCTTAGTTAGATAAGCTCATTAATGCACAGAAGTCTTACTTGCTGTTAAGTCAGAACCCAAACTGTCTTTTAATAGACTTCTAAAGGGGTTGGTTGCTTTACAGCAGCTTATTCACTGACTTGTGATTGCTGTTTCCTGGACGTGCTCTGTAGATTACAGGAATCAGCATTCCTGTTTTTTTTTTCAAAGTAAGTGATGTCTGTGCTGTGGGAAACTTCTAGTCCCTTAATCAGAGTGACAAAGCCTGAGTAGCTGGGTCTTGGGCTCACTGCTGATCATCTTGTGTTTTTTCATACCCTGTACTTGATGGCACAGGGAACTTGGTGAAGTTCATGGCCCTTTATCACCGTGGGACTGTGGCCAAAATGGCTCTGCAGGTGAGCAGGAGTCCCCTCAGCTCTGCTCATCCCACCTCAGTGTCTCGCTGTCAGTGGCTGGTTGAAGTCAGCTGGCAGACTGTGTAACGTGCTTGTTTTCCCCACCTGTAGTGCCAAACTCTTTCATGGAGAGTTCTCTCCGTGGTGAGAATAACACCTGTACAGTTGGGTTTGGAAAATACAACTGATCCCAAAGTTACCTCCTAAAATGAAAGGACAAATGTGCTCAACACAACTGGGATGCTGCTGGTGCTCATTACATCTTTGGGATCTTGGAGTGGTAACCTGAACCTGTGGGTACATTATTAGGGGCAGCATAGGAACTGTCCCTGCAGTAAGGCTTCTCCTGAGCAGTTATTCCTGAACTGCCGTGTTACCACAGCACCTCTGAAGAGAGGACACAGAGGATTTGCTGATCAGATGCCATGATAGCAGCCAGACTTAGCTCAAGAGTTCCACAGCTTCTGCCTGCACTGGGCTTAGAGAAGCTGGTGTGTAAGGATACAAACAACTGTATTTGTGCTTTCTTGAGGCAGATATACCAATATACACCCTAAATTTATGGTGACTCCGGTACTGTTAGGCTGTAGACACATTACATTGATAATGGCATTTCCTCCAGACAGTAACTCTTTTTGAGCTAGAAGTATTTCTTGCATTGGACCTGAAGGTGCAGTTACTGCAGCCATGTTCCTCTTACCACTGCAGAAAACTGAGTAAAAATTCACTGTTTTTCTTCAGCGATGAATTTGAGCAGATCAGCTTTTTTCTTTGTTTGTTTTTATTTGTTCAAATACAGTTACAAAAGGCAGAGAACTGTGTTCCAAAGTATGTGGTGTAGGTTGAAGCTACCACTGTCCTTGCTGGTGCAGGGAAGGATTAATGGTCTACTTGGTGCTGTCTGAAAGATCTCAGGTTCTGCAACAAATGTCTTGGAGAAAATAAGTTGTTTGAATATCTGTGTGTCTGGGACTTAGGACAGAACTTCGTTTTGTCTTTCATACCCTGATGAATGGATGATTGGTACTGCAGTGGTGTCTTGTTACTGGTATGGTGCTATGGCTTTTCAGTTAGAGACACCATGGGGGGTTACTGCATTGGACAGAAACTGGATGTTTGGTAGGTACTGTGTGCTGTGGTTTCTGGAAGAGTTGCTGCAGATACAAACTGCTGCACAGGGAATAAACTTTGTTGGTTGGTCAGTTCCTTATGTGTGTTTTGTTTAGTCTAAGAAAGCTCTGTGCTGCATGTTGTTCATTTTTCTACAGCTATTCTAACTCAGAATTGATGAAGAGGAAATGGAAGAGGAAGGCCGGGCTCTTACATGCTGCAGGAGGGAGTGGCTGAATCTCGACTTGCTAGATGCAGGTTTAGTGCATCATCTCACTAGGTCGTTCCTAGTTCAGTGACTTGTTGCATTCTAGAATATATGAAGCTACTGACAGTCCAGGAACAAGATCCTACTGCCTGACCCTGTGCTCCTGACTGCACCCATGCATTCTGAGTGGGTGGCACAGTGTAGGCCTGAAAGGGCAAAGTCTGGCTTTTGGAGGACCACCTGTTTTTAGGTCAGACCTGAAAACCAGCATTTTCCATCTGTGATGGAATCAGGAGATGAAATCAGGTTTTCAGATACTGTGCTTTATTGAGTCTTTATCCTTCTGTGGACTCCCTTGGTTATGGTCTGCAGCTCACCTGCTGCAGACTGACTTCTGGGGCTTCATCCAGCATGTTGTGATGGTTTGAGAGAGGGATTCTCCCTAATGCACATCCCGCACACAGTGAGAGCAGTGTGACAAGATTTAAGTACGCTTGATTCTCAAGAAAGTGCCTGTCACCACGTCAAGTCATAGGTCCAGCTAATCCTGCTGCTTTTCTGTTACGTAACTACTGAAATGCATTCAAATCTGCATCCCAGATGTTTGGTTTTGTACACATTCTCTTTTTTTGTAGCTGACTGTCTTAATGCTGTAACTGTGCCACAATTGCTCCAAAGGTATATTTTAATGCTCTCATCTTCGCTTGAGTGCAGATATTCTGGAAAGTCATTTCCATGTCATCTTAACTCCTAGTGGGTTTATAAGTTGTGTAAAAGTATGTAGTCTGTCTCTGATGCTCTTTATGATCCTTTTCTATTTCTGTGTTGAAATTGAAGTATATGGGAATGCAAGCACTTGGCAGGAGGATGGTAGGAAGCATACTGGCCTTAGGTATTAGTAGGCGCTGCATTCAGATGTTAGATCTCACTTCTACCCTGATAGCTGCTTGAAAAATGCAGACTGTATTGGGAGAGGGCTGTTATTCATAAATTAAGGTGATTAGTCACCAACTGATAAATTCAGCATACATGTGGATCCTCTCTGTACCTTAACTGGGCTAATTCCATCCATACTGGAACTAGAAAACAAGGCTGTAGCTACCAGCGTGTAGCGGGTCACCATATGTTCAAGCTGGTGAAACAGAAGGAGTGGAGCTGCAGAGCTCCAGAAATGCAGTTGATGGATTATTAACCCAAAGGCTTCAGCTAGAGTCATCCTGGTTTCCAGGCACTTGGTGATAAACAGTTGAAGAAGTGGTGGGCTTTGCTCTTAAGCTGTGTTTGGCAGTGAGATATTAGGCTGAGGAAGCTCAGAAGCAGTGTAGGGCAAGCTCCCTAGAAAAGGCTGACTGTGAAGAGGAGCAGAATGAGTCACTGAAAGCTGATTGAGCAATACTTTCTGAGTCATGTTGCTAATGCACAGCGAGCAGATGAATCCATCTCCTGTGGTGGATTTTTTATTCTGGGGCCTTCTGATTCCAGCAACCGTGAGTCACTGAATGTCAGTCTCAATATAATTTGAACTCTGTTCCCTGCAGTTCTTAACCATGGCAAGATCTGGGATCTTTCGCTTCCAAAGCTGATCTGTAAAGAAAACTGTTAATTATTTTAAAATATGTGGAAGATCATACCATGTCTGAACTGTACCACTAAAATCCTCATTCTAGTTGCAGTGTAACCTTGAAATAGTTGAATATCTGTGAAACTTGCATTGAAGCACAAAGGAGGATCAAAACAAAGCAGACTTATTTTCACTGCAGCCACTTCAAGGAGAGCCATTGTTATCTTAAAGAGCCATTCTTCTTGCTAAGCTCTAAGCAACTTTCTTTTGCGTAAAGTCCTTTGTATAGCTTTCTCCTCTGTTCATAGATCTCTGGGCTTGTCATTCCACCTCTTGAGTTTCCAGCTGTGTGGACATACTTCCATGAGCTGATGGAAGTATTCTGTAGTGGAGAGGGAGTGCAGTCACTCTGATGTTGTGTCTCGAAGCGATGTAATGCAAGGCTTGAGCAAAAGACTGGAATGTTGTCCATGGTCCCTGAACTCCCATAGTGGGCAAACTTGGTGAAGCCTGACAGAAAGCAGCACTTCACCAAACCAAACTTGCTGTAAGCTGTGTTGATGCCATTGTGTTCTCTATGCTTGTGAATGCTTGGAAATCTTAAAAATACTGAACTGCAGAAGTCAAGCAGAACAAGGGAGATCTGCCTATAATTGTGTTAAATATCTTGTGCAGTTAAGGCCTCCTTGGTTCCTGATGCCATGAGATGGAAGTGCAGTGAGAGGTTTATGCTGCAGGTGTCCTTCAGCTACTGCAGAGGCCCAACTGATAGCTGGTGTAGTTGGGTTAGTCATCTAAAATTGTTTCCTTGTATTGACCATTTTAGCCCATGTGACTTTGCTGTCTCTTAATTTCCAGCACTAAGGTTGATCATCAGTCTTCTACATGTTTCATAGTAGCAAATATTGAAATCAAGGCTTTTTCAGAAAGTTATTGGCTTATCATGCTGGCAGTAGGCTTTGTCTTGTGTATGCTGTGTGTCTGATCCTGTTGCTCATCAAAGCAGACATTTCCTTTATGCTAAAAATAGTGAAACAAATAACTTAAGCAGCATTAAAACCCTAGAGGGAGATTATTTTTTTTAAGAGTAGGATGTGCTTTCTAGGATTCTTCTGGAAAGGGTTTGTAGGATTCTTATGATCCAGCTTTGACCAGTTGCATAAGCTTCCAGGAAGCTATTCTATACAATGCAAGTCTTAAAGGGAATGCAGGAACTCTTTCTCACCTTTGATTGTAAAGTCCATATCTGAATGTGGAAGCCAGCACTGTAGCAGCCTGAAAACACATCCTTGTTTCTTTTCTGGAATGAAAAATCTAGTAAATAGGAAAGAATTTCCTAGACTGGGTAACAAGTTGCTTGTCATAATGGCTTTTAGTTTTTTTCATCATGACCTTTCAAATGTTTGCTGAACTACAGCTTCAGCATTTTCCAGGCTTGTTGGGCAACTATATTCAGTTCCTCATGTTTTGGCTTCCAGCACTGCAGGTTATCTCTCGGTGGCCTCCTTGTGCCTGTTAGGGCTCTGTGTCCTTGGTGTAAGTAGTCGTGAGTCTGTGGTACAGCCACTTCCTTAAATCTGAGATAGTGGTTTTGTTCTATTAACCAACAGCATTGTCTTATCTTGTGGTGTGGGGATGCTGGCCTTGCCGCCTCTACACTGTGTAGCCTTTGCCCCCCTGTGTGGGACAGCAGCCACACAAGGCTTTTCCCACTCTGTGACTGCATGGACTTAAATCCTGGACTATGTGCTGCCTCTGTCCTAAGAGGTATGGTTACAGAGACTCATCCTGAAAATGAATGAAATACTTGTAACCTGAAGTTTTATAAAATGTTTGTTATGGGTATGGAAGAAAAACATATTTGAAAAACTCTCATGTCAAAAAATGCTGATGACAATGCCATGTGAAGCCACTGACAAGTGGCAGAAGGCAGCCTGTTAGTAGCCAGAGACACTTGACCAGCAGAATGTGGGAGTAAAAGCTAGAAAACTCTTGATGGAGCTTTGGGAAAACTGTTTGTCTCTTTCTCAGTATTTTGACTTAAAAGGTGACTTTTGGGTTCTTTTTTTGAGCAGAAACAGCCATCTGGAAGCCGAAGACCCATAGCACAAAAGTATGAGTAATGTCACTGTCAGAGGATTCACTAGATATAGCTAAAAGTATTTGTGTAAAGGCTTAAGAAATTAAGAGTTTCTTTTATGTCTTTCTAAAATTAAAAGTAGTGGCTGCACTATAAACCTTGGCTTAGCACAGAACTCATATCTGCAGTAGTTCCTTCAAATGGGCAGCTACTTTAGTTTATTGATTGTAACTTCTAGCGGATATGTTACTCTTGATAATCCAGAAGTCATTTTGTCCCTCTGGTGTGTGTATTGCTTTTGTGTTTTCTTTTTTCCCTGACCTTTGAGATGATCCAAAGTTGGGTCACTTTAACTTCCTTGTTGCAGGGTTCCTGAGCATACACATATTGGTTCACTATCAGCATCTGTCTCTAGGCTGGCCTCTCCCTATCCTTTCCACCCAGCCCAGACAAGTGGGTGTAGGCTAACCCACCCAAACAGCAGTGTGGAGATGGTTGTTATCTAATGCCCTGCAGTGCCAAAGCTGAGCAGTACCTGTGTGCTCAGCCCAAGGCCTGCCCTGTCACAGTTGTAGTGCTCTTCTTGGGACTAAGCCAATCAAGCAGTTGCTGCTGTGGACCTAAGTGAATAGAAGGGCATATGACTCCAGGAATTGGATCTGGCAATGTATCTGTCTTCGGCATCAATAATGTCTACCAGCTTTGTAGCTCTCTCCAAAACAATCTTTTTTTGAATAAAGAGTAGATTAGCAGTTTAAGAGAGTAACTTCTGAGGTGCTATCCCCCATTTCAGGTGGGTCATAGCTGAGATCTCCCATTCTGATGGTACCTTGTGGCAAATTGCTCTCAGTTTGGATTCTGAACTGTGACTTGGTACAGCTGCTAGGGATTAGCAAAGGCTCCTAAGTTGATGTGTTACAGCTATGTAAAAGTGGTAATAAGAGGTGTACTTGCTGCTAAGAGCCCCCTGCCATATGTTGATAGTCTTGGTGACATGTAAAACATTAGTGTGAACTGTGTTCAAAAAGATTATTGAATTATGTCTGATTTGTACCTCAGTCTTTGGGGAGATTGTTTATGGTAGAAATAAAGCATCTTTGATTTTCTTGTAGTTCCAGGCCTGTGTTTTTTCTCACATTCAAGATCTATGCTTTGGATCCTAATACTTGAGGCTTGATCTGCCCATGCTGATTTTTGAAATGAGAAGCCTGCATCTATTTCAGTGCTAATTTTAAGCCTCAGTCCTGGCTACAGATTGTTTCTGTGCAGCCTACTGATACATGCCCTCTTTTGCTCCAGGTATTAAGCAACATGGGAAGTGAAGACTAAAGTTCCATCATGATTGGAGGCTTATTCATCTATAATCACAAAGGAGAGGTTTTAATCTCTCGAGTCTACCGGGATGACATTGGGTAAGTGCTTCCTGTTGCATCCTCGGTCTTTGCATTTTTGTCTCATTTTGATGCAGTAAACAACCCAGAGCTGCTTTGTTCTGCATTAGCTGTGCATGCATATAAGACTGCAACTCAACTTGCTGCTCTAGGCTTAGTTCAGGGGGAAAAAAAGTTTGAGCCCTGGTCACCTACAGTAAAGAATGGCCTTCAGTCCAATCTGAGACTTTATTTTGGATGGTAGAAATCTGGCCATTATTCCAAATGCTTCAGCAACATGGACTGCCACTGTGGGAGTCTACCTCACTGTAGTCATTAAAATTTTACGGGAGCAGTAGTTTGGGAACTGTCTGCCACACAGTATAGCCAGGGCTCTGAATTAGTTTCAGACACTGAAGTCTAACATTGAGTACAGGCTTGCAGGAGATTGTTTGTGGTCTTGGAAAGTTTTATATGCAAGCAGTCTCATGGTAACCATGGCTGTATTGAGGCTGGCATTCTGTCCCCCAGCTTTGTATGGCAGCCTCCTGTGTGAAAAGCTGACATTCATTGGATAATTAAAGTTGTGGGAAGCACTGAAAACCTTCAGTAGATTGTAGGTGTCTTGCTGCACTTCACATGTGTTACAACGCTCACTTAGACTGGATCTGTGCAATCCTTAGGCTGCTAGTTCCCAAAAGGGATCTTACTAAAAATGTGGTGTCTTGTAGGCACTGGATAGTGCTGTAAGGAACCCAGTATCAAGTGATGGTGCTGCTTGCGCTGAAAACCTTAAGCCTAAGGGGTTTTTGCACAATAGTACTCTTCCAAGTGGGTCTTCATTAGTGTCAGGCATTAGGTGGAAGTTAGTAATCAAGGTAGCAGAGTTAAGACATAGCTAATGGAAACAGAGCAGTGGTAGGTGTTAATTCAAAGTCCAGTGAGAGAGATCCTTCAGGCCAGTTCAGGAAAAAGTAGTTTGTGCCAGGTCTTCACAATGACTAGCGGTAGGATGTGCTGTGAAATAGCTTTGCCATAAATTACAAAAAACTGTCAAGCCAGTCTGCCTCCAGATTGGTCTGGTCTGAAGAGTGTGTCCCTTCTGGTTATGAACTGTCTAGTGGAGGTTAGAAGTTGAGGTAGAAATAATAGCTAGTCAAGGCTTGTACTGTTTCGTTTAGGGAGGAATAGTCAACACAGTGTCTGTAATGAGGCTTCTCTTAATGAGCTTTTAAGTCTCTTGGCTTGTTCTAGGTCAGCTAAGGCAAAGTAGCTGTTCTAAGGTTGACTGAGTTATTCCAGGACTTCCACGTGTAGCTGAGCCAGGGGAGCATTGTATTTCTCAAGCAGAAAGCTAGTGACTGTGAAGGTTTGCCTCTTCTCTACTGTACAAACTCATTTCAGTATTCAGTACTTGTTAGGTGAAGCTCTTCAGAGCAGTTCACATGACAGGTCTGACATTGGTATCACAGCGACTGGGCGAAGCCAGTTGGGATTATAGATAAATCTGAGAATTTTTAATGTGAGGACTAGGGACGCTTTTATAATGTCTGGCAAAAATACTTTTTTTGTGGTTTGCAAACTTGAAATACTTAACAGGATTGTGCTCAAAGTGCAAAGTGATGTTTATTCAAGAAGGCCTTTTTAATTTAAATGGCATTCTGGCTGTGGAGGTGTAAACTGGGGAGCAAAGCAGTTACTTTTAATGTGATCTGTTGCTTTTTATCTTGGCTCATTTCTCTTACAAATTGAGTGCCTTATGTTAAGGACATGGTAAAGTACTTCCTGCTGGCTGGCCAGACAAAACTAGAAAATGGGATTTCCTGCCGGATCCTAGCCTAACTTTTTCACTTGGCAAAGGGTGACAAAAATATTCCAGTGTTTTCTCTAGGACTTGAAGAGTTGGTGTTCCCTTGTGTGAAATCATCTGTTCAGTTCCTGTGAAAGTGTCAGTCTTGTGACTTAGGTGGAGCTAGTGCTGGCTGTTAACCAAGCTTGCTCCCCAGGGAGTTGGATTCCTTCTCAAAGAGGCCTTCAAAGATGTTTGGAGTTTTTTAAAATATGTAGCCTTACAGAACAAGTAAAGTGGCTTTGTCTCCTCGTGGTGTAATCAAGTAATTGAGAATCTTGCCATTTCCTAATTTGAACATTGACATCAATGCCAGTTTACTTAAAACCTTTTAGTATCTTAACCTTCAGCAGGAGGTAGGGAATAGCCATGATACTGTAGCTTGTTTGCCTTTGGCATTGTGAAGCCTCAACCTCTCCTGAGGCTGGGAGATATTAAAGGTCATCTGTGGTTATGAGAACATCTCCCCTTGCACAGATGTAATGAGCAAAGTGACAAACAGTGAGAAAATCCTTCTTCTGACTTAGTTAAAGGGAGAAGTACCACAAAACTTGAACTTTCTTTGCTTGCGACTTAGAATGGCTTTGGTGCATGTAGCACGTCTGTCCGTACAGCAGCTAGCTGCATGTATAAGCAGCTTTATTAAAAAAAAGGCAAAACACCATGCATTTAATTCAGGGTACCATGGAGGGTTCTACGGTGATTTTCTACTGCCTTGTTCTTCAGTGACTGAGTCACTGGGGAACCTCCCTGCATTTAAGAATGCAGCTATGTAAAAAAAATTGAGCTGTTTGAAACTGAGCAGATTACATGAAAAACTGCATGCATTTTAAATGTAACAGGCATTTGGTTTTTGAGCTTCTAATACATCACGTCAGCTTCATGGCTCTTGATTCTTAAGGAAAAAGTGCAAGCTGGATAGAGCAGTGTCTGAATCTGCAGGATGTGCCGTATCTCTCCAGATGTGCTCCAGCTCTATCAAACTTGCTGTATTTCATGTTGGCTGGACCAAACCAGAAAGCATCAACCCAAACAGCTTCAAATGAGAAGTACTGTCACAGAAATTCCCACCCAGACATGTAGCTCTGTTCTGAGGCAGACTGGGAAGAAGATACGTGACACTCTGCGGTCCCCAGGTGATGCCTCTGATTGAGGCTTTGGGGTTTTTCCTCTCCAAGGTCTGCTACCTATATTAGCAGAGCAGACTGAGTATCACTGATGTGATACAGGTGCAGCTCATCTGGACTAAATGCCCAGTTAGCCCTAAAATTCAGCTAAACAAGTCTGTCCACACTGACAGCCTGACCATGGCATGTCGGTGTTGTACCTTGGCAGGGCTTCATTGCTGCCATAGCTTGTTACTGTCCATCCAATACCACCTTGGCCTTTTGTGCCCAGGAGCAGGGGGAGGGGGTGCTGTTTGGTCTCTTCTTATCTCTTTGGATTCATTGTGCCTTGTGTGTGTGTTTCTAACCCTTTCTCTTGTTGCTGTCACTCCTCCTTTCTCCGCTGGCGCCATTTCTGTCCATCCCATCTCATTGGCTGCTGTAGCAATAGGTAAGAGACGCGTGGTAGGCCACCACTGGCACTGCACAGTGGGCACCTGGTGTGCTATAAAAGCCTCACTGACCTGAGGCTTCTCCTCTAGTGTGCACCAGTCTGGTTACTGGTTCTGGTTCTTCATCTAGTGGGTTAGAACTTAAGGCTGGGAGGGCCAATGCTCCAGAACAAGCTGAACTTTCCTTACAAGGCTTACTGGAGGGGAGTATTTGGGCTTTTAGATAGTTATTTTATAGTAGATTAAATTACTTTCTTATGGAAAAACTCAAGTAGAAATGAAATATTACATTAACTCAAACTTGGAAATCTTCTGGAGCAATAAAACCTGATAAGTATTTGAAAGCCAGAATTTTGCTTATGGGGGAGCATGTTTATTGATGAAACTTACGCATATGTCCCCAGACGTTCAAGGAGCAAACACCTGCTGTGGTAGCATATGTTCCTTTGAATATCCTTTGTTTTCAAACTTGGAACTGTCTGTTGAATTGTTGACAACTCTCAGTGCTTACAAGCATTTGTATGCCTGTATCCTTGCTTGTAAGGATGATATTACTGTCTGTTCTCAAACATGGTTCTGCATAATCAGTACCATGACCTTGGTGCTGCAGTCAGACCCCCTGTTCTACAGAGTGTCTGAGAGTATGAGTTATAAAGCATGACTAAATGAGTCTTGGCTTGGTGTGTGAACTGTTGCTGTAAGCCTTATGTTGTCACGTGGGCTTCCTTGCTGTATTTTTAGGATTGGTGGACTTTAAGTTAATTTGGGAAGTTTATCCTGGTTTGTATTTATGGGGTAAGGAAACTGTAGTGTGAAGAATTGGCATCCAGAATGCCACTCAGAATCCCTGCTTTGCCAGAAGGGTTTGTTCCCTGTTGCTAGTGCATACACAGTTCAGATCCAGAGATGGCAGCAGCTTGCACAGCAGCCTTTTCAGCACTGGGCAGAACCCTTGATCGTAAATGGTCCTGGACCGTGCAGTGCTGCTGGCATGTTGCACTGTGGGGACCCTAAGTCCGGGTGCAAGACACTTGTTCTGAAGCCAAGCAGGCTTGAGGTGATGTGTAACTGGAAAGCCAGTGGTGTTCCTAATCCTGTTGCTGCTTTGACCCTGTTCTCCAGGGTGTGTGGGGTATGGAGGTGAGGTGGATCTGAGAACTACAGCTCCCTTTTGGGGTGTAGCTGGGCACTGACATCTGTTGGGTGACCTGGGCAGGTTTTGCTGGTTTTTTCCTCCGTGGTATGTCTAGGAGGAACTGCCATTGACACATATCTTGGGAGACTTACTGCTTGCTTTGGGACAAGAGTACGAAGGCCTGGGCATGCAGTGTAGACAGTAACTAGGTGTTTGATCAGAGCTGGACTGTTCAAGCCAAAAGCTGCTAATGTGTTTGTTCCCAGTTATTGCAATCAATTTGGAGTGCTGTCAAAATTAATTGAAGGGAAGGTTCCTTTGCCATCTGACTCCAGATGGGGGTTAGCTTCTCCTTCTGACTACAGTTATACTGTAGTCCAAAGCTCCCTAGAGACCAATAGCACATTCTCTCCTTTATGCAGACTTTAGTGTCTAACTCTGCTCAGAGCCTTGACTTGTCCCTCTTAGAGCCATCCCCAGGCACCCTTCCTAGGTGAGCTTGGTGTATGTAGTTCAGTGTCTGACTGTAACCACCTAAGCTGAAATGTGCAGCCAGCTGGTGTTCATGCTCACGGCGCTGACTTACCTCTGGTGGTGGTCTCGTAGGCGGAATGCTGTGGACGCCTTCCGCGTCAATGTCATCCACGCACGGCAGCAGGTGCGCTCGCCTGTCACCAACATCGCCCGCACAAGTTTCTTCCATGTCAAGCGCTCCAACATCTGGCTGGCTGCTGTCACCAAGCAGAATGTCAACGCTGCCATGGTGTTCGAGTTTCTTTACAAGATGTGTGACGTGATGACGGCCTACTTTGGGAAGATCAGTGAGGAGAACATAAAGAACAACTTTGTGCTGATCTATGAGCTGCTGGATGGTGAGTTGTTTCCCTTATCTGCTATGGGATATTGCACTTGGTCATTTTAAAATCCTTAGGTTAGTTTGATGTAGTAATAATACTTGAAGTATTTTTAACATAAGTTCAAAAACACTTGTTCTGCTTTTTAATGCCACTTGTACTGCAGGTGTGGATGGCACCTCAAGCCCATAGCTTTGTGCTGATTGTGGCTCATTTCCGTGATGTGTTGGGAGCTGTAGCCTTGTGTAACTGAGGCAGCAGGTACAGGAGCTCAACTTCTGAGGGGATCCTGTGTAGATGTCTTGCTGTCCTTACAGTGAGGTATATGAAGAGGACTGTCAGTAGCACGTCCAAGACCAGCTAGTGCCCAGGTGGCTCTAGCACTGTATGGTAGCAGTCACCCCAGGGTGCAGTTGGTTGCCCCAATGTGTTACCTTTTGAGCTCAGTCCTGAACAGAAGAAAATCACTAAAACCCAACCTGCTCTGTCCTAGCCCTACCTCCCCCAGCAATACAGCTCCAAATCTCACCACAGATTAATAACAGTGTCCCTTGAGCTGCTTGTGATACCAGCCTGCCTGTGGAGGTTGCCCTTGAGCTGTCCCTGTTTTGCATAACATGAGCACTTTGTATTAGTTATGTTTCAATTTACTTCTTAACCAGGGGTCACAGTGACTGATGTTTTCTCTGTTCTCTCAGGGCAGACCAAGAGAGATCTGTTTCTCTGCTTTGGTTGATCACTGCTGTCTGCTAGTAGGCACAGTGAGATTAAACCTCCCACTGTGGTGTTACTCGGTATCATGGTCGTGGTCTCCTCTGTGGATCTCTTGTGGGTTGTTCTCTTCCTTTTTCAGGGCAGTAGATGTTAAGTGCCCTGTCTGTAGTTAACAACTTTTTCCTCATCCTGCAGTGCCACTACTCCTCTGTTTTTTTTGTTTTGGTTTTTATTACATCTTCATAAGAACAACACAACCTAAAAATTGTGCTGTAAAGATAGATTGCCCTCTTTATTGTCCCTTGGATGTTTTTGGAAAAACTGCTCAGTGTGCCCTGTGCACACAGCTAGACTCGTTGATCATGAGTCCTGCAGTGCAGTTGTGTTTAACAACCAGCAAATTCATCAGCTGGACGGCTTTCCATCACCCATGCCGTCCAACTTATTGCAGAGGGAACTCAGTGTAGCAAGAATGTTTCTTTTCTCTCAGTAAGGAAAGCTATAGCAACTTACACAGAAATTCAGTGTGTAAGTGGTGCCTGTGCACTCGTTGGCTATCTCTTAAGAATGCTTAGCATAGTTAGTGTGTTTATACTTTGCAGCTCTGAACTAACCTTCTTTTACCCTTCTGCAGAAATCCTGGACTTTGGCTACCCTCAGAACTCTGAAACAGGGGCCCTGAAGACTTTCATCACTCAGCAAGGCATCAAGAGCCAGGTAATCAGAGGAATTTGGGATACAGCACTGCTCTACTGGTTATTTTTCTGTAAGCCTGTTCAAGACAGTACAGTCTTAACTGCCATCTAACCATTTGACCGGTACTGACAGGAGGTGCCCGAATAGATTGACCCTATCACAGGTGTAATTCAGCAGCATCTTGTTCTAGGTGTCCCTGCTCTGTGTGAGCTCGTGTTCCCTGGCACACGATAAGATGAAGGAGGAAGGGTCCAGAGCTAGGATAATGCCAGTCCCTTGCACGTAAATGATTGCTGGCTTCAGGCTCTGCTCTGTGTCAGCTCCTGACAGAGGATAAACAGATCTACCTGCTGAACCAGAAATAGCTCTTTTGTGTGTGAATCTCAGTGAGCAGGTCTGTTCTCCGCCAGCCTTCAGTTCTTTGAGCTGTCAGGTTTTCATGCCTGCCCTGCAGTGAAGTATTCCTCAGCCTTGTGAATCTTGCTATCAGTCAGGAAGCTGATGTTGTGCTGTTGCTGCCTGTAACATCCTTACAGATCAGCATCAGTACAGCCTGAGCTTCATGTTAGAGATGAGAATCTGTGCTCTGCGTTTAGCATAGTATTAACCCTTGCAACAAAGTTTACATGGAGGTAGAAGATAAAAGGCACCTTGGGAAAAACACCCTTAAGTTGGACTGGTTTTGGGAATGTGTTTGAGCTAGTTCTAAAGCTACTTCAGGCTACAGCCCTCTAAACTAGACTTCTTGTCTTGGAAGCTCATGCTCAACCTCTGAATCCAAAGGACACTTACAGTCTGTTTCTCATGTTCCCAAGGAATATTATTTATCTTGTCCATCTAATGCAGCTATGCACGTTCAATAATGACGACTTAGCCTAAAACTCAGTCCTCTCCCCTGTGAGAGCAGTGAGTCAGGAAAAAAAAGCTGTGAGACTGTACTGCAACAGTCTGTAGCAGAGTAAAACTTCAGCCCCAGGTACAAACAGAAGCAAAGTGCTAAACAAGAGCCTGCATGGTGACTGTTCTTGTTTACGATGAGCAGAGGTCAAAGTCTGTGGAGGCACCGATTCAACTCAGTTCATCGGCACTGACTTACTGAGAACTCCTTCTTAAATTTCTAGTAGCAAGACTAGCTGCATTTCAAGAGGAGGTGAAAGAGAAGCTGCCTCTGAGCAACCTATTTCCTGCTAGAAGAGCAAACTGTTTTGCAAGAGGGACAGATATGAGTGCATCCGGTCTGAGTCCCCATCACAAGCCCCACTGTAAATCTTTCTGGCCTTCTGCAGTCTGACAGTTTGTGCAGTCAGCACTGAAGATGGCTGAGTCAGCTCCTGTTCCTAGGAAAACTCAAAACGAACCACCACCCTGATTTCCTTCCCTTGCTCTTTTTTGCTTTTGTCTGTTTTAACAAACTCTTGTGCTGCTTGTGTGCAAATCACTGTCACAGCATTGTGCTTCATTCCTTACAAAGGGGCATTTGGATTTCATCTTTACATAGTAAGCAGTTCTTCTGCTTGATGCTGGAATTTTGTGCAGTCCAGTTCAAAAAGCAGAAGTAATCCATTGCAGGCACAGCATGGCAAGGGCAACAGTGGAAACAGTACTTGCTATGTTTCCTTGTCAGCTCTCTACTTTGGTACATCAAACCTTCAGCTCCTTATTGACTTAGAGCCAGCTTTCACACAGGTACCTTGGATCAAAACCTGGGACTGGGTGGCCTGCCATCTGTGTTCCCTATCCCTGCTTATTTCCTGGTGGTGCTTTTCTTGGGCTTGAGTTCTGCAGAATTTAAGGACCAAAGTCCAGTTATGGCAGACTTTACAAACTCACCTTTTTCACTTTATTCTCAGTGAAAGATTTAAGGCATATTGAACTGCTGCACTCTGAGTGCCCACCCTGCATGGCTACAGTGGCCTTTCCAGGGCAGGTGATTTTGGAATACAAGATCTGCTTTATTTTCTTTGAAAGTGCATCTAATACTGCTGCTGCAGTGTTTACCAAGGAAATAGCCCTGTGGGAATGATGTGCCACACAGGTTTTAAAAGTTGCTGGTGTGCTACATGTTTTCACTTCTAGTCCCTACTCATGAAGTAGCCCACTTCTCAAATGGTAGGACTGCAGGCTGTGCTGATGTCCTGTACCAGAAGTGATGCAGGCATTGACTCAAGTATCTTCCTCCAGCACAGGCTAAACCTGCTCTTACAGCTCGAGGTGGAGCTGTGCTCTGTGTACTGGTCTCTCTTCAGATCCTATCTGCCTCTGTCCAGACTTCACTAACTAGATGTACACTCTTAAGTTCCTTCCCCTCCAAGTGCTTTCTGGGAGTGTGAGTTGATCAACTTAGTTACAGTATTTCCCCAAATCTTAGATATACTTTAGTGCTATAAAATACTAGTGTTACTTTCTAAAGTGAGCAGAGAGTTGCCACCAGCTGCAAGAGCCGAGGAAACCTGCTGGTAGCTTTGACCTAGTCAACATGCTGGCAGCTGAGCACCGGGTGGGTATTCTTGGGCCATTTTAGCTGACTTGTCCAGCTCTAGGAAGCACCTGCTCCTGAGAAATACCAGACCCAAGTGTCTTCAGTGGCTCCCATAGGGAGCACCCCTGCTGGGTGATCTCCATCCAGTCACTTTGCACATTGGCCAGTAGAGGTTCACGGTACTGGTGCTGTTTCGGGAGATGAGAAAGTCAGCGCATGATCAGAGTCCTTTTGGAAGCCAGAGCACTGGTTATTAAATCTCCTGTTCCTCTCAGCCTGAACAAAGCATTGAACAAGGCAGATAAGGAGGTGGAGCTTTTTTGTCAGACAGACAAGGGAGGTTCTTTGTGTACTACATTGAGCACTTACCTAGGCAGTTCCCAGGAGAGTATAGAACTATCTCTTAGATCTTAGGATAATGGCTCTGCTTGCTCAGGGAGTGACCGAATCTGTGGCAAGAGCACGTGTGAAGCCAAGGCACTGCTGGTGTGAAGCTGTGATCATGTACTGCCACCCTGTGGGCCCAGTGCAAGGCTGCTGTGGCAGAACCCACTTGTGTGTTGCGCAGTCGTGGTGGCGGAAGAGCAGAATTAACAAGGATATGATTTTATACAGGACCCAGACTTAAGGTGCCTGGTACTTCCCATGGTCTGGTCATCTGTACCATGGTAAATATCCAGGGCTTGCTTTAGGAATACCAATATGAGTCTGCTCTGCATAGGAACATTATTAGGAGTGGTATCTGGCCTGTCACTCCCTCTGCTGTACCTTGTATTTGTACTGTCCATAATGGGCCAAGTCTGAAAAGTCATTTCACTGCTTGAAGTGCTGAGTTTCCTGCAGGGAGCTAAAGGTTAAAATCCGTTATCTTGTTTGTGCTAATTAGCTAGCTAATTAACAAAGATCTGACCTGCTTTTTTTCCTGTCCTCAGGTAGCCTTAAGCCTAATCTGCTTCTTTCTCCTTTCCTCCCTTCTCTTGCTACTGACCTGCTTGCCTGTTAACCCTGTCTACACTGCACTTGCTACTATACATCTACTTCTTGACTTTATGTGTGTGACTGGACCCCACCTGTAGCATCAGGTAGGAAATCCCTCTGTACCTCTAACATAACCCTTGGTGGTTTTTGGAGGCTTAGAGCCTGGGTGCTCTTAGATGCATGTTAGGTCAGTGTTGGTATGTAATTACCATGACTGCAGTCATTAAGAAACCGGGCTTGGGGATTAGCTCTCTTGTGGCCTTGGGGTTTCATGGTGGATAAGGGTGTGAACTACCACACCAATCCATGTTAAGCTGCTTCTGTGCTTAACATGGATTGATGTGACAGTCCAAGACATGATTTGAGTGCTATTGGTGGAACCCATGCCTCCCTGCACCTAGATGTAGCCTGGTGGACTAGATAACAAAATGGAAGAAATTTTCCTGCTGTTGTTATGACCAATTTTTTGTTAGGCATAGAATTTGATGTATTGAGGAGAGAATGTCCAAATCATGCAAGGTGTGAGAGCACCTGTACCTAAGTGACAAAAGCATCTATGTGTAATACATGGCAAGTGTTTGCTCTTAGATTTAGTCTTTGAATTTATCTAGAGGTCTAAGATGTAACTTCTTCCCTTCAGACTAAGGAGGAGCAGTCCCAGATCACCAGCCAGGTGACTGGACAGATTGGATGGAGACGTGAAGGAATCAAATACCGTCGCAATGAACTCTTTCTTGATGTGCTGGAGAGTGTGAATCTCTTGATGTCCCCCCAGGGTAAGTAGGAGGTGTTGAGCTGGCATCCTTCTGCCCCTCAAGGTTTGTGAGTGGAGATCTTGTAACTGTTCTGAACTGTGATCTTTTCTAACCAGGTCAGGTTTTGAGTGCCCATGTCTCTGGCAGAGTGGTGATGAAGAGTTATCTGAGTGGAATGCCAGAATGCAAGTTTGGCATGAATGACAAGATTGTCATTGAAAAACAGGGCAAAGGGACTGCGGATGAAACGGGGAAAAGGTAAGAGGTGTTGGACCTGGTGGCCATTTGCCACCAGGGGCTCTTGTGAAAGGGCAACCCTTAGGAGTTTTTCTGATCTGACAGACAGAAAGCTGATTTTTTTTCCTTCCCTTCAGATGTTACTGCTAACTTTGGGTAGATCCGTTGTCATGCAAGCTACCAGCCTGAGGGCCTCAGTACAGCTCTTAAAGTATTAAGATTCAAACACAGTCTTAAGTATAGAGTTCTTGCAGCTGGAAGCACTTCCCCAAGATGGATTTTCCCAGGATCTGTATCTCTAGCAGTTCTAGTCAGTTCAGAGGCTCATAAGAGCAGTAGCACTTCTCCCAAGGAACAGTGAAGGAACCCCTCTGACCACAGCCTGCTCTACTGGACTGTTCCCACAAAGTAGAACAGCTGACAGACTAACACTGGGTAAGCCCCTCCTGCTTACAGGTGGTCAGTGGCTGTGTGGGTTGGAGGCACATCCTTTTGGAGAGCTCAGCTACCCTCCCTCCCACCTGCACCTCAGTCAGTACCCACACTGAAGCTAAAAACAGCTCTTAGGCCTTTTCCAGCCTTCCTGCTTGGGGTGAAGAGATAAAAGCAACGCGACTGCCACTTTCTTCTCACTAACCATTTGCAACTCATGCGTGTTTCTCTTGGTTGTTTGTTTCTTTTTTTTGCTGACCCCCCAGTGAATTGGGAAGGTAGATAATCTGCTTCAGCTGTGTGTGCACTCTGCTCTCCCCCTGTCTCTTGCTTCGTGTGACTTGTGCATGTAACTTGGATCTCAGACACTTTCCATGATGGTTCCTGTAAATGGAGCTGAGCTGCTATTTGCCTTTTCTCTCAGAACCAAACCAAGAGCTATCACTTCACTGTCACCTTTAAGCCATCTTTCCTGTACCTGAATTGAGCTAGTAAAATGGATGAGCCTGAGGTGGCTGATGAGCCCTGTGGGGATTTACTTTAGTGAAGATGTCAACTGCACAGGCCTCTGAAGAGTCAGTAACACTGTCCTAAAGCTGCTGTGCCAAGTGACTTTGCCTGTAAATGTACTATTTTTTTGAGTTACAGAAGCAAGAGGAACAAGAACTCTTGCTAGGTTGTTCTCTCTGGTTGTGATTATCCAGTGGATAAGAGCTTGGAGACATTACTCTCCAGGAGCATTTAGTTATGAGGTGACCAAAAGGAACCAGCTGGTTTTTGACATCTAACATGTGGAAAGGCCAACCCTGAGAATGCTGCCTGAGACTTGGAGCAGTGCTAGGCAGCAGGGCTTTCCCAGCAGTTTTTCAAAGAAACACAAACTAGCTGGCTAACATTGGCTGTCATCTGGGCAACAGATTAGGAAAGACTGACTCTCGGCTTGTGAAGCACAGACCACACCACTGGGTTGTGTAACTAGACAGCCAGTCAGCCTGGGGTCAGCCTCCTCCTTTGAGCTGGTAATGGTGGTTCCTAGAACAGCTAAACCAGCCTGTAGTACTCACACTGTTTCAGCACACCTGCATGGTTGTCCTGTTGCTTTCAGCAGTTGAGGCAGCCTAGATATCACAGTGCTACACTGCTGCACCTTCTCTACACTGCTGCGTCTTCTGTTGCTCCTACCCTCACATCTTCTGGTCCCTCTCGGTAGCAGTGGGATTTTGGCTGGCCTCAGGGCCTGTATTGTAAGAGGCTGGTACCCAGCACAAGTTCAGTGCTAGCAGGTTAGGCTGGTGTGCCTAGATGGACAGGTGGTAACTGTGTAGATTTTCGGGAGAGATACAGACTTGTATGTCATAATATTGTGGTTTTGACAATTCGGTTCAGAATCAAAACTACGTGCTGGCAGTGTGGAAATGAACCAGCTGTGAAGAGATTTCTGAACAGTGAGACCCTGAACCTGGCATTTCCTGGCTGTGTGGCAGTGGGATAGCTTTGTGGACAGGAAAGTGTTTTCTCTCTTTTGAACTGTGCTGTGAGAAGACTTGGGCTGGCAGAGTTGCCTGTGCAGTACTGAGTGCTGCTGGCAGGCAGACCCAAGCATTGTGTTGCTGGCTATGACACAAGGGTGCTCCTCTAAGCTCTCTCCCCTTTGGGGAGAGGAGGGAGAGAAAGCTTCCTGAAATACAATTTTTGTGGTGGTGAAACAAGGAAAGTCTGAGCCAAGAGGCTGCTGTCCCCTAAATCTCTCCCTGCTTCCCCATTTCCTGGACACCTGCGATGGCAACATGCTCTGTAGAGTAGTTTCTGCCTGGACAGACTTTGACTGCACCAAGATACCAGGGCTGCAATTCGCACTTGTTTAATTCATGTCTTGTGTTTTTAGTGGCAAACAGTCAATTGCCATCGATGACTGCACTTTCCACCAGTGTGTGAGGCTCAGCAAGTTTGATTCCGAGAGGAGCATCAGCTTCATTCCGCCAGATGGAGAATTTGAACTCATGAGGTACTGTGGGGTGGGGGCGGACAGGCTGGTGTTGGCATCTGTTTGCTGCTACAGTAGTGTTGCTGCTGCCAGGCAGACTTGCAGCCCTTGAGCATTTAAGAAATACACACCGCCTTCTTTTCAGAGTGGAATCTGTAGGGTGTCCCACAAATCCATCTGTCACAAATGTGGGCGAAGCCCAGCTGTGTAGTTTTCTTTGCCACAATCATAGTACTGGGTGTGGGTTTTCTTACTTTCTGAGTTTGCTGTAACTGTTTTTTTACTATTTAAAACTGAGGTGTTTAAACAGGGCCATTGGTAGCAACCAGATATAAAACTTGAGACTCAAGAAACCATTGCCGCCCTATGGCAGCACAGATCCTACTGCTGCTTCCTTTTGGGATGGTTCCCTTTTTGGCTGATGTTTCTAAGCTGTTTGCTGTGTGCAGAGACTGTCTCTTTATGAAGGTGATACAATTTGAGACTGTAAGAGAATTAACTCCTGAGAGTTCACTGTAGCTTCCATCCTTGCAGATACCGAACCACTAAGGACATTATCCTTCCCTTCCGTGTGATCCCACTGGTGCGGGAGGTGGGTCGGACCAAGCTGGAAGTGAAGGTGGTGATCAAATCAAATTTCAAACCTTCCTTGCTGGCCCAGAAAATAGAGGTAAGAGCATAAAAGTTTGTGGTCTCTTGTGCCTGGCAATCGTGCCACTAGTTTATATTCCGTGCAGCATAGTCTTCACAGATGAGTCTTCAAGTTCATACAGGGCTAAAAGAGTGAACTGAGTGTCCCACAGATGTGTGGTGCTGCTGTGTTGTGGAAGGGAGCTGCCATTGAGTAGGGCAGTGGAAGCTGTTTTCATTTTACAGTCACCTTGCCAGGAGTCTCATTTCCTGCAGCAACTGTTCACTTAATTTCTCAGCCACGATGAAAATTTCATGTTCTGATCTGATGGTATGTCAGACAGGCAGCAGGCTGTGAGCTGTGTAAGGCAGACTAAGGATGGGTTTGCAGCTTGTTCCCCTTCTGGAAAAGGCTTACTTCTGCAAGGCTGGGCTGTCCAGAGACTGGTGCAATGCCATGGCCAGCCTGGCATCCTTCCTGAGCTCATCTGCCCAACATTAGCCAGGTTTCCTGCAGCCTGGAGGGCTCTGCCTTGTTCTTTATTGACTGTTGTGGGTTATGAAAGTGTATTTGAACCTTTACTTCAAAGCAAGAAACTGGAGAGCTGGCCTGCGATGCCTTGTGATTGCTGATGTTCTCTGGGCCCTGAGATGGGAGAGGGAAGGCCAAGGCATCCTGGACAGACAGTCTGAGACTGCACAGTGTCCAGGCTGCAGTCTTCTTGCCCCTGCTCACCAGAGTGCCTTCCAGGTCCGGATCCCAACGCCGCTCAATACCAGTGGAGTGCAAGTCATCTGTATGAAAGGGAAGGCGAAGTACAAGGCCAGTGAGAATGCCATCGTCTGGAAGTAAGTGAGCGTGTGGGTGCTGGGCAGGGCTTGGCAGGGCAGAGTCTCTTCAGTGTTCATGTCTGCCCTGAGCACATGTGCCAAAGGGGAGAATGAACTCAGGCACCTTCTCCTCACTTCTGGGCTTTCTTTGATAGGATAAAACGTATGGCTGGAATGAAGGAATCCCAGATCAGTGCGGAGATTGAACTGCTGCCCACCAATGACAAGAAGAAGTGGGCTCGGCCTCCCATCTCCATGAACTTTGAGGTGAGTTCCAGTCTGCCCTCCAGGGAGCACCTAACTGCAGAAAAGCTTAGTCAGTCCCTTTTGAGAGTTACACAGGTTTGAGTGTTCCCTGTCCCAAGCTGACAGGTAACTTCTAGCATGAGGTCAGCCAGGTGGCAAAGCTAATGGAAGAAAATTGTCCTTAATGCCACTGGAGTCCAACGCCATGCATGCAGGAAGTAGGGAAGGGAACAGTGGCTCCTGGTGCCCATTTCTAGATGCATAGCCTAGGGATCCGCTGACATTAGTGCATGGAGAGCATCTTACCCCCCATTCCAATGCTCTCTGTTGCCTTTCCCTTTCTTAATAGGTCCCGTTTGCACCCTCTGGGCTGAAGGTGCGCTACCTGAAAGTCTTTGAGCCAAAGCTGAACTACAGTGACCACGATGTGATAAAATGGGTGAGGTACATTGGCAGGAGCGGGATCTATGAGACCAGATGCTAGCCCCAGGAGGCTGGCAGGTTCCCTCTTCTCCAAGCCATGCTCCGCATCTCCTCGGTCTTCAGCTACATTCAGAGAAGTGTCTGCCTGGCCCCTCGATGCAGAAGGAAAGACCCTGTGGCTCACCCCGGGAGCGGACTCGCCTGCCTGTGCTCAGTTACCACCCACACTGCAGATGAAGTTCAGAACCCAGTCGTGTGCAGGAGTGCAGTCGGCCTCCTGCTCCCCGTCCCAGGGTGGGCAAGGGCTAGTCTAACTCCCATCCTCTTGTGATCTTTCTAGGGAACGTCCACCATTAAACTCCTCTTCTGTTGGTGTCTCACTACTTGCATCATATCCTAGTATTTTTGAAGTTCTTGTGCATATGTACTCGTAGAATAGACCTAAACATAGACTGGACAAATCTGAGTTGAAGTTACCCTGGCTTCTGTACTAGCTATTGCTGTTGTGGTAGATGTTGCTGGCCAGTCTGAGATGCCTGGGGTGGTGAGTTTGTTGGGCCCCCACCACAGGAGATGGTGGGCTCACCAGATCTCACCACCACCACCTTATTTCTTGCAAAGTCATCAGTATAGAGTCCTGCCGTGGAAGGTTTGTGACCAAAAAGGATGAGGGTTTAGGCTCTTGCTGGTGTGTATGTGGGTGGCACAGCATTTCAGGTCCTTGGAGCATTTACCCCCACCCACTGCTGGCTTGAGCCAGTCTGTCCTTTCCAAACAAATTGGAGATGTGGCCCTGCTGTCCCAGGGATTGCAGGTCAGCTGAGCTCTGTCAGGATGTGAACAGGGTCTGTCTTTGGGGATTCTCAAATGCAGTTGGCAGCAAGAGCCTCCTGCCCCAGCCTGCCCTCTCCACACTTCTACCAAATGCTTCTGGGCCATAGGAATGCTGCTGCTACCCACAATCCTGCTTCTGGTAGTGTGGTCTCCATTTTGTACACCTTGTGATTTGTCCAGCTCTGAATCTAATAAAGTATGTAGAATGGAGAAGGCTGCCTGTGCTGTTGTTTGGGACTGGTGTTGCAAGAGCCTGGGCTGTTCCTGGGTTGTGCCACAAATGTCTCAGGGCTTGCTTGTGCTGCTTCCCCAGCCCTGGGCTGCCTGGCAGTTGAAGAGGAACTGTAAAGTAGGTGAAAAGGACAAGTGATGCTTTTATTTCCAGCGGTGGAAAGGAGGGTGCTCTGGGCTTTGCCTGGGCCTGTGAATCCCTGGGATGAACTGAACAGCCCCCTGTAAGCCAGGCTTCTCTGCCTCAGCCAGGCTCAAATGAACCTTGGTGGCCATTCCTTGTGAACAGCTGAAACAAGTCAAAGCAGTTTTTTCTCCTAACTTGTTTTTTGGTGGTAGAGGCCAAGGTGGGTGTCGCTGAGGGTACCAACAACTGGTGCCGCAGCTGTACCTGGCCCTCCGCTCAGCCCCTCTATTTGGCCTGCGAGCAGCTGAGGGGTCCGAGTGTGCATTCCTCAGGGAGAGAGAGAGAAAGTCTAACCCAAACCCCAACCCGCACTGTCGTGACCGTCCTTTGCGAGCAGAAACTGATTTTAAAAGAAGCGGGGGGAAACAGCCAACCAATCCTCCCAAAGCCTCTTTCCCTGTGGGACGGGACAAGCAGGGGCTGAGCGGGCTCTGGTATTGTGACGGGGCCCTCTGTCCATGGGCTGGCCCGGTGCCGCTGTCCCAGCCCATCCCAGTACCGCTGTCCCGATGTCGCTGTCCCAGTGTCGCTGTCCCGGCCTATCCAGGTGCCACTGTTCCGGTGTCACTATCCCGGCCCATCCCGGTGCCGCTATCCCAGCCCATCCCGATGTCGCTGTCCCGGCCCGTCCCGGTGCAGCTATCCCAGCCCATCCCGGTGCCGCTATCCCGGCCCATCCCGATGTCGCTGTCCCGNCGACCTGGACGGAGAGCTCTTCGCTTACCTGACGGGTGAGCGACTCCCGCTGCGCCCCGGGCCGCCCGCCCCGCCGCCACGGCGCCCCTGTCGCGACAGGGCGGCCGTGCAGGGACGTGTGGGGCGTGGGGGGGCGGGTGGCACCTGTCGCGCACGCGGGGGCAGGGC
>WBMV01004636.1:621310-633498 GCA_013396655.1 Campylorhamphus procurvoides
GTGCCACTGTTCCGGTGTCACTATCCCGGCCCATCCCGGTGCCGCTATCCCAGCCCATCCCGATGTCGCTGTCCCGGCCCGTCCCGGTGCAGCTATCCCAGCCCATCCCGGTGCCGCTATCCCGGCCCATCCCGATGTCGCTGTCCCGGTGCCGCTATCCAAGCCCATCCCGATGTCGCTCTCCCGGTGTCGCTGTCCCAGCCCGTCCCGGTGCCGCTCTCCCAACACGTGCCCGCGGGACCCCCGCTCCCCTCCGCCCCGCGCATGCGCGGCCGTGCCGGACTACAGCTCCCAGCNGTGGGCGAGCTGCTGCGGGAGGTGTCGCAGCACAGCAAGGACGACGGCGCCATCCGCGAGATCTGCCAGCGCCTCTTCAACACGCTGCGGCTGTAAGGGCACCCGCGGGCCCCCCAAACCCCCGTCCTCCTCGCCCTCCTCATCCTCCTCACCCTCCTCCTCCCCGCAGGGACGAGGGCCAAGCGCAGCGCTGCAGCCAGGTGCTGCTGGACGCCCCCATCCAGCTGTCCCAGATCACCGATGGGTATGGTGAGTGGCTCCCAAAGGGGCTCTCGGGTGCACACCCGGCCCTGGGGAGCGCGGCCTCGGGCTCCCCTCACGGGACAGCCCTCCTCCTGTCCCTGCTGCTGCTGCTGAGCCGCGGGCAGCGGTGCCTGTGCAGGACAGGAGGTGCCCTCTGCCCCCCCGTGCCTGCAGGGAGAGGGATCAGTCGTGCCTGGGCTTGGGTGGCCGTCAAGGCAATGCTTTGCGGAGCCTCCCTGCCACATGAGCTCACCAGCCCAAACTGCTCCTTGCAGGTGACACCAACACTGACCTGCTGCCGGGGCTGCTGCTGAAGAGAGGCCAGACCTCGGTGAGTGGGGCCTGCACCCTCATGGGAGCATCTGACACCTCGCCCTGCAAGAGCAGCTGGGACAGGCAGTGCCCTGGTTAGGGGTACTGCTCCTCCTTACCGGGCTCGATGTAACTCGGGCATCTCTTGACCTTAGTCTGGGTGAAGAGGCTCAACAGGTGTTATTATCAACAGGACTTTATTAATTTGACAAGATCGATTTTGATGTAATTTCTTAATGAAGTTTAAAACATGGTGGATGCATGCAGTGGTGGTGCTCAGGGTGCAGCTTATTTGACTTTCACAAGGACCTTTGGCTCCTACAGCAAGGCCGCTGCTTGAGAAAATAAGATTTCCCAGGATAACATCTTGAATATTCAGTGAGAGATCAAGTCTTGGTTTATGATAGCATGTCAGGGGGTTACAGATGTGGAGTTAGCAGAGAGCTGCTGCAGGGAGGTTGTAAGCCCAGCTTTAGAAACAGCTGTAGGTTGTCATGGTTTGAGAAACAAGATCAGGAATAGAGAGGTTTGGAAGCAACTACACTCCATGACCCGAAGGAAATCAGGACATCTTTATCAATGGAATATGCAGCTTCTCGGGAATGATCTGGCTTGCTGTCTGTGTTGGATGTGCCAAAGTTTGAGCATGGGTGAGGTGCAGTTGCGCATCTACAAAGCAGGGACAGCACAGCAATAGCTGTGTAGGGTCGGCGGTTTCTCTGCCAGGCTGGTCCCTCACAGAGTTCTTTCCATGGGTTTACGTGTTGAGGATGAGGATCCCTTGCTTGGAGACTGAGACCTAACACAATCCCCACATGTCTGAACGGGAGTCTTAAGCAAAAGCTGGCAGCTGTGGCTGGTTTTGGCACCAGAATTGTTGCTGCTGGGTTCACTTTCTGGCTCGTGTCTGCAACGCAAAAAAGGATCTTCAGAAAAATTGGAGACGATTCAGGGAAGGCCTTGGGAGGCCTGTCAAGTTTTGAAGGACATGTCTTATTGGAAGACTCAGGAAGCTGAGTGTAGTTTACAGAGTGACTCAATCTGTAGGTGTGGGGTCCAGTAGCTCCAGTAACAAGACACGCTTCAGTCTGGCAGTCAGGTCTGTAGTGTGCTCCAGGGGCTGCAGAGTTGCCTAGAAATATCTAGGAGTGTTCTTGGTCAGCCACAAATATTTGACTCAATGCAGGAATAAGCTGGAGTGGGCTGAGAGCCTGGCCAAGACCAGAGGCCAGGTTAAAACACTTGGCGCCTTTTTACTTTCAGGGTTAATTAGATGCTTTCTGTCTCTGATCCACTGCACAAGCTGAGTTTGTTCCAAACTGGATAAAGTTTAATGTGTTGGGAAGGGAAACACCTCTTGGTGCTCTTGAAGGGTGAGCACAGGGTGTACTAGAGGAGGTACTGGGATAGCAAGTTGCTGTTGAAGGGACTTGGCTGATCCAGGTCTCTGGAACTACAGAAACTGGACGTATGACAGGTTCAGCTAAACCCTCTGCCTTGCTGAGGCAGAACTTGTGTATGAGCAGCTGATTTAGGACTTCATTCCTGAAGTGCCTTCCTGGCCTGATTAGCCTCCTCAAAATACTCTTGAATCTGTCCCAGTTTTCTAGTCCTACCTCCTTCCCTTTCTTCCGTGCTTAAGAGGTTGATTATCTCTTTTCTCTAGAGCTGGGCTTTTGGGGCTTTTGCTGAAGATGCTCTCTCTTCAAACTCTGTTCTGTGTCCCAGATGGTGAATGCCAAGAAACTGGAGAAGGCGGAAGCCAGGCTGAAGGCCAAGCAGGACAAGAGACTGGAACGGGATTCCCTGAAGTCATCTGGCCCGCTGTGAGTATGGAGGGCACCTCCAACATCCCCATCCTGTTCTGCTGAGCGTGGCTGGGGTCTGGCTGTTCCAGAGCTTTCCTGTTGAGCCCCCTTTATCTTCTCCTGGCCTGCAGAGTCCTTGAGGAGGCGTCTGCCAGCCAAGCTTCCAGCAAGAAGGAGACTCGCATGGAGTCATCAGGCAAGAACAAGTCGTATGATGTGCGTATCGAGAACTTCGATGTGTCCTTCGGTGAGCGGTGAGTGCGGGTGGGGAGGTGGGACACATCCTGGCTGGGACTTTGGACCATGGGGGATTGAGACTGGATTGGAGAGCAGCTGAGAAACCACAGAGGGTGTGAGAAAGATGAGGAAATAAGGTGGGCACTGACCCCTTTGGCTTTGGGCAGGAGAAGCCTATGATGGTTGCTTGGCTCCAGCACAGCCTGAAGTACTCCCACCAGGGCAGGTAGCTCTGGTTACCTTCTTTCTGTGGGGCAGTCTGACCCCAGACCTGCCTATTCTCTTACTTCAGTGTCCTGCTGATGGGAGCAGACCTGAACCTGGCCTTTGGACGGCGCTACGGGCTGGTGGGCAGGAACGGGCTGGGGAAGACCACACTGCTGAAAATGATTGCCAGCCAGAGCCTGCGCATCCCCTCGCACATCAGCATCCTGCACGTGGAGCAGGAGGTGGCAGGGGATGAGACACCAGCGCTCCAGAGTGTGCTGGAGTGTGACACCACTCGTGAGAGCCTGCTGCGGGAGGAGAGGGACCTGACGGCCAAGATCAATGCCGGCAGGTGAGGGGCTGCCACGGGATTTCCAGCCTTTCTGTGGTCTCTTTGCCATGAGGTCTCATTCTGAGGTCTCTCCCTTCCAGTGAAGGGCTCTGGCAGGGCTGGGCTGCATCTTGTTCACCTTAGTCCTGCTTGGAAAGATCAGCCTCCTGCAGCACTCAAGCCCTGACCTGGTGAGTCCCACACACTGCTCTTTGTTCTGCTCCAGGGGAGAAGGGACAGAAGGTGCCAGACTATCAGAAATCTACGCAAAGCTGGAGGAAATTGAGGCAGACAAGGCCCCAGCGAGGTGAGACAGCCTTGTGGGCATCACTGCCTGTTGGCATGGCAGAGTTGAACAGTGGATTTGGGTATGAAAGGGTGATGCTGTGGCCCTGGCATCCAGCATGTGGGGATGGGGCTCTTCCTACTGCTCTTCTTGTCTCTTCTCTGTCACAGCTCTTCTGGGGTAGGAGTAGTTGAGCTTCCTGCTGAAGCTGGAGGGATGTTTTTGGCCCCAAATGGCTTGCATTATTGCTACTGCTCCTCTCAGACCTCTCTAGGTTCCTGGTGCCTGGGGAATGTTTTTGGGACATTGGCAGTACTAAGACTCTCTTCCTGGCCAAAGAGTTAAAAACTCCTTGCAAAGCTCCTGGGACTTCACATGGATGCTGTGCCCTGCTAGGCTGCATTTCCCAGCCAAGTGTTGCTCTTGGGTGTGCAGGGAAGTTTTCCTACACAAAAATGTCTTTAAGCCACACAGCAGAGTTCCCTTGGTGCCTGTGGGTCTGAGACCTTGGACTGTGCTCTGTTGCTGGATGCTGTAGCTGGATTCCAGTTCTCTCTCCTTTTCCCCAGGGCATCTGTCATTCTTGCTGGGCTGGGCTTTAATGCAAAGATGCAACAACAGACAACCAAGTAAGTTTCCAAACTCTCGGCATCAAGGCAGAAGTGGGTCTGGGGAGATGTTCCAAGTGAGCCCTGAAGCACTGATGTGGCTGTAAGGGATAACGAGGGTCTATTCCTGCCCATCCAATGTGGTCTCCTGCCCTGGGGGTGCCAGACCACCTTCCTGCTGGACCACAGATCTCATGCTGTGCCCGAGATATCTGCAGGCACAAGCTGCCTCTGGATGACAGCAGAGCCTAAAGAGCCTTGGGAGAGTAGGGAGCCTGGCAGGCAGGTAAACACAGAGTGGTTCTGCATTGAACAGTAACCCTTCTCTGCATCTGCTTCTCTCCTCAGAGAGTTTTCTGGAGGCTGGAGAATGAGACTGGCTTTAGCCAGAGCCCTGTTTGCCAGGTTGGTGTCCAGACTCTTCATGCTATGGGGTTAAGCCTCCTTGCTATCCATGCTGCAAGGTGTGGGGGTGCTGCCTCGGGGTCCTCTTAACTCAGTCTCTTGGGGTGGGGAACACTGGAGGCATCTGTGTGTGTGGTGAGACACTGCACTGATCCTGTGCTCTCTCTGCTTCTGATACCCATGTCTTATTTTTCCTAGGCCAGATCTCCTTCTTCTGGATGGTAAGTTGATACTGGAAGTCCCCTCTGACACCCCTGCAGGGCCTGCGTGTGCCCTTGCTGGGATTGGGAACATGCCATGGCCTTTAGCTGCCTGCTCAAAATAGCCCCATGTGACGGGCTGGCCTGGCAGCACAGTCAGTGCTCCCCTGGCACAGGGAAATCTGCTTGGGCAGCCACTCTCACTGTACTCAGCAGAGCCCTGCCCCATGCTCCAACCAGGTGGTGTGTGTCCTGCCCCAGGTGGTGTTCCCTTTCCCTCACTGGTCCCTGAGATTCACCCTGGTTGCCAGTCCCTGCTGGGGTCAGTCCCTTCACTGCAGGCAGTGCCCATCGTGGGTGGGGGATCCGCATGAGATGCTGCTCTGGGGCAACAGGGTCTGGGTACTGATATGGAGTGGGGGAAGCATCCCTGACAGCCTCAGCCCCTGTGCCCGCACCCCGTCACAACCTACACAAAAGTTCCCTGAGCTGGAGGGAAGGTCCCCATTCAGGCTGTCTTTCTCCCCAACACTGATCACTAACTTCTCTGGAAAAAAAAAGTGTCATCCCTATCTCTTCTGACCTCAGTGCCTCTTTCTCTTCCCTCAGAGCCCACGAACATGCTGGATGTGAGAGCTATTTTGTGGCTGGAGAGCTACTTGCAGGTAGGGGGTGGTGGGAAGCCTTGATACACAGCAAGGGTGAGGTGTGGAGACATCCACCAGATTGGCCTCTCATCTGGTACCAACCCCTGTGCTCTGGCTTGATGGTGCTCAGGCCTCCCTCTCGCTGTCTCCTCAGACTTGGCAGTCGACCATCCTCGTGGTGTCCCACGACAGGAACTTCCTGAACGCCGTGGCCACGGACATCATCCACCTGCACTCACAGCGGCTGGACACGTACCGTGGGGACTTTGAGAACTTCATGAAGATCAAGGAGGAGCGGCTGAAGAACCAGCAGCGAGAGTATGAAGCCCAGCAGCAGTACCGTGAGCACATCCAGGTACTGGGAGAAGCCAGTAGAGCTGGGGCATTCTTCTCCCAGCCTCTTGCCCTTCACTCTGCTTCTGGACCTGTGGTTGTATTGCTGCAGGAGGTTTGGCAGCAGATCAGGGTGGCTGGTGCTGAAGGAGGTTTAGGATTCTCTGGTGCTTTTCTCTCTTGCAGGTTTTCATTGACCGCTTTCGCTACAATGCCAACCGGGCATCCCAAGTCCAGAGCAAGCTCAAGCTGTTGGAGAAGCTGTGAGTGCCTGTCCTGTGTCTCTCTGAAGGTGGGGAAGAAGCGATGCTTGTGGGAAGAAACAGAGGTTCCCAGGATGCTTGGCAGATACAGTTGTGGTTTGGTCTTTGGGTGCTTTTCTCTGGTCTAGAGGCTTTGGCTAGGATGATCACAGAGCTGAAGACTACCTGGGCTTCTGGTGTGGGAGCAGACCCAAATTCAAGGCACCTTGATTATGTGTCTCCTCTTCTTGCAGGCCAGATCTGAAACCTGTGGACAAGGAATCTGAGGTGATCATGAAGTAAGTGTCACGCAGAGGCCCTGCATGGTATGGAGCCCTCCTTGTCACCTGGCGGGTTGCAGAGATTGTCCCAGAAGGATTAGGAACAGGGTCTCTCAGGTTCCTGGACATCTCTCATCTCTTCCTGCCTTCCCAGGTTCCCTGATGGCTTTGAGAAGTTCTCTCCCCCAATCCTGCAACTAGATGAAGTAGACTTCTATTACGAGCCAAATCACTACATCTTCCGTTCCCTCTCCGTCTCTGCTGACCTGGAGTCCCGTATCTGTGTGGTATGTGGGATTGCAGAATCATGGCAGCTACGAGGGACTTTGGGGTGGCCCTGCTCAAAGCAGGAACAGCTTTTATGTTAGGTCAGGTTTCTCAGGTCCTTGTCTAGTTGAATTTTGGGTGTCTCCAGGGAGGACTATTTCTCCCATTCCTCTGGGTTCCATTGCAGCATTTGATTGTCCTCATTTTGAGGAACATTGGAACGTTTTTCCTAATACTGGTTAGTGTTTGTGATTTGTGCCCATTGTCCTTCATCCTTTCACTGGGTGCCTCTGAGGAGAGACTGGGTCCATCTCCCTGTAATTCCCTGTTAACTGACAGCAGTATGTAGTGGGGTCTCCTGCTACACTGGATGGGGCAGTAGAGATGCTGTGTGCTTGCAAATGAGGCTGGGACCAGGAAATCGTTAGGCATGAGGATTGGAGAGGGAAATATCTCCTGATGCTGCTGCCTGGGCTGCTCATCCATGATAGAAATGCAGCTTCCTGGTAGCTGCATCCACTGGTTTTACTCCCATCCTGCACCCCCTCATCATCTGTGAGAGCTGAAATTCCCTGATTGCTGTTCCCCTTTCCGAAGTACCTCCATGGATTTTACATCCTCCAATGCTGCTGCTGCTTCTCTAGGTTGGGGAAAACGGAGCTGGCAAGTCGACCATGCTAAAGATCTTAATGGGGGAGCTGGCACCAGTCAGAGGGATCAGACATGCTCACAGGTACATGGGAAGAAGGGCTGGGGGACTGGGACAATGGTGCAGCTAGAGGGCTCCTGGGCTGTGCTTTGGAGCGATGGGGTTGGGTCCAGCACACCCACACATATGTCCCCCTTCGATAGCTGCAGTTGTGAGTGCCATGGTTGTAGGGCCTAGTACCAGCTTCCAGTCTTTCTTCTCATTCTGCAGAAACCTAAAGATCGGTTATTTCAGCCAGCATCATGTGGATCAACTGGACTTGAACATCAGTGCTGTAGAGTTACTGGCAAGAAAGTTCCCTGGTGAGTTTTGGAGATCCCTGCAAAGCCCCTGCTTTGGGGGCAGGGGGAGCAGAATTGCCTGGAAGTGCTGCTGAATTCCTCCCCCATCGTGCTGGTCTGGCAGAGTCTGCCCATCTGCGTGAGCTCAGCGCCCAGGGCCCTCTGTCATGCCAGGTGTGCCATAGCTGTGTTGTGACATGATCCTGCAGGGAAGACGGAGGAGGAATACCGGCATCAGCTGGGGAGCTACGGCATCTCGGGGGAGCTGGCCGTGCGTCCTGTGGCCAGCCTGTCTGGAGGGCAGAAGAGTCGTGTGGCCTTTGCCCAAATGACGATGCCCTGGTAATTTTCTCCTAAATACTGTTAATTTTTGCATGGTTTCATCCCTGGAGTCTTCACCAGGAGGAAGGCAGGCATCCAGGGACTTTGTGCTACCCCACAGAAGCCTTGTTCTTGGAGGTTTTTATGGGGAAGGAGGTTGTCATCCTGGGGGGACGGTGTGGATGGAGGCAGGTGGTTTTCTTCCACTGCTTTGTGTTCATAGGGTTAAGAGGTGTCCCTCCCTAGAACTGGGCAACACATCCTGGGGCCAGGCACATGCCAGTGGCTGTGGCTCTAAGTGGTTAAAGCAGCAGCTGGGGTGCAGACCCAACCAAGCTTATTCCAGTGCATTCTCAGAGCTGCCTTCTCTTCCAGTCCAAACTTCTACATACTGGATGAGCCGACAAATCACCTGGACATGGAGACCATTGAGGCACTGGCAAAGGCACTGAATAAGTTCCGGGTAAGGTTCTTCCAGCAAGATCTTGTATTTTTCTGATGCTTCCTGCAGCCTCCATCTTAAGTTACTTGGTATCTCAGCCAGAGGTGGATGGTCAATACCAGTGGTGACTTCAAGTCCAGAACAGAATTTGGGAAATCAGTCACATTTCTGCCTTAGCTGACCATCGTGGTGGCTTGTTTTACAATTGCTGGCTTTACCTGAGAGAGGCAACAGCAGCCCAGAGAGCACCTTGTCCCCCATCCTGACCAGTCACCTACACTCTGTGACTTCTCATGTGCTCTCATCCCTGCCTTGGGACCGCTCAGGTACTTCTTAGGCACGTTTTATGGCTGATTTCCAAAGACAGCCTCCAGATAGCCCTGGTATCAGTGGTTGTTGCTCAGGTTGGGGCAGTTTTCCTGTGAAAGAAAAGCTTAGCTGAGGTTGCTTGGGGCCTTACCCAGACACCTTTTCACTGTTACTGACTTTGCATGGATTCTCTCCATTCTTGAAGTTGTCAGAGCCCTGAAGAGCCAGTAAGAAACCTTGCACTTGCCTTCCAAGAGAGGAGACTAAATATGTTCCTGTTGCACATGGCTCCTCTGTGTTCTGTCATCTGTCTGTCCCCCTTAAGAAAGAAAAGGCTGGAATGAGGTCCCTGCCAGTGAAATACTGTTCAGTTTTCCATGAAGTGGAAGGAAACCTGAAGTTCTGGGCACAGGCTGGACAGGAGCACAGGATCTCCATGCCACCAGCCCTGCGCTCTGGGTTGTATTCCACTAAATTCCCATTTTTCTCCCTTCTATGTTGGCAGGGTGGTATAATCCTGGTGTCCCATGATGAGCGCTTCATCCGCCTGGTATGCCAGGAGCTGTGGGTGTGTGAGAACGCCACCGTGACCCGCATCGAGGGTGGCTTTGACCAGTATAGAGACATCCTGAAGGAGCAGTTCCGGAAGGAGGGTTTCCTATAAGGGAGGCGGGAGCTGGACTGTGCCGGGGACTGGAGGGCAAAGCTGGCCACCTCGGCATCCATCCCAACTGTGCCTGGCAGAGCGCCGAGGACGCTGCTGCCCACATGGACTGTCAGCCATGCCATCAAACTGCCACCTGAACTGCTCTCGCCTCCTGGGGCCGGGCGGAAGGACAGCACAGGAGCAGGAGCCTGGTGCTGTGCGTGGCTGGGGGCACGCCGGGGGCTCTGCCAGTGGCTGGGGCTGTGCCCGGCCCTGGGCACACTGGGAAGGCTCTGCCTGGAGCTGCTGCTCTGCTGAGAGGAGGGAAGGCGGTGTCGTATCCCGACTCCTGGTTTAACTTTGTGCTCTGGAGGGCAGGAGAGGAGCTGTTCTCCATCTTTCTTTGCTTCACCCTCTGCCTCTTAGTTTGTTTTTTTGTTTAACTGCCTGAACACTAGTCCGGCTCCATCACATGCCACTGTTCTCCCTGCTGCCTTGGAGGGAAATGAGGCCTTTGCTGCTAAAAGTGACCCCTTGCCTCTTCCTCAGCCCCCTGATGCTGGGGCTCGCTTGTGTCTGTAGTGCCGAGGGAGCCAGAGTCTGGTTCATCCAGGCCCTGCTCTCTGTTCCTTTCCCTGTGCTGCTGCCGGTACCGCCTCGCTGCCTGCCTTGCCTTTGAACCGGCCCGGAGGTGGGCTGTCCAGCATCCCTCCCTGCCCACCCACACAAAGGTTGTGGTGTAAATAAACCCAGGACACAGTGGGTGCAATGCTCTCCTTTCCTTGTGGTGCTATAGGGCTTCATTTGGCAGGGATGAGTATAGGGGGATTGTCCTGCTACTGCTCCAAGCACAAGGTTGCTTGGGGGGAGATGCTTTCCAGATGGTTCTCTCCAAAGTAGATGGCAGCTCTGTGGTGTAGGGGAGGCTGCTACTTGGGGTGCGTTGTGTGTAGTTGTGCCAGTGTCCCACTGGACCCTGGGGTGCCACAGGCCACCTTGAGGAGCATGGTTGGGGTCTGCTGTCAGCTCTGGAGGGTCCAGCATCCAGTTGTGGTTTGGGGACTCTGTGAAATGGGCTGAGGAGGGGCCAGAGCTTTAAAATAGATTTAACAGGGTAAGGGGATGTACTTTTGAGAGTCAGAGAGGAACCAGGAAACAAAAACACTTTAGGAAGCAACTGGGTAATACCTACCTGTAAATCGTCACAGAGGAATTATTGGGGAGGGTTTCTCCCAAAAGGTGAAGAGAGGTTCACAGTCCAGCTGAAGTATCCGTACACCCATGCACCCAGCATGGGTAACAAGCAAGAGAAGTTGGAAATGGTGGTGCAATTAGAAAACTGGCCAAACTGCTATCACAGAAACATGGTGGGATGCATCACACAACTGGAACACTGCAATCGAGGGCTACAAGCTTTCAGAAGAGAGGCTGGGAAGGAGTGGCAGGGGTGTTGGGCTCTCTGTTAAGGAAGGGACAGATTGTGAGAACTGCCTCTGAGTAACAGCTGTGAACAGGTCGAGAATGTGGGTGAAAATCAAGGACTGGACCAGCCAGAGACACCCTGTGGTCAGGGTCTACTACAGGCTGCCTGATCAGGAGGAGGGAGCCTGCTGATGAGGCTGCCTTGCTTCAGATATCGGAGTCATCATCAGCAAACTTCGGTGTACCTTCTAGTCCTGCATCTGTGTCATTCATGAAGACATTGAAGAGCAGTGGCCTTAAATTGAGTCCTGTGGAACCCCACAAGTGACAGGTTGCCAGTCTGATGTCACACCGTTTGTCACCCCATTCACTATAACCTGATGCATTAGCCAGTTGCTCATCCATTGCATGAGGTGTTTATCCAGCTGTGGGCTGGACATTTTGTCCAGAATGATCCTTGGAGAGACAGTATCTATAGCTTTATTGAATTCCAAGTTACATCTTTTACTATCAAGGCTTCCTTTGGTCAACTACATGGGTCACCTGGTCCTGAAAAGAAATTCAGTTTCCCACACAGGACTTTCCCCTCGTGAACCTGTGCTTGCTGTGACCCATGTCTGTGTTGTCCTTCAGGTACATTTCAAACACAATAATCTCCATAAGTTTACCAGGCACTGAAATGTGACTGACAGGCCTGTAGTGACCAGGATCATCCCTGATGCCTTTCTTGAAAACTGGGACAGCATTTGTCAGTTTCCAGTCAACTGGGACTTCTCCAGATTAAGAAATTGAGAGAGGTCTCATGACATCCAGCAACATTGAGTACTCTTACATGAATCCAGTAAGGCCCGATAGACCATCCCTGCAGGGGGATCCACCTGGAGCAGCAGATCCCACATTAGTTTGGGGCTAATTGGGAATTTATCATTCTCACAGTCATGGCTGTCCAGCTCTGGGACCTCCAGAGCCAATCACAGGTGTTGAAGACTGAGCCGAAGAAAGCATTAAACACCTCTACCTTATCTGTGTTCCTGTTCATGGGGTGTCCACCCTCATCCAGCAACAGGAAACCGGAATTTCTGGGCTGGCTTTTGCTATTGACATACCTGGAAAAGAGAGGGACTTTTTACACAGGCATATTGACACAGCACAAGGTGAAACGGCTTTAAAACTGCAGGAGGGGACCTTCACATTGGCCATTCGGCAGGAATTCTTCCCCCGGCGTGCGGCGAGGCTCCGGCACGGGTTTGGCGGAGCCGCCGCGGGCCCGCACCGCTGTCGGGCGGCGCTGCGGGCCGGAGCCCCGCGGTGCGGTGCGGTGCGGTGCGGTGGGTGCCGAGCGCGGAGCTGCCCC
>WBMV01004636.1:634512-658465 GCA_013396655.1 Campylorhamphus procurvoides
CCCCCAAGGCACCGAGCCCCGCCAGCCCCGCCGCTGTCCCCGCAGCGTATCCCCGCCGCCCCGGCCCGCAGGCACCGCCCCGGGCTGCGGGGCATCCCCGCACCGCCGCCCCGACCCCCGAGCCGCGGCTGCCGGGTACGGGTGTCCCGGCATGTCGTCATGGTGTCGTCGTGTGTGTCCGGCCCCCCGCCTCCCTCCCCCCGCCGCGATCTGGGTTTAAAGGGAAGGGCTGCGTCTGCCCCGGCAGATGATGTGAGGATGGGTTACAGGAGGGATGGGTGTTTGAGTAATCTCGATATTCTGGGCTTGTAAGACTGCCGGGCGGTCCGTGGCTGTGGTGTCGGCTCGGGCTGGGATATCCCGGGAGGTTAATCTGCTCCCGGTGTTTGTTGCAGCCACTTCAGAAACGACGGAGAACTGTGGAGGATTTCAACCAGTTCTGCACCTTCGTTCTGGCTTATGCAGGCTACATCCCCTACCCTGAAGAGGTAAGCAGGCTTACAGGGTGTTCCTCTTCAAGGACACTGGTTCCCCTGCACTCCCTGCCACACACAGGCCCAGCTCCTAATCATAAAGAATCATAGAATGGTTTGGGTTGGAAGGGACCTTAGAGACCATCTAGTTCAAGACCCCCAGTATGGGCAGGTGTCCCACCCACTAGACCATGTTGCCTAGGGCCCCATCCAACCTGGCCTCAATTTGGATAGACACTTCTGGAGAGGCATTTTCTAGCCCCAGCCCCCATCTCCTTACCCTGAAGGTCTGTGCTGCAGTCCTTTGTGCTAATCCTGAATCTCCCACTCTTGCAGTATGTGCCCTGGACCCACGGAGGCAGCATGAGTCCCCAGAACAGCACGGGGAGCACTCAGGACAGTGATAGCTCAACCTCATCTCACTCTTCTGACTGCCACATCCCACTGGACAATAGGAAGAACAGGAATGCTGTGGCCAGGGGGGCTGTGGACAATGGCCTGCTTATGGGCAGCCCTGCCTTCTCCACTGGCTTCTACAATGTCCGGCCTCAGCAAATCAAACGGAAGAAGCCACCAGCAAAGAAACGCATTCTGGAGCAGGAGGTGAAGAAGAGGGTGCCACTGACTGCTTGGAAGGACTTTGGGGCAGAGCAGGATGGGGTGAAGCAGCTGGCTGTGCTGGCAGGACAGCTGTCTCCTGTGAAAGAGGAGCTATTGGAGCCTTCCCTCAACATGTCTGGGGACCCCCAGCCCAACTCCCTCCTGGAGGGGCCGATGAAGGAGGAGAAAGACTGGATGTATGGAGCACAGGGGACTGAGAAGTCAGCAGGAGAGAATCCTCAGCTAAAGGAGCACGACCCCTTCTCTGAAGGGAGGAAAAGCCCCAGTTCCTGTAATACTTTGGACCAAAGCAAAGGGGAAGACACAAGCAGAGAGACCTCCCAGCTCAGTGGTGAGTGTCAGAGGGAGTGCAGAGAGCCCTGTTGTGCTGCAGCCAGTGCCAAGCATTGTCCCTCCCACTCATGGTGGCCACAGGGAAGGCTTGTCGATGGCCCAAGCCTCCCCCAGCAAAGGGAGTACCTGTGAGACTGGGGTGGGGATGGGGGGAACTGAAGAGTGGAGGGCAGAGAGCCGGCCTGCCCTTTGGCAGCTCTCTTCTATAGAGTGAGTGGTACAAACCTGAAATGGGGTGTAGGGTTGCCTTGCTCATCTAGTCTCTTTTTCTTTTTTCTCTTTTTCCCCCCTTTTGCAACTTTAGAAGTTGAATTTGCAGAAGTTCCCAACACCAAAGGAGAAGGTGAGTGGGGGGTGTTCAATTTAACACCAGTGGAACTGGCTAGTCTGGCCACAGCCAGGCCTGCAGCTGGTAATGTGATTTCTGACCACTCTCTCTCTCTCCCTGACCAGACGACGATGCCTGGGATCTGATCACCTGCTTCTGCATGAAGCCCTTTGCAGGGAGGCCCATGATCGAATGTAATGAATGTGCTACCTGGATCCACCTCTCTTGTGCCAAGATCCGCAAATCCAATGTGCCTGACATTTTCATCTGCCAGCGATGCCGGGATGCCAAGCAGGAGATTCGCCGCTCGAACCGAGCTCGGACAGTGCCCCGCAAGCGCCTCGTTGACTGAAACTCCTGCAGAGCAGGAAGGCTGGGGGCCCCTTTTTAACCTGAAGACTTAAGACAATCAATGCACTGGCAGGGGAGGGACTGGGACACAGGGCTGGACTGTCCCCCCTCACACTTCTGAGTCCTGAAAGCTGCCATGCGTGTCCTCCCTGAGGATCACATTGGCCATGGAGCTCGGTTATTCCAGAGGTGTGTAGGGGAGAGGAGGGTGGTCCAGCCACACATCCTTGTGGGTGGTGTGTTAGTGTTTGTGATCTCCTGGGGCCCCACGTGCACTAACTGTTGGATCCCACCTCCTCCTCACAGCCCTTCCAAAGAGCCCTGCCCATGTGCCTTCTGCACTTTCCCTGGGGGATGCAGACCCCAACTCCTGTCCTGGTGACACTCAGCTGAGCCCCCACCTGCCAGTCCCCATGACTATAATTCTTAACTGGGTTCTTTCCTACTTGCACATCTGGTTACTGTGGGACCACAGCTGGGGGGAGGGTGTGGGACAGCCCTCTGTCACACAGCAGCCCCCAGGCTCGTCCCTGTGCCTCTCTCCTCCTGTGGAAAGCCTGGGCCCCAAAAGTGCTTTATGTTTTTATAGTTACTTTGTATTATAGTTACTTTGTATCATAGTTTCTTTGTATTATAGTTAATTTGTATTATAGCAAATTCTGGTCCTTGCCCTGTGGAGTGTGACTGGAGTCTTATGTATATAATAAATACTTTTGCCATAACAGTGGTGGCCTTGGCATAGTTCAGTGACCTTGGGTCTCATGTCCCTCCAGGACCCAAGTGCTTTCCTTCTTCCCTTCTACTGTGGCTGGGAGGGGACCTGGTGTGGGGGCCCCACTACCCTCCCCAAGATAAGTCCCAAGGTGCAAAAAACACACAGAACAACCAGGCCAGTGCATCTTTTATTTAATAGTGGTAAGTACCTCCCCACACTGCTGCGGTGCACAGGGGTGGCTCCACAGGAAGGTCCTTGGGAGGTGTGTGGCTTGGGGGACAACTTCCTTGAATAGGAACCATGTTCCAGAGGCTGCAGCCATCTTACAGGGAACACCATGGGTTATTCCACAGATGCAGCAGGTCTGATGGTTTGGGGATGGAGATTGTCTACATGTTGTTGCTCTGACACTTAAGGCACATCACTGTTTAACTCAAAAGATGAGTTTTGCTCTTGGGCACTGACAAACCTTGCCTAGCTCTGTCTCTACTCTGGAATGCAGTTACAATTTAGTCCTGACAGCAACTGAGGTACTAAAGGTTCCGGTTTTGTCCAAAATAAGCCTGTTATTCCAACACAAAGATATCACTGAATTCAGGTTTTCCCTGAAGATCCAGAGGTGTACCAGCTTCCATCAGACATGCTGTTAGGTCAGGTGGGGGATGCTGTGAGAAGGACAGGACAAGCACTGCCCTGGCTGGGGCATGAAGAAGGCACTGTTTGTGTGGACCCTTACCAAGCAGGGTCCTGCTGGTACAACATTTCAGTCCTGAGGCTGTGAACAGTCCAGGAACAGCAGACAACAAGGGTGTAACTTCTATGCTAGGGCCCAAAACTGGGTTTATGCAGACAAGCAAACATCTAGGCGAGGTAGCTATGTAGGTGGGGGTCTACTCTTCATTTGCCCAGGCAGAGCTCCCTGCCTTCTCTTCCAGGTGGGGAACCACTGCCTCCGAGTAAAACTTCTCCAGCTTCGGCACCGTCTGCCTCCAAAACTCTGCATCAAACTCCACAGGGACCACGGCTGTCTCCTTGTTGGTGTGCACCACAAAGTCAGCCCGCTGGAAGCCAGCAGCTGCCAGCTGGCACTGGACCTGGGTGAAGTAGCCGTGATTCTTCTTCAGGGCATAGGAGTCCCCATCCACCTCCAGGCAGAAATCCTTGTCCTTGCAGGCCTCGCGCACCGTTCTGTTCCTGTGCTTGTAGGGACACTTAACCTCCAGCAGCCCCAGGTTCCTCCCCGTAGCCTCCTCCTTGATGACTCCATCTGGGCTGGCAGCGAGCCACTTCTTGTCTGGGTGAATGAAGAGGCCGCAGTCCTCCACCCGCACTGGCTTGCCCACTGCCCTCGACTTCTGCTCGTAGGCCTGCACGGCCGCTTTCTCATTGCGGATTCCCCAGGACATGGCTGGGGTCTGCATCCCAGGGCCGGGATTAACCACTGCTTTCAGGTAGGACTGGGGCACCTCATCTGTCTTTCCATTGGCAAACTTGCTGTTGGCGATTTTGGGGGCCACGGAGGCCGTGATACGGTTCTCCCGCCACTCGTACCACTTGGGGTTGCTCCACTGGCCCCGCGTCTCCCTCTCCACTCGTGGGATGTCCTGGCTCTCCACAGGGGGCAGGAACTGGCTCAAGGCTTTGTTCGGGTCAGCTGCGGGCTGCTTCTTCTGTGGACATGGGTCAGATCTGGCCAGACCAGTGGCTCCTTTGGCATCAGATGGCTTCTTCTGGGTTGTAGAGGAACTCTTGGGAGGTGCTCTGCTCTGGTCCCCAGCATCTGCTCGGGCTCCACGGGATGCTGTGGGTCTTGGCTGAGCAGAATCCGCCTTTCTCCCCTGCCCCTGACTGGGAGCCGTAGCCTTGGCAGCTGCAGCACTTCGGGATCGGCTGCCCCCAGTCGTGGCTTTGGCCCGGGTGGCTGAAGTGGAAGGCGGTGGCGCAGCGGGGGCTGTTTTGGAGGCAGTTGTGGCTGGCCGAGGGGATGATGTGCCAGCAGACTCCTTCCTGGGTCTTCCCATTGCTACGAGTCAGAGAGTCTTATGCTGTGGGCATGGAATAAAGTTTAATGCAGGCCCCCAGAACACTCATTTCCTTTTCCTTGCCCCTCCCTGTGCTTGCCCCAGGGCTCTGTGTCCCTGCCAGAGCTGCAGGACCCACGCCTTCCTTCGGGCAAGGTGCCATGGTGGAAAGGCGGCTGGCCCAGCTGGGGTGCTTGTCTGCACCCCCTTTTTCTGCACCCAAGGACAGGGCGAGGGGACAGCGGGCGCGCCCGGGGCCACCCCCGCGGGTACCGCGGTTTCCCGGGGACCGGGCGGGCTCCCCGCGGGCCCATCCGCCCGGCCATCCGTACACACGTGAGGGACCCCTGCCCAGCCCCGTCCCCGGGGACCCCTGCCCATCCCCGTCCCGGGGGTATCCTGCCCAGCCCCGTCCCGGGGTACCCGACCCAGCCCCGTCCCGGGGACCCTGCCCAGCCCCGTCCCCGGGACCCCACGCGCGCTCCGTCCCCGGGCACGGCGCCCCCGATGCTGCCCCTCTCACCGCTCCGCCGCCGCTCCGGAAGCGCGTCCCGCCCGCACCACGTGCTGGGGGCTGCGGGAGGAGGTGCGGGGCTGGGCCCGAGCCCGCGGTCCCCGCTAGAGGGAACCAGCCGCACGGCCATCCCCGCCGCGGGGTTTGCCCGGACATGCCCGACACCCTCTGACTTCCTCCCGCCGCCCCCGGGACCCCCAAACCACTCGGGGCCAGGGAGTGGCCCCCGCAGCCCCCTTCGCTGAGAAGGTCTAAGCCTTCCCCCCCCGCATTCCCCATCCCCGCCCGCGGGCAGCGGTCCGAGCACCTCGGGCTCCGCAGTGACGGGACGGGCTGACCTCACGGGACCCCGATGGCCCGAGGTGGTCTGAGCCGCCGCGTTCCACCAGGAGCAGAACCTGGAGAGAAGGACGGCAGGGAGAAGCTGGAGCAGAAATACCCACCCTCGGGCACCCGCTGCCCGGCTGTGCCGCCGTGTGATGTTCTCCCTGCGCAGGGACCGCACAGCTCCGCTCGCAGCCCCGCAGAGGGTTCGGCCGCTCTGGAGGAAGCAGAGAGGCAGGGCGTCAGCGGCACAGCGAGTTTCGCTTCCCTCAAATCCGGGGAGTTTCGTTTTCAGCAGTGAACCCTGGCGCCACCGAGTGAGCCTCGGCGGGGTGGCTGCTCAGCGCTCCCCCACGGGTGTGAGCCTTCGGCTGTGGAAAGCAAACCCAGCAGCCCCCAGTGCGTGTGCTGGATCTGCGTCAGAGCCAGCCCCACAAGGGCTTCCAGCCCCATCTGCCTGCTCCAGTACCCTGGGAAGACTTCAGTTAAGTTTGGGCAGGCAGAAGTGCTGGCAACATTCCCAGCCCCTCTCCCCAAGGATCCCTGATGACTCCACCAGCCATCTCTATCTCTGCTGATGTGTTGTTTTATTTCCTCCGTTCAGCTTCACTGTAACTCCCGGCAGTTGAGCAGACCAATATTACACAGGTGCATCTGATTTTTACCAGAAACATCCCTAGCATTCCGTTCCTCCTCTGTGGCTACCCATCCTCAAGATCTTGTTCAGTTCTTGGTGAATAAGGAGCAACCAAACAGGACACCTGCAGGCAAACCCTCTGCCTGTGAAGGCCTCAGTGGGGTCTGAGGAACTGCAGCTGTGTCGAGCATAGTTACTGCCAGCCTGACCCTAGATGGTATTTCTCTGGGTTTTGGGTTATTTCCCAAATAACTAAACTCATACTAAATTCATCAGTGACTCAGGACCTGGGAGCATCTGTAAGAGCTCTGTGGTCTGTGCCCCCTTCAGCCAGCCCTGTCTCTAGATGGTAATTCAGTTCAAGGGACAGGGGATTTGGAGATAAATACCCATACCCTGACTGATCCCTTGGGCTGTGCTGTAGCTGCTGGTGAGGGCTGTGTGGGATCACAGGGCTGTGTGGGGTGACTGAGGATGCTGAATGGAGCCATTGGACTGAGCTGGGCCTGTGTTTGCTGGGTTTAATGCCTGCCTTAGCACAGCACTCTGCCAAAAGGCAACACCAAGCTCTCCAGGTCTATTTGTGGCTGTGATGAGCTGCTGGAGGAAAGCTGTGACAGTGCAGAGCAGTGACATGCACGCCTGATGCCTGACACTGCTTGAAGTGCTGTACAGAGTGGGATGGAGCCTTTCTATGTCTCCCTGGGGCTGCTGTGGTCACCAGTGGGCTGGGGGAGGCTCGGCTGTGTCCCCACTGCTGTGCATGCTGTTATTATTCACCTGCTGTCATACTGAGACCGACGTTTGACACCGGGGGCTGGCCAAGCTCCATCACCCTGGCTGGTGGCACTGACCCAGCGCTCACATTTGGACATGCTTCTTCACCTCAGCTTGGACTAGAAATGATATCTCAGAGAAAAATCAAAGCTTGCAGGGTTTTTTCTGGGGCTGGAGCAGCTTCAGTGCTTGCCGTGATGATGGGAGAAGGAGTCCTGTGCATGCCGCAGGCTGTGAAGATGTGCTGTGGTGCGTGCAGGGCCTCCAGCAGCTCCCAGAGCTGGCAGCTGTCACGGGGGGGATAATACATGGGTTAGCATCCTTCTTCTCTTGTAAATAGAGGGAAGGGGAGCAGCTGCACACTTCAGCTCTCCTCTCTTGCTGTGCAGCACAGGGAGGGGAAGCAGCGTGCCGTAGGGCAACTCGCTTGGGAGAGGGAATGGCTCAGAGTGCTCTTGCAAGGACCCTAGGGATGAGCAGAGTGCCTCTTGGCCAGATAATTGTTGATTGAAGCTCAGGGTAAGGGGTCAGGAAGGAGGAGTGCGTCTCCCGCTACCGTGTGCAGCAAAGGATGTCTTCCACCAAGATTTCCCTCCGTTGCTCCTGTCGTCACCTGTGAAACCCGTGTCAAGAAGCTGAAGCTGTTAGTGTCATGTGGGTCAGCTTAGAGGTGAGATACAAAAATACCTGCCGAGGACTGGGGACCGCTCACCTCACCGTGCTGCTGGATCTTTCTGCCCCAGTTTATGCCTGGACTGGCTCCAGGTTTGGCGTGGCTGCAATGGTGGGCTCTGCAGTGCTTGGGGGTGGGGTGGGGGACTCCTCTCTGTGTGCTCTATAAAAAGAGGTGCAGCAGCATAGTCCTATCTATAGCACAGGGAGCTGCCTGGGAGAGGCAGGACAGGGATTAGCCCTAAATCAGGTGGATTTCTCTGGTCCCGCTTGGGATCACAGGTCTGTCAGTGGTGGCTGAGGGATTCCCAGTGCACCCTGGGCTGTGAGATCTCCCTGCCAGCAGACATGTCCTGACTTTAATGGGATTTCCTGACTGTCTGCACCCTCCTCAGGGAGGTTTGTTGTCACACTTGTCACCCAGAAGCTGGGCTGTCCCTGAATCCCCTCTCTTTCTTGCTCCTCAGGGGTGGGATTTCACTGCAGTTCATGGAATCTGATGGGGACAGCCCAGTGGGACCACAGGGCATCGGGGTTGGGGTGGATGCTCAGCATTTGCCTGTGCCCTGTCATTTTGTGATGGTTTCAGGGAAGCTGAGACCTTTTCTAGCAGAGCTGGTTGTGACACTTGTGGCCCGTGGTATTTGTACCAGAGACCTCAGCTGGTTGATGGGGTCTGTTTTGATCTATGCTTTGTTTGTGGGGGGACACAGGTGGTGGTTACATCTCCCACTCAGCCAAACCCTGTGGTTTTGGGTGCTGCAGCATCACCTGGGGTCTCACCAGTACTTAAGTTTGCCTGGAAATAGCTATCCTGTGGGTGCAGAACAGTCCACAGTCGTGGACTCTGCTCTTGACTGGTGCCTGTCACTCTCTGGGGGTGTTGGCCGCCCCCTGAGAACCCCAGCGTTCCCGTGAGAGCATCCCCCCGCCTCCCACCCCGGGCGCCGGTACCAGGGAGTGTGTCTCTTTAATGAGGCTGGGCTTGGAGCAGCAATGCTGCTGGCACAGGGAGTGAGGGATGGAGCGAGGGCGGTGAAGGAGCCAGTGCCAGAGAGGGAGCCTGCAGCAGGGAGAGGCGGGGAAGGACCGCTCATCCCCAGGGTACCGCAGCCATCCAGCCAGAGGGGCAGGGAAACCGATCCCCAGGGAATAGGGCTCTGCACAGGGCAGGGACCCAGAGGGTTCTGAGCTGAGCCTGCAGCCCGTGTGTTATCCTTATCCTTCGTCTCCTCCTCCTCTTCCAGGTAAGGGCCAGGGCGGGAGGGAGACTGGGATGACCGTGGCCTGGAACCCTCCAGGTGTCCTGCAGTTCTTTGGTGTCCCGTGGTCACACACCCACCGCCAGGGCAGCTCCAGCTCCCACGAGGGGTGAGAGGTCGAAGATGAGGCAGCAGGGCCACAAAAGTGCTGAAATCACCATCCGGCAGGGACCGGGTAGGGCTGGCTCCAGGAACTGCTGGTAACATGTACCAGGGTATCTGCAACTGGTCCCTGGCCCACTCCACAGCTGTCTTGTGGTGGAGGAGCAGTGGGACCCTTCTGTGGGGCTGCCCCACTGGGATGTGCCCATGGCAGGGGAAATCCATGGGGCTGGGGCATTTTTTTTGGGAGGTGCCTGTGTTAGAATGGGCAAGTAACTACTGTTCCCTAGCCCAGGGCTGGGGTTTTCCAGGGGTTTTAGTGGTTCTGGGGAGGCAAGAGCAGCAGTGCAGGTCCTGGGGGTGGTGGTCCTGGATGCGGTGTTGGAGCCAGGGCGTGTGTGCGTGCTTGCACGTGCATGTGCAGTGGGCTCTGCTCTCTGTTTCCACTTCCCAGTGGATGAAGCAGACAGCACCACGGGCTGGAGACTCAGGCTGGAGACAGCCCTTTGCCCCATCTGGGAATCCGTTTCCCCTTCAATCAACTTTGGGCTCCGTAAAGTGGCACACCCCATGGGCGCAGGGCAGCAGCACCATCACCTCCTCCCTTGGTAATCTTCTCCATGCTCCAGGACTTGGGATGGATCCTGCTCTCCTTTGTGCCTCATGGGATGTCCCACAGAGAGGGGAGGCGAGGGAAACAGTGGGTAATGTGTGTGAGCTGGAGGGGCAGCAATACCTCCTCACTCCAGGCACTGCTGCAGAGGCTTGGGTTCCTCTCCTTCCATCCATTCTCTTGTACCTGCCTGCATATCTGTCATCAGTGGAAATTTCCGCTGAAATTGCTTGCGCTGGTGGTGGCCCCTTCCTTCTCTGGGACCACCCTGGCCCCCAGCACAGGTGGCTGTTGCTGTAGCAGGTGAAACTCTGACAACTCATCAGGCAGCTAAAGAGAGTCTGCTGGACTCAGATGCCTGCCTTCCTGCTACAGCCTCCCTGGAAAACCCAGCCTGCCCACTTACAAGTAGAGAAACCCTGAGTTATTCTGACCTAAAGAAGAGTTACCTCCTTGCCTTCAGAAGTGGCTTTTAGCTGCCAGCACAGAGAGCTGCCCCCATCCTCCTCTGACCCCTCTGTATCAGGGTTGCTGCTGGTTAAATCAGCTCATGCAGGCAGTAGGTGGGAAGGGAGGAAGAAGAGGGGCTATGAAGGCACTGGAAATCATACTGGGAAGGGGGGGAGAGCTGGGGACCTGTTGGTGATGCCACGCTGGCACCTGAGGACAGTTTGCTGCCCCAGGGAAAGAGGATGAAGAGACTGGGGTGAGGACCATCAGGTCTGGTTTTATTCATTACCACGGGGCTTAGAGCAGCCAGCTCGAAGCGTGGCAGGGCCAGATGGGGCCTGTTTACTCTGTAAGGGTAAATGTAAAGAGAAGTGATAAAAGCAGCTGGGACGGCTTCTCCAGCAAGCCATGGTAAACAAGCTGGCAGTGACCTGGCTGATGGGTGGCACGGCAAATAGCGGGCAGGTTGCTGAGCATTAAACTGGGTGCCTTGGGAACAAATGGAAGGGCTTTGGGGTAAAATATGTCTTTAATGCCTCAGTGTGGCTGGATCAGGAGAGTCCTGGTCTCCAGAGCCTGTCTGGGTGCTGTGGTCTGATCAGGAACCCGCTGATGATGTTCCCAGCTGAAGCACAGCCAGTGTGGGGGGACAGTGGGCTTTGCAGGGACCCTGTGCCACCTTGTGTGCTGGAGGAGCAGTCTGGCGGGGCTCAACAGTGTATGCAGCATCCTACACACAGGATGGAGGATTGGCGATGATGGGGGGTTGTTGGGTGGCCAGGATCTGCCAGCATAACCCTGCAGTGCCTGTTGAACAGGTAAATGTCTCTCCTCCAGCATAATGGACTGATTTTTCTGGGTTGCAGCCACGTTGCTAATGCACTTCTGCACTTCTCTGAGGCTCCCTGCCTTGTGCAGCTGTGGGCTTTGTCCTGGTGCTGCCTCCAAGGATGTATCTCTGCTCTGCTTTCAAGGATGCTCTGTGAGATGCACTCTGTGACCACGTGCCGAGGGCACCCTGAACCTCCTGTTACTGATGCTCTTAAGAGCTGTTCTGGGATGAAGGCCACTGGAGTGGGGGCACCAGATGGCTTACTTGTACCTGGCCTTGTCCTTGCCCCAGGCAGGTTGCACACTGGAGCACCAGCACATGGTGTGGGAAGGGGACCTTGCTGCTGTTGGGTCACAGATGCTTGGGGCAGGCAGGTGATACAGAACAGAGGTGCAGACCCAAGCCTGGAGCATACCCCACACACACTATTCAGAGATCCACACAGCCAAGGCTAAGGCTGACACAAGTATTTTGCACAAATATTTGTTGGCATAGGGTGGGCTGATGTTAGAGAGTTGTGTTGGCTCCAGACAGTTATTTTGGATGCTGCTCCTGGGTGTTTTCCCCAAGGGGAAGAGAGAAGGTGTGGAGTGGGTTGGTGCCCTGGGTTGAAGGCATCCCCAGCTGCCTACCTTCCTGCCAAAGGGTGGGACATCAGACACATCCATTTCTGGGAAAGCATTACTTGTCCAGAGGTGAGTATCATCCACTTGCCATGCTCCACGCTGCAGTGCCTTCTCCACTGTGCTGTTCTTCAGTGCAGCGCTGACCTTGTTGTTAATTATTAAACCCCCAGCAAACACTGCTCGTGTCTTTGTCCTAGTTACACTGTGGGCTTCTCGCCCTTCTGGGTTTTTTTGTTTGGTTGGTTAGGGTTTTTTGTTTTTTGTTTTTTTTTTTTGTCTTTTTAAACAAATTTCCTTGGTAGCATCTGTGGGTGAATAGAGATGGGAACAACAGACATTCCCAGTCACTGCAAGAGAGGGCCTGGGGAGGCTCTGGAGCTGCCCTGGGGTGGCTGAGAGATGGGCTGTGTGTGCCTGGCCATTATCTGTTCTGTTACGGAGTTCCTGCTTGTCTGTCAGAGCTGGGGGCTTGCATATAACCGCTGCCCACAGGAGTTTGGTTGCCTTCTCTGTGGGTTCCTGTGACTTCAGTTTGAGCAGAGAACTGAGTCCAGGTCTTTGTGTTCTGTGGATGCTGAAGAGCAATATCCCTAGGGTGGGGCAGGGCTGGAGACCTGCTCCCCTTTCCCAACCGGGCAGATGGAAGTGGCTTGCATGTAGAAGCCCCTTCCAGCAGACCCTGTCCATGAGCACCCAGTCCCTGCCTCCCCTCTGCTCACAGCTGCACACTGAGGGACCATGCCGGGTCTCTACACCCTCTCCTCCTGGGAGGCTCTACCCCTGAAGAGCTCCACGGTGAAGGCTTGTGCCAACGGGTATTCCCTGAGCATCACTGCTCACCTCATATACACCAACCCCCACGAGGAGCCTGTGGAAGGTAAGAGTGGACTATCAGGGCTGGCAGAGATACGGGCTCCCTGCATGGCACCCTAAAAACCCCTGTGCTGAAGAACCCACCTATGTTCCAACCCCCAAACTTTGCTCAGTTTGGGCAGCAAAGGCGGAGGCCAAGCAGAGGTGGGGGCACTGCCATCCACTGTTGGCAGGAGGAGAGTGAGACTTAGCAAAAACATTCCCATCACCAATAAAGAGGGGGATTGCATCCTCCCTCTGGGTTAGAGGCTCTGGGTCCTTCCTGGGTGGTGCTTTGCTCTCTGCATCTAAATCTCCCCGTGAGTCAGAGAGGTTGTCAGCAGGGCTGCCATGGGCTATTCAGTGCCACAATAACGTGCCAGGATCTGCCTCGGGGCTCTCTCCTGCCTGCAGGCATCTTCATCTACCCACTGGAGGAGACGGAGGTGGTGGCCGGCTTTGAGGCAGTGGTGGGCAGCCGACGGGTGACATTCCAGGTCCAGAACCGGCACCGGGCACAGGACTGCTGCCTCCAGTGCAGCCCCAGCCCCGGACGGCCACGCCGCTGTGCCAATGGTAAGTGCTGTGGCATGGGTGATGCTGTTGGGTGTTCCTGGCCAGGAGGCTCAGAGCAGGCAGGGGTGAAGTGTGGGGGAATACCAGGGGCTGAGAGCTCCTGCCAGGCCACCCCAGCGCTCTGGGGGCTTTGAGGCTGGAGATCTCAGCGTCTCCTTTCCCCTCCCTCCGCCTCCCCTGAGGCTCTGTCCATCTCTTGCATGGCCCACATGACACCTGTCACCTTTGAGAGCAGTTAAGGCCACTATTGCTTTCCTCTACAACCCCATGTGCCTCGCTGACCCTGCCACTGTCCCTCCCCCACCCAGGCCACATTGTTTTGGATGAAGATGCGGAGCGCTCCACCTTCATCATCGTCACCGGCACGCTGTGCCCGTCGGAGAGCCTGGCTGTCACCCTGAGCACGGCACAGGAGCTGCCCACGCTGCCGGATGGGGCCCTGCGCCTCCTCCTGCCCCCCGTCCTCACGCCCCGCGTCCCTGTAGACCCTGAGGGCGAGCCGGCAAGCTTGTGTGACGACAGGTTGGCCCTATGGTGATTTTCATGACTTCCTCAGTCTCCGCCATCCCGGGGGGGGATGCAGATGCTGGGCAAGCAGGGAGGGGGTGGGCAGGAGCCATCACCCCCTCTCCCCTTGCAGCCCCACCAGCTGTTTTGGAGGGCCAGGTGCCCGGAGCCAACCACTCACCGTGGCGCCCGTGGAGAGTGTGGATGTCTTTCGGGGACGACCCTGCAACCCTTTTCCTTATGAGTTTGCCTTCGAGCTGCTGGTGAAGGGCCCCTGCTTGCTGGCAGGTAGTGGGGATGGCTTGGGTGGTATCATCTGGTTGCTTAAAACCTCAAAATGTGCGTGGTGTTCCCTCGTCCCTCCATGCTTCTAGGAGGATGTGAGCCCCTGTCCCTGGGCATCCTCTTGCACTCCCTACAGCTGAAGAAGCCCTTTCCCCATCCCACCCCTGGGGCTGGGACCCCTCAAAGTCACCCTGCTTGTGTTTTTGAGCAGCTCTAGGTCCACAGCCTCCTGCCCTGTGGAGATGTGATGGACAGGGGAGAGGATGGGTGAGGAGGGGATGAGGGTTGGTGGGGACATGCTCCTGGTTGCTGGCCCGGTTAATCCCATTAGATCTGGCAGGGAGCAGCCACTGCTGTGGAGCCTGGTGGGTGGGGGTGGTAGAGGAGGGAGTATGTGAGGGGCTGCCCTGCTGCCTTCCTCTCTCCGCAGGGCTGGAGAGTCCGTCCCATGCCCTGAGAGCTGACGCAGACCCCTGGGCCAGTTCTGCCACCACCACCTGCGTCACCCTGGCTGAGCCCCACCGCTATGACAGTGACCTGGAGATCATCCTCTACCCTTGCGGTGAGAGGGGATGGTGCCCTTGGCACGTTTGGGGCATCACCCTGAAACCATCCCAAGCATTCTCCAGTGCTTTGTCGCACAGGGTGGCTCCAAAATCTTCTGTTCTGCCCAGAGCCCCACCACCCCCACTTGGTGATTGAGGATGGCACCATGACATACCCTGAGTATGAGGCGCACATCCGGAGCCGCAGGGATTACATCCGGATTGCCAGGAAGGACAGCAGTGGCGAGAGACAGGTGACAGGGCACAGCCACTGCTGGCCCAGCGGGGAGAAGGAGGAGGAGGAGGAAGCAGGGAAGGTGGTGGAACGTGGGTGAGGAAGACCTTGACGTGGTCCAGGTGGTGTGAGAAAACTGGTGGTCTGCCTGGCTCGCAGGTGGCTTTTGTGCAGAAGCGTTTCCACAAAGACATCTTCCCCAACCCTGTGCTGATGCTGAACTTCTGCCCAGCGGTGGAGTGCATCCCTGGAGACCTGCAGAGTGTCACCCGTGAGATCCTCTTCCTCATCGACCGCAGCGGCTCCACAAGCAGCCCAGACCTTGACAAGGTCAAGGTGAGGCATGGCCATGGGTCCAGGGATGCTGCCTGGGTGGCTGGTCCTTAGCAGCCCTCCCTGGTCCCCAATGTCACCCCAGGAGGCTTTGCTGGTGGCCCTGAAGAGCCTCCCATCAGGGACACTGCTCAACATTGCCAGCTTTGGTGCTGACCTCAAGCTGCTCTTCCCATCAAGTCGCCTCTGCAGCAATGTGAGTCCGGCAGGCAGAGCCCCCCACCAGCCTCTCCCTGTCCCCCTCCTTGCTCCCTGGGGTGGGGGCTGATGAGCTGGGGGACTGCTGTGAGGCCAGCTCTCTGTGCGGGCAGGAGACACTGCGGCGTGCCTGTGAGCACCTTGGTGGGCTGAGGGTGGACTCTGGCAACACCAACCTGCTAGCAGCCCTGGGCTGGGCGCTGGCACAGCCCCTCCACCATGGATACCCCCGCCAGCTCTTCCTCTTCACTGGCACGGCAGTGGGCAACGCAGGCAGGATCCTCCGGCTGGTGCGCAGGCAGGCCAGCACCGTCAGGTATGGCACTGGCACTGCAGCAGGTCATGGTGTTCTCCATATCCCCTGCACTGTTCCCACCTATTTCTCCTTATACAGCCCAAAATCTCACCTCCACCAGCCCCAAGGGTGTCCTTCACCCCATTGGCTGAGGGATGCCAGAGCCCAGCACGCAGCCAGGGCGGCAATCTGGCTATCAGGCATTCCTATCCATCCCTGCTGCAGAGCTCACTACTGCTCTTGCCAGTCCCTGGCCCCAGCCTGGCCATGGCTTTCCATTACCCGATTCTCTTGCAGGTGCTTCAGCTTTGGCATGGGACCACGGGCATGCCGGCGGCTGCTGAAGGGCATGGCCAGGGTGAGCCGGGGCAACGCTGAGTTTCTGAGCCCAGTGGAGAGGCTGCAGCCCAAGGTAACGCCCAGGTAGGGGCACTGGGGGGGCACTGGGGATACCACCGTGTCTGACACTGTGTCCTCTGGCCGCCCCAGCTGATCAAGTCCCTGAAGAAGGCGATTGAGCCGGCTGTCAGCGACATCACCATCGACTGGTATGTCCCTGACAGTATGGAGGCTCTGCTCTCACCCACCGAGCTCCCAGCCCTCTACCCTGGAGACCGCCTTGTCAGCTACTGTGTCCTCTACAACATTGCCCGCTTCAGCGACAGGCGCCCACCGGTACGACTGGCACTGCCCTGGCACGTGGAGGATGGCACGCTCCCACTGAGACCAGATTCTCCCCAGGCCAGGGGGATGATGGTGGTGCCCTCTTTCCCTTAGGGCCGGGAAGGGGCTCGCCGGAGCTCCCGAGGCTCGGCTTTTCCCTCCCAGGAGGAGGTGCCCAGTCCTGGGGAGAGTTGCCAGCCACCCCGGAGCAACCCAGGATCGGGGGATGCCTCCCTGGAGCTTTTTGCTGGGAGTACAGAGGTGTCAGAGCGAAGTGAGTGGGGTCCAGGGCCAGGGTGGGGGGCAGGCATAGGAGCTATGAGTTGACAGGGTGTTTGCTCATTGGGCAGGTACGGATCCTGTTTCGGGGGGAGACATCTGGAAGCGGATTTACCAGCCCTCCTACATCCAGGAGCAGTATGTCCTGACACACTGCTCTGTCAGCACTGACCGCAGCCAGGGCCTGCTCTCCCGCAGCTCCACCAGCAGCGAGTCCACTGGCTCCCGGGATGTGGCTCCCGAGGGAGGCTCCTCAGCCCCTAGTGCTGATGTCACCTCCCAGCAGGGCCAGAAGAGCCTGTCCCTCTGTGAGTCCTCCACCAAATCTGCCCCATTGCCCTCTGCCCCGGCTGGAACCAAGGTAAGGATGCCAATGGGGTGCAGGGTCTCATGGGGGTGGGCGTTGTTCCTGACTTAGCTGGGGTTTTGCAGCCATGTTGTGCCCAGGTACGTGGCTGCCAAGCTGGGAACAGGAGTGCTGTAGTCTGGATATTTAAGGAAGGATCAACCATGGGTGCCATGAGGAGGTTCTTTGGCTGGTTTTGCCCTACTGGCTTGGGACAGCTGGGGACCAAGCAGTTGGCCTTCAGTGTCCTTGGTCAGCAGGCAGCTGGGTGTCTGACAGACCCCCAAATCAGCTCAGTACCTACTTGATGCTGCAGGAACCAAGTGAAAATAGCTGGGCTGGCATCAGGTAACAAATCTGCAGAGTGGGAGAGAAGGGACCGTCTGGCTGTGCTCCTGCCTGGCTCCTTCAGCTCTCAGCCAATGCTGCCAGATGCTTCATTAGCAATGGGCCACATCCCTTCTGCTTCATACCTGCATTTAAAAGCCAGCTGGGTCGCTGGGATGGGGAGAGGCGGCTGCCCTGGTGATGCTGGCCCCGAGGCTGGGTGAGGCCAGCTGTCCCCCAGCTCCAGGACATGCTCCTTCCTGTGGCATGGCTTAGGTAACCCGCTCCCGTAGCACAGCAGCGCAGCTGGTGACCTTTGCTGCTGAAATGTCAAGCGTAAGTGATTTCCCTGTAGCGTAAGTGATCCTCCCCAGCTCCCTCCTGCTGGAGTGAGAGGTGGCATGGGTGCCACTGCCCTGGCACAGCTTTTAGGGGAAGCATCTCATTGCAGAGACATCACTCTGCATCACTCTGGGGCTGCATCCCACTGTAGCATCATCCAACCTGAGCATCTGGGCTAACCCCACTTGCTGCACACACACAAATCCCTGGCAACTCCAGCATCAGCCTGAGTCAGTCCCTAGGGATGTTTGCAAACTCCTGTCCGGGTGCTGTTGGTCCTTCCCACGTGCATGGAGCCAGGCGAGCATCCTGGGAGGCTGCTGGTGCCACCCTGCAGAGTGGTGGGGCTGCTGACAGCCGGTGGGGCTGCTGACAGCCAGTGGCTCCAGCCAGCAGCCAGAGGGGTGCAGATGCCCCATCGTGGCTCAGTGCAATCTGAGCTCTGTGCCAGCACCTTTGCTTGCCAGCAGCCTTGTCCCCACTGCAGGTGACAGTGGCCCTGAGCACAGAGGAGCTGGCACGACAGAAGGCGCTGGCACGTTCTGCCCTGGCTGGACGCAGCTTTTCCACACCACATGGAGAGCTGGACACCCATCGGCTGTGCCGGGCCCTCGAGAAGGTGTCGCAGAAGAGGAACCAGTCCCTGGAGGGACAGCTGGATGAGCTGGGACCCCAGGCACGGCAAATGCAGCCCAACATGGTGGAGTCAAGTATGTGCTGCTTCTGGGGACAAGGGCAGTGGGGAGGGAGCTGGATGCCCCTGCCTTGCTGATCACACACCTTGTCATTGCCCCAGATAACCTCCTGTCACCCACACCCCTGGACTGGGACATGCTGGTGGAGCCCTCCTACCTCTTCAGCACTGAGCCCACACCTGAGCCAGCGCAGCCCAGCCTGGGTGATGCCAGCCTGCCCCTGCGCTGCCAGGTGGTGATCCACGCACTGCGAGCCGGCAAGCCTGTGTCCTGGGAAGTGACAGCCTCACTGGAGTCCCTGCTGCAGCCCCGAGAGGGGCTGGGCAGGGAGAACCTGCCCCGACGGGTGGCCAAGGCCTGGGACAAGCCACTGCACCGCTTGGCAGCACGTTCCGTCATCCGGGACAACGAGAACGTGGCACAGCGGGAAGCTGAGCTGCAGCAGGGTGGGTGCCAGTGTGTGTTCCCCCTCGGTGCAGCCCCAGCATTCCCCTCTCCCTAACCACCTTGCTCTGGCCAGGTTTTGCCCGCCGGTTTCGCCTGAAAGCCATGCAAACCAGCAAAGCCTGCAACGTGCCTTCCCTCTACACCCGCCTGGTGCCCGTGGATGGTGCCACACAGGCAGCCCTGCCCACAGCCCCCGAGGTGTGGGGCACAGGTACAGACAAGGGTCTGGTAGGATGGGGAGGGGCAGTGAGGGGAAGAGGGTTGAGGTGGCATCATCCCTTGCAGCTGGCTCAGCCAGCAAGACACAAGGTGCTGCAGCAGGGACCTGGCATCACCGGAGCTCCTCAGCAGGGCAAGGGCGGCAGCAGGATGCAGAGGAGCAGGATGAGGCCCCTGGCACTGCAGGTACCTACTCAGGCCTTTATGTCAGCTTGTGCTTCCCAGGGACCTGCACTGGGATCCCTGGGGATCCTCAGCTGGTGGTTGCATGGGGCTGGTCCTGTCTAGAGTGCGTGGATGCCTGGAAAGAGGCATCTGCCCTACACTGGGGACAGGGACATGGGGGGACAGCATAGCAGCCCCTGGCAGCAGCTGTGAGTCATGAGGGTCCCTGGAACCCAGGGCCCCTCAGAACTTTGCTCTTTTTCAGAGCGAGATGAGACCCCCAGGACTCCAGCCAGCATCTCCTCCCCTACCTTTGGCTCGGAAAAGCAGAACTGCTCAAATGGTGTGTCCAGAGTGGAGGGGCCAAGGGTTGGATGAGGGTGGGAGACAGGGGCACCCTGCTGCTGGTGGCTGAGAGCTGTGCCTTCACTGCCCTGGGCACTTGGGCTGAGCTGCCCTGCCAGGTGGTGAGGAGCAGGATGCACCTCTGGGTGTGTAATGTTCCCTCTGTGCTCGGGTCTTCCCCCTTGCAGGGCCTCCGTCCAGCCCCTCCACCACCTCCATGGACTCCCAGAAATCCACAGAGAGCATTGGTGGCTCCAGGTGACACTGTGGGATGGGGGAATGTGAGGGACCAAAAAATAGCATGTTGTGGGGAGAGGGAGATGGTACCACTTCTTGGGTGCTGCTGGTCCCCTGCCAGCTCCTGCAGCATAAGGGGGGAGTTTGCTGCTCCAGCCCCTTCCCTTCAGCAGCCTGGGGTCCAGCTGCCCTTCAGAAATTCTCCCCACTCTGTTACGTTGCCTGTCACCCCACAGGTTTAGCCTGAGCAGGCGCAGAGGTCTCAGCCTGGTGCTGCGCCCGCAGTGCCTCAGCCCGGAAAGCGAGTGCTCCAGCAACCATGCGAGCCACGACTACCTCCCACTGGTAAATACCCCATCCCTATCCCACCAGGGCGACCTTCCTTGCTGGGTGCCAGCTGAGCTGCCCAGAAAATGCCCAGCAGCACCAGCAGCAGTAGATGCAATCCTGGTAGGTGCCTGCTCAGCCCTGCTGCACCCCTGAATGTCTCTGAGGATCTTGGCTGGCTTTTTGGGGGGCACTGGACTGTCCCTGTGCCTCAGGAACACTCCTGCAGCCCTGCCTCCCCACCAGTCACCTGCCTCCCCCTTGTAGGTGCAGCTGCAGCAAGCCTGTGGGCCATTCCAGCTCACCGAGAGCTTCTCTGAAGTGGTGCAGATCCCCCTGGACCGCCTGCGCCGGGCCTCCCCCTACGCCTCCCACCGTGCCAGCCTCAGCCCCGTGTCCCCAGGGGCCAGGAGTGGCCTCGAGGCAGGGCCTGGTGGCGAGGAGGGCGAGGAGCCTGCCAGAGACCCACAGCCCAGCTCACCCCCATCCCAAAGCACTTGCTCCGAGGTGCCCAGTGCAGCCGTGTGGGCGCAGGCGGACAGTGGGCATGGCTCTGAGTCTGACACCTGCCCCCACTCAGCTGCGCCCTCCGAGGCTGGTGTGAGCTGTCAGGACATGGGGCCGGAGGACCTGGAGAGTGCCAGCTGGGCCACGGCGGTGGCCTTGGCGTGGCTGGAGCATCGCTGCGCTGGATTCTTTGAGGAGTGGGAGCTGGTGGCGGCCAAGGCGGATGCGTGGCTGCAGGCACAGCAGCTGCCCGAGGGGGTGGACGTGGGCTGCCTCAAAGGGGCAGCCAGGCACTTGTTCCTGCTGCTGCGTCACTGGGATGAGAACATCAAGCTGAACATGCTGTGCTACAACCCCAACAACGTCTGACAGCCGCCCGAGGGGCCAATAAAGACACTTGGCTCCAAGCCACCTGCACCAGCGTCTCTGTTACGGGCAGAGAGCCGTCAGCTCCAGTCAGGCCACACCAGGACTCACTAGAACCCTGGGAGGGGGTCACTGCCTTCCCAGATATCTCCTGTGGGAGGGAGCAGACAGGGGAACAAGAAAAGCTGTGCTGGAGGGATCCCTGGGTTCTATCAAGGCAATTCAAACCTTGAGGCAAAGTAGTTTTGCAGATCGTCTGTTTTAACCTCATCTCAGAGGCTGCTCCTCTGCCTCCTCAGGAGAGGAAGGAAATGCCCACAGCCCCAGCAGCTGTTCTGCCTTCCATTGGGTGGACCAGATCCAGGAACAGCCATTCTGACACCATCACAGCATGAGGATGCTGGGGAAGGGCAGAGAAAGTCCCCTTTATTCAGGAAGTCCTGCCTTTTGGGTGTCCCCACGCCAGCCCCTTTGCACAGTTCCAGGGCTCACGGTTCTCCTGGGATGGCTGTGGGCAGCCCAGGAGCTGGGTGGGGAAAGAGCAGGCAGAAGGGGCAGTCCCAGAGGCCAGTTCCCACCGTTTGGCCTTCCACACTCTCACTGGGCTTTCTTGGACATGGCTGTGCGTTTCCTGCTCGGTGGGGGGCTGTGTGACACCGGCGTGGGGGCCGTGCCGTACCAAAGCTGGAGCAGGATGAGTCCATGGCAGATGTGGAGGGAGAGGGAGCTGCAGACTGTGGAGGGATAGGTGTTCCAGCAGAGCTCGATCACACCCAGGAGCAGCACCCTGCAGGGGGGAAAGCTGGGGGTTTGCACCAGGGACACACACCAGCCCCCCTTGCTCCCAGACCCACAGCAGACAGGTACTCTCCCTCCCTGGCAGCACATACTTGGGCATGTGAGCGAGTTTGGTGGTTGGGGTGCACCAGAGTAAGTAGGGCAGTGTGTGGAAATACCAGACGTAAAACTGGTAGTGCAGGGAGCGGCTGCAGCAGACACCCAGGAAGTTGGAGGAGAAGAGGATGAAAACGATCTGTGCGCTGGCATTAAGGGGTCAAACATGGGAGGCTGGAGGTGTGATCCCACAACAGCTTGTCAGCCATCCACCACAGCTCCTTCCCCCAGGACAGGCTGCCCCTGAGAGCACTGCAGGACACGGAGCCTGACCAACGTCCTCCCTGCCCTTGCTGCCCACCATGCCAAAGGATATTGTTGATGGTCAAGGGAGGGGATGTGGGTTTCCTTTCGGCAGGATCCTTCAGCAGAGTCAGGATGCTCTCTTTGGAACTGAGGGAGAAGCACAAACATCAGTGTCAGGTGCTGAAAGTCTCTTCCACCCCAACCCTCCCCTGTGAGCCACAATGCCTGGGCAGCACACTTCCCTAAACAGAACAGTAACACCCTGCACTCCTGCCTGCAAATCCAGGACTGGAGCATTGTGGGGGCAGAGAACTCATGGATCCATATCCTGCACTATGGGGGCTGGCAGGGACCAGCACCCAAGGGGAACCCCAGGTCTCACCTGTGCCACCGGTGCAGTGCAAAGAGCCCCAGGCCAGCCAGATGAGCCAGGAGCAGCACAGCATGGAAAGCCCGATTCTGGAAAACCTCTTCCGGGAGGAAGCGCCAGTTCACCGTCCATTTGAACTGGAACTGGCGGCCCAGGTCGAAGGAGCGGGTCAGGTACCCCACGGGGTTCACCAGCAGGAAGGGCAGCCCCAGAACCACCTGCCAAGGACACATCAGCACCATGGCAGCAGCTGTACACCAGGGCTCTGTCACCCCGTCACCTCCTGAGAACCTCAGTGCCACGTGAGATGACAGGGACAGTCAGCCAAAGATGAAAGCCCCGTGAACTAGATTATTTATCAACCCCCAGCTTGCTGTGTGGGGCCAACACAGATGCTGGTGCCACTGTAACCACCCAAGGCTCTCCAGCCTGGCAGGATGCTGTGACACAGGCAGGCAGCCCACTACTGCTTGTTCCTGCAGCCAGGGACCCACCTGGAGCAGGGCACAGATGCAGAGCTTGGGGATACAGCCCAGGAGACCGAACCTCTGCAGGAGGAGGAAGAGGAGTCCAGGTGCAAAGAGGAGGATGTTCATCTTCACAGACACAGCCAGGCTGGGCGGGAAGCTGTGTTACCCCTGCGGCCACCACGTGGGAGCCAGGCACCTCCCAAGCTGAGAATAGCCTCCTCCTCAGGGCCAAGCTGGCTCAGGCACCCAGCACGGCACGGAGGGCAGCCCCCAGCCCCTCACCTGAAGAGGAGGCAGCCCCAGGACCAGCGCTCCTCCAGGAAGAGGTTGATGGCGAGGAAGAGGATGGCCATGGCCACGGGGTCATTGAAGAGCCGCAACACAAAGATGGAGTGGATGCGGTACGAGGCACAGCACATGAAGAAGAAAACATATGGGGGGACCTTGCAGGACACAGAGACAGATGAGGGTCAGCAGCATGTCCTGGACCCCGCGCAGCCTCTGAGCCCCTCCAAACCAGAGACCCAGCCCTGAGTCCCAGCTCATTTTGCAGGGGTGAGGACTCAGCAGAGCAGGGCAGGCCCTGAGGCGGCTGGTACAGGCCCTGGCCCTGGGGTACCTTGCTGGTTCGGCAGTAGATGCGGAAGACAAGGAGGAGGTTGAGGAGGTAGAGGGCAGCGAAGAGGTACTGCGCCAGGCGGATGTTGGAGCCCCGGCCCGTGGCGTGGTACAGCCCCAGGAAGATGTAAACGAAGCCAGCAGGGTAACTGTGGGGAGAGGGGAGTGAGGGGCTGGGCCCTGTGGCCCCTCCGGAGCCCCTCGGTCACGGGGAGCTGGGTCTCCCTGCCACTCACACCAGTGGCCCGGTGTCACCCTTCAGCTGGGTGTAGTCCAGGGTCCCGTTGGCGAAACCCTCCACCTCTTGCATGTAGGCCTTCCAGTCGATCTCGGTGTCTGCAGGCACGGCGGGGGGTCAGGTGGGGCCTGGTGAGCACTGCAGGAGGTCTGGGGGCTTCCCCACCTCCAGAGCCACCAGCCTCACCCTGTGCCTCCATGTCATGCTGCCAGCCCAGCCAGGGCCCCCAGCCCATCCCTGTGTCCCCCCTGTCCCATCCAGGACCCCCAGCCCCATCCCAGAGCCCCCAGCCCCATTCCTATATCCCCCCAGTTCCATCCAGGACCCCCAGCCCATCCCTGTGTCCCCCACAGCCCCATCCCAGAGCCCCCAGCC